>CM037851.1:188649246-188817272 GCA_021234595.1 Delia radicum | reverse complement strand
TGAGCATCACGTCCAAACGCCTGAACCGATTTTATTCAAATTTGACACATAGATAGTGGGCGGTCTGGAAGGAACTATAGGCTATATGAAATTTTTATATGATGGGCGTGGCACTTTTACGCCCACTTTTTCACTATTTTCGATATGGCTTTACCGATGCAATTGATATTTGGTACCCAGAAAGAGATATCACAGATAAGCACTTTAAGTTATATAAAATTTAGATATTGTGGGCGTGGCACATTTACGCCCACTTTTTCGCTATATTCGATACGATTTTATTCAAATTTGACACATAGATAGTGGGCGGTCTGGAAGGATCTATAGGCTATATGAAATTTTTATATGATGGGCGTGGCACTTTTACGCCCACTTTTTCACTGTTTTCGATATGGCTTTACCGATGCAATTGATATTTGGTACCCAGAAAGAGATATCACAGATAGGCACTTTAAGTTATATCAAATTTAGATATTGTGGGCGTGGCGCATTTACGCCCACTTTTTCGCTATATTCGTTACGATTTTATTCAAATTTGACACATAGATAGTGGGTGGTCTGGAAGGAACTATAGGCTATATGAAATTTTTATATAATGGGCGTGGCACTTTTACGCCCACTTTTCCACTATTTTCGATATGGCTTTACCGATGCAATTGATATTTGGTACCCAGAAAGAGATGTCACAGATAAGCACTTTAAGTTATATAAAATTTAGATATTGTGGGCGTGGCACTTTTACGCCCACATCTTCACTATTTTCGATATGGCTTTACCGATGCAATTGAAATTTGGTACACAGATATTGGGATGACTCATAAGCACTATTTGCTATAATAGATTAAGATTTGGTGGGCGTGGCAGTTTTACGCCTACTTTTTGTTATCTTTTATATGGCTTAAAGGATTTTATTAAATTTTGGTACACAGATAGTGGGCAAACTGAAAAGTTATCCATCATCCCAAAAACTAGGTCTAAGGCACGCTAACAACGTAGCGGGCAACGCCCGCTAGTAAATTAAATAATTATATAAATGTCTTTTAAAAAAGTTAAAACAAATAGCAAAATATATGAAAAAAGTTGATTTCTAGTGTCGCAAAATTATATGAGTGTTGTTTTTTACAAAATTGAAAAAGGTACTTGACAATTATAGAAATTTTAGTGTATTCGATAAACGCATTTTTCATTCAAAACCTATTTTTAAACTAATATTTTCAAATATCTTTTTATTAACTTATCAGTAAAGCCTCATATATTTGATAATACAATGAAAGAATACATCGATGCAGACAAAGAATTGTAATGAAGCCAACCCAATGTTACTTTTATACTGATGCTGTGTTCTACAAGATATTAATTACACAAATGTGTAACATTGTAAGGTAATTTGATGTCAGCATGATTGTCTGTTAAGAACATTGTGCTGCTCTACATACAGTATATTAAATGTACGATAGGGGTATACATATTCGGAATTTTGCATTCCATAAATAATGAGAGTCGTTTGTTTGTAATATTTTGAAAGAAACACTTGTCGCAGTGAAGTCAATTTACATATTATTTTTTTTTCTATCATTAGAAACCTCACATTTTATTATACCTTATATCAATTTATTATATTCCACAGAAATCCAACAATCATCAGATTTTGGTAACAAATTTACCTCAAAGCGGTTTCTCTTGGACTTTGTAACTGCAGTAAAAAGTAATAAAGTTTTTAGCATATTTTCCGATTTAATATTGATTTTTTTTTTGAAAAGTCATACCCCTATTGTGCAACTACATTTTGTAAGTGTTACATTTTTTTTTATCAAAAGTTTTTTTTTTTAGAATATTTGTTCTGTATTTGGTACTCTGCATAATCGACATGCTTCTTCTATTTGTCAAGCTTCTACATAGAGAGAATTTTAGTGGACAAAAAATAATGAAAATTTTTAGTTAACTAATGAAACTTTTTTCATAACGTGTACCAAGCACCTTTATTACTTTTTTAAAATAACTTCTGCATTGAGTTGATTAAGTTTTTAATAAATAAAAGTATATTTTCCATACAGTTTTATTAGTTTTTTGCTTTTATATACATCGAGATTATTTTTATGTTATTTTCGATTTATAACGAGCTTTCAATCTCTGTATATTTACAAAAAATAAAGCAAGTCAAACATATTAGCTAGGTTGATACTAGTATTTCGATCTGGCTAAAGATCTTATCAGAACCCGACGTTTTAGAAAAGCTAGCGCCTCCATAATAGGCAGAGCTTTAACTAAAAACATTGTTGTCTTCTTAGTAATCAAACACGTGGTTAGGGTCTTTTCCTAACAAGCATCAAGACGTTACTAAACTTTGAAGAACAAAATGTTCTATTTATATAAAATATTTTTAATATCTTCTTGCAGTCTTATTAGTTTTTTGTTTTTATATACATCGAGATTATTTTAATGTTTTATGTCCGCATATTTGCAAAACAAAATCAAATCAAACATATTAGCTAGGTTGATACTAGTTTTCGATCTGGCTAAAGATCTCATCAGAATCCGAAGTATTAGAAATGCTAGCTCCTTCGAACAGGCCGAGCTTTAACAAGAAGCCTAATAATTATCAATTTTTCTCCATTCTTGTCTTCTTAGTAATCAAACACGTGGCTAGGGTCTTTTCCTAACAAGAATCATAACGTTTAGTAATATGTTTGATTTGCTTTATTTGTGTTTTTTTATACGGAGGTTGAAAGCTGATTATAAATTAATAATAACATTATAATTTTATATTCTGCAATTTTTGTGAAGAACAACATTTCAATAAAAGTATATCTTACAAACGTTAACTTATTCCAAATCTGTAAAGATTTAATAATGTCATATTTGTAAAAAAATTTATTTTCAAAATAATATATGGGAGCTTAAGCTCGTTTGTGTTTTTTTCAAACCTGGTATTTCAGTTTAAAAATTAAAAATCTTTTACTTTGGAAAAAATTCAAATTGACAATTTAAAGAAAAAAAATAATTAATCATTTAATTTTGTATGTAAAATTTTTTTTAAAATAAACAGTTTTAGTAATATAACAGGAAGAATAAGAATATAGTGGAACCATGTAAATTTTTAAAAGATATAATGCACTTGTTCAACAAAAGGCTCAGAACTAAAATTACACTTTTGTAAGAAACGATATACAGTGGTCATCTCTGCCCACTATAAAAATCTTAGATTGGGTTTTTTTTATTAAAGGGTAATCTACAACAAGTTTGTTATAATTTTTATTAAAAATAAAAATGATATTATCTACAACTTTTACATTGGGTAGAAATAATAACTGTATGTAGATTTCTGACAAAAATGGATTTTGGAAAGTTTAGAGTTACGACCCTTTTTTTGAATAGGTGCGATATATGGTTTGAAAGAATTGAAAACATTAAAAAGAAGAACATCTTTCAAGAATTTAGTTTAGTGCCTGTTTGTGTATTTTTGTTGAGTTAATATAAGATACGAACACTAAAAATTTATTAGAAAAATAGATCTTTTATTAGACCATGTTTGAAAATTCTGGTCTCTTAATTATTTTACCTTGTAAGGGGTCGGTCTGCTATCGTCTAAATTGACAGTTTCTTTCATGTGAAAGTGTTCTATAACATAACAGTTTCTGTAATCTTAAGAGTTTTTTTTTCGACAATAATACATTTTTGTTCTGTTATATACAAATTATGTTAAGTAAAAATTTATAGTCTACCAAAATGGAAAAACCTGGTTAAATCTCTGTTATCGTCAACGCTAAATATATAAAATACCGACATATATGCAAAACATTTCGAAAAAAATATGCTGGTCGATTTTTTAGAAAAATTAAGCTTCCTAATCCACTAACGATTCAGAACTAGATTTGTTTTTTTTTTTCAAATTCTCCATGAAGTTCCCAAATTCATTTTCGTTTTCCAAATTCAGTAAAATTATAAAAAATACTGAAGGTAAAATTTCAAGTAAAAAAAAAATGTCCGGAAATGTAAACTTAATTTTGGCTCGTGGCAACCAGTGGTAAAGATTAGTTAAACAAAAAGAAAATTTTGATTTTATGTAAAGCAAACAAATCGAAATCTAATTTAAAATTACTTTATTTATTGTTTATTTGTCGAAACTAAGCTCTAACAATGATTTCAGGCGATTTGTTCTAATGAAATTTGATGATTCGAAACTTATGATAATGAACTAACAGATGAAAGTATAAATCAGCCGTTATTGCGATTTCGAATTTTATATAAATGAATTACGAATTCATAAGCTGGTGATAAAAACTATACCAAGAAAACAGACTCGGAAAGTAGCAACCGTATTTGTTGCCAATATTATGATTCGGTTGTTGTGACCGAATTTTTCGGTTGTGACAACACTCATTCGATTGAAACAACATAAATACTGTTACGACAAATGAATTTCGATTTCCTTAACAGAGATTCAGTGATGACTACCAAAATATTCGATAGCAACAACTGAACCATTCGATTCGCTATAAATACAGTTGATACCACCTAGTCTGTTTTCTAGGTGTAGAAGTATTAAACTAAAAAATGAGAATTTTCAAGTTCCTTACAGAAGTTCCTTATATATTTCGTAAAACATAAACATATAACATTATAAGTTCAATTCCACGGTAGTAAGACACATATTTTAAACAATTTGGTGTTCTTTAGCCCATTACTGCCTGAACGATGAAACTTCACTCGTTCAATATTTTAGGTTTTAGAAATTATGTAGTATAGTGTTTTTTATGGATTTGCTATACTTGGAACTTTTGAATGTTATAAAATGGAGGAATTTTTATTTTTTAGAATGAAATATTTTTTTAATTCCATATTCGATATTTCGAGCAAGGGTATTTCATACAATTGCAAAATACGTAACTTAGTGCCCATGTCACCAATTCATACCTGTAGCCCAGGTCAGTTGTCCTAAACAGGTAAATATTTTTTGTACGATAGAGAACACCTATTATTAGCCATAAAGAAAGTTTTCGGATTTTTCTATTCGTAAATTTTTCAGAGATATTTTCGTGAAATTTTTCCGACTTTATAAATTTTTAGACTTTCCAACCACTAATTGCCCCTTGGAAGGGTATGACATTTTACACCTACATTTTCCTAAAGTAGTTTTATCATTGCTCTACCTGTATATGAAAATCACCTGACTCTAGTTATATTTTTTTTTATATTATACTTTTTGGGTATTTAATTACCCAATAGGCAGGAATGAGTTCGTGAAAATCTAAAAGTCAAAATATCTCAAAACTAATACAAATTTTTTAAGAATGTTAAAATTATATGAAAAAAATGTATTGTCGAATAGTGTAATAGTGTTTTCACAATACTATATTCATTTTAATGCTAAACAGAACTCATACAATAGTTTTCTAATATTGCACTTCTATTGAAAATTGAAAATGTTTCAACTTTATTCAAACTGCTGTGTCAAAACAGGACGGTTGGTAGCTAAAAATTCTATCAAACTTTAACGCATAAAACTTCCCAGCAACATTTTGTAGAACCGTTTACCTGTGAAGAGTAAAGGAGAGTTTCTTTTAACATCGGTTTCATGGAAAATGTTTTTGCAGCTTATTTCTGGAAGTTAAATGTATGTGTTTACCCGTAACCAGTTATTTAACCGGTTCTGGAACCTGCTAAAAAAAAAACCAATTGATAATAGAACAAGTTCCAAACAACAAAAATATATATAAGATATGAACGTTCACATTATATACAAGATATTCTAAGGAAGTTAACCTTTTACGGGGTAATAGAGCAACAAATTGATGCATTTTGGAACTGAAATGAAACGCAATACATACGCCAAAATAAACAAAAAAACGTTTTATCTCAGTGATATGTTTCTTTGCCTTGGATTAAAACAAACGAAATTATACTGTAGGAAAGAGTAAACACAAGTGTTTTTTGGCTTTATATATACACATATAGCATACATAATGAAAGATAGACTGAACAGGAAGTTAAAAGATAATACAAAACTCATCCCAAAAAAAATTTTTTTTCAACAAAAGCAAACAAACAGCTAAAACTCTAAACAAACCATATCAAATGTAACGTAAAAAGGAAGAATAAGCTCAGGATGGTAAAAAAAAAACAAAAGCGATGCATCGATGTATCTGTGAACCTGATGTTCAACAAAAGCTTTAAAAATGATACCAACTAACAAAATTGTTTTATAATTTTTCTTTTTGTTATATTTGGTTAAGTATTTTAAAAATTGCATATTAAAGTACCCATGAAATATATAAAAATTGCAAAGTGTTATTTTTTCTTGCTCCCCAAGCATTTTTTGATAGATTGAGTGTAAAAAATAAGGTATACGAAAAACCTGGACTTCTATCGCACAAACCGGCAACCCTGTTTTGACGTTTGTCCTAAAAAAAGCACATATACGAAATGAATTTGTGTACAATGTGAGGCCATGCGAACATTTAATTTTTCTTGACTGTATTTTACTTTAGAATTTTTTTAAATCAAAACAATCTATCGTGTTTTGAATTTATAGTTGAAAATTTTTGAAAAATTGTTTAAACGAAGTTTAATTTTGTAAAATACATACAAACTGGGAAGAGAAAGAAAATAGAAATTTTAATAAAAATGGAACAAAAATTACGTATGTATATTTGCTCAGCGGTAATTTTAATAAATATAATATCACTAATAAATTGAATGGAAGCTGGACAGCTAATGGTTTCAGCGTTTTAATAAAATCTTGAAAAGCAAATTTTGAATATCTGATAATTATATGCTGATTTTGGTTGTGCTAAGAAGTAAATTATTGATACTCCTTAGAAAATTTGTGAAGCGAAAATTGAGAATATATATACTACGGTTCTCTTAAGATGTTTACAATCTGATAATTTATTACTATCATTAAAAATTCTGCAATAGCATTATAATCGAATTTAATCAACGTACACGTGATCAATATTTGTGTTTTACCGAAAATTTGACATCGTCCATTAAAATAAAATTTGTGAAATCTGGTACCATACAAAGTTCATCGTTAAATTTTTACAAACATCAGTCTAGTAAAATTCAATTTCGTTAATAACTGGCAAATCGATTCAACTTATTATAAGTATCAACTATAAATTAGTGTCGTGAACTTTTATTTATAGTCTGTTTCATTCATACTTTTATCACACAATATTCTACTTACACTAACACAATATATATACTGTACTTTTGGTATACATTCCTCTTAACCCACACTTAAAATACAAGCCAGGATTTACTTTAAATTTAGAGTTATTTATTGAATACAGAAAATTAAATTTGGTCAAAGCTCCGATAACCCAAGACTACAGGCCTGCAGTCATCGTGGGACGTCAAAATGGTGAGTTCATAAAATGAAATTTTTTAAACATATTTTTTTTTTTATAATATATAACTTTAAAAGAACATTGCTTATATTGTCAAATACATTCCCTTATTTAAATATTTGAAATTTTGCATCGTTCTAAAATAAACTTTGCAATTTTTTTTTAAATTTATTTTTTTTTAACCATTAATGAGGTTTAATATTATATACATATAATATTTTCTTTTAATTTCAAATATTTAAAAATATATTTAATACTTCGCTCTAGATAATAGAATATTTTATTAATTATTAAACAATTATAGGTTGTACATTTTTTTTTATTTTTTTTTTATATTACACTCTAATATTTTAATCAATTTTTTTTTATACTGTAAACGAATTTCAGTTTCGGTTAAATTTATTCCTTTTCCTTTTCTTGTTCACTTTATAATTTATTGAAAAAACATTGACTTAATTATGGAATATTAAATTTTCATTATTTCGCGAAACATTTAGGTAATTGTAGTTGGGATTGTTATGGGCTATCTAGAGAAAGTTTTATACGATAGCAAAGGCATGGGTGGGTATGGAATAGGGAAGGGAAACTAACATCTTCAATCCTTTTCCACTTTAATTACCCCACTGTCTTTTCTTCTCTTTTAATATTTTTTTTTCTTCTGGTGAACGTTTCTAGATTAAGCTACATTAATTTTTTTATTGTTTTTTGACTCTTAAAATATCTCCAAAGAGACAAGAACACCATCCCAATGTCCCTGAGCACGGCCGGTTTATTAAGGTAGCAAATAAATAGAGTCGTCACAACATGGGAAACTATAACAACTTAAATTCAGAATATAATTTTTTTTTTTGTAATTTGATTCCTATTTTTGACGAATTTATTAAAAAAATTTTAAAATATTTTTAGTAACGAATTTTCAACAAATTGGATTTACTCTTGATTTTGCCAATGATAATGTTACAATAATTATGCGATATATCTTTGCCAAAAACGAAAGATAGAGGTTTTTGTTAGCTTTTCAAGTAAAATATCTTGTAAAAAAACGGTTTTTTTTAAAAGACCCCAAAAACCCGGTTTCTCAAATATTCGAAACCGATTCGGTTTTTTTAAAAACAAGCGTAACCTCCCAGTAAAAAACGCTCCTTGCATGTAAGCAGGTTTGTAAGGGAGTAAGCCAAAAAGAATGCTTACATATGCTATGATTTTTATATGGCGAATTCCCACTTGGAAGCATTACTTTTGGGCAAAAAAAGCGCTGATTTTAGCGCTTACAAAAAACTGTGATTTCATGGCTTACAGTAAAATCATATTTCATGTCTAGATTATTATGATTAAAAGCAATAACATGAATATACACAATCTTTAGAAACAGTTAAATGACTAATTATTTTTTTTATTACATACTCGAAAACAGCAAACACAATCGGAAATCACTCGGGAAAATTGGTGCAGATCGTTTGTAATGCACGATATGAAACTTACTGCATTACAACATGCATCCTTATAAGGGATTAGGGTAAGCTGCTTACAACCTGCATCCTAGTTAGGGAAAACAGTAAGCTTAAAATGTTTGTTTGTTTATTTTTATATAATAATTATTCGTTTCTTTTGCTGCTTCTCAGTATTATAAAATAGTAAGCACTTACATCAGCGCATTTGTTTTATCCTGCTTCTAAAATTCGAACATTTTTTACTGGGCTGTTATCGGTTACGGTTTTGGACACTCTATTTGAAACTTAAGTATATCTCAAAAAGAGGTATCGTAGATCATAATTAAATGTTAATTTACATATTTAAAAATTGATAAATAATTAAATTTTTTTTGCAACTTAAAATAAGATTTCATATAACTTATAACATAAATTGAAAAAAAAGTTGCCACTACCAAAGTATCCACTTATGACCATCGATATTCAAAATTTGAGTTAAATGCTTGAAATACAAACTTTTGCTAAGAACTGTATTTGTAATGAGAAAAACTAACATTTAATACAAAAAGAAATAATTTGTTCAATTTGACTTCAATATTTACTTTTGTAATTCATTTTTTTTATATATATTAAATAAGATTTTTATTATCAATTAAAGTAGTAATAGCAATCATGAGTTGCATATATATACTCTATAAATTTATTTTTTAATAAATTATTTTTTGCTAGATTTAGAAAAAAGAAAGGTTTTTACTAGAACATAATGAAAGCAACCATATTATTGGTGAACTATAGTTAATACAATAAAAATTTAATTGAAACACCCTTTTATGGCTATAGAAAACATAATTTTCTGGCCACAATCATATTCCAATATTATTTTCTCTCTACGTGCGCAAACTAATAAGAAATTGGCCTAAGTTTTTGAATGTTTCTGTGCGTCTGACTTTCACAATTATACTTGAAATTGGATAGAGTATTATGTGAACTGAGTTTCTTAGTAAACAGCACCTCCGAGCCTAGAAATAATGTTGTTGCTTTCGGTTTGCATGGCCTCTTATTGGACCGTATGTTTTTTTTTTACACATTTCAGTTTTTTTTTATATACACTGAGAGAATTATCTTTACTTCACTAATAAATTTCTTCATAGCTTTAATGGAAATTGGCACTTTAACTCGTCCATTTAAACTTTTCATAGAATCTATGAAACAGGTTTTATTAAAGTCAATGTTTATGATATATTTGTCGAATTAATGAAAGTTCTCACAAAACTAATGAATCATTCCGACAATGAAGCGTTTATAGAAATTATGAAATACAAAACAATTTGTTAATATTAAGAAGATTCCTTAAAATAATAATACAAATTTAAACAATTTCATTCAAGTTCAAAATTAATAAAAGGCTACATTGAAATAATAAAGCACTTTGTAAAATAGGTTGAACACTTGTGAATTTAATCTTAAAACTAAAGTTTGAAATGTATGAAAATTAATGAAATTTTATGCAAAACTAAAAAAATTAAGTTTTTGAAATAATTTCATAGCTCTAAAGAAACTTTTCATTAAATTTATGAAGAGATAACACAGGCCTACAATGATTTTGGCGCCGCTAAAAATAAAACAGATTTCAAGTACGTTCGGTACCCTGATAAAAAATTGATACTTACTTTTTTAATGCTACGTGTAGTTTTCGAGATTTCGCAAGGATAAATAAATTAAATAACATTTAATAAATTTATTAAAAAAAACGAACTTTTTTACTACATATTCACCACAAATATAACAAAATGTATTTGGATTATTTACACAACACCTTCTCGACGACGGCATATCGATATTATCATTTAATCAAAGAAATTAATTGACTATAATGACATTAAGTATAATAAAATACATTTTTTAGGTTATGACCGATCGATACAAACCTGAACGTAGCTTCGCGATTTTGACAGCTAACCATGACGTCTTGCGGACTAATTAACCAAATTTAACATAGAATTAGCGGCACCAAACAAAAAATTTTTTTTTGTAGGCCTGTGTAATTTATGAAGTCGAATGAATTTTTTTATGAACCTATAAATTAAAAAAAAAAGTTTATGATAAATTTATTAATATTAATAAAATTGCATGGATATAATGAAATTCTTCATTGAATATACGAAATTTTTTTATGAAATTGTTTCATTATTATCATGAAGGATAATTTTTTCAGTGTATATACTTAATATATACTCTAGTGAATATCGAAATCTTTTTGCTAGCCGGCTTGGAATATGAAATTGTATATCAAACCTAAATTTTGCACATGGTTTGTTGCTGTCGTTTTGATTTCTTCAAAACCAAACATTTTAAGTTGTGAGAATTTTCTCGTTAGTTGGTCACATTATCTATCTCAAATTTGGAGTATATGGCTTATAAAATACTACAAAATTAATGTTACTTTAAGCTTCTTCTCTACGACATAGATACTTACTAACACCCATCCACAGATACATGCACATGCACTTTCAACAAAAAAACACCATTAATCTAAACTAAAGTCCATTTTCTGTGTACTTTCATTTACAATGTAAGTTTGTGCTACCACCATCACCCATCAACCCTAACAAAACTGCTTCATAGATGCAACTTATTAAACTTTCTGGTGCATAGTGTATTCGAAACTTAATTTTATATGAATATGTGAGGCGTTACAAATATAATATCCAGCTTTAGAAAAGTTATAGCAGACTATAACAAATATTTTAAAGCGGGGTTTCTTTAAGGGGCGTAGTAAAAAGTTGTAAAAATAATGCAATTCTTTATGCCAAATTGATAACATTGCATAAATAATTTGTTGTTTACTTTACAATTATACAACAATAACAATTAATATTTTAGAATTTACAAAATTTATGTCGGTAGAAAAAAAATAGACTAAATAGTTTTTGCATATTATTAGTTTTGGCACAAAAACTACCAAAAATAATTTGGTTTTCCATACAAATTGAAAACCAGATTCTATTTGGCTTTTTCCAAAAACTAAATCGGTAGTGTGAATTTTTAATGCATCCAGTATCATTTATCATTAATTTCGATATACCCTGTTACAACGATTAAAGAAGAAAAGAAAATGTCAAAAAAGATGCATATTGTTCTAGCGCTATAATCGCTAGGGATGAAATTTAAATTCTCTTAAATTTTTTGAAGTGTATATTGATATTACATCATATCACATCATATCACATTTGTTTTTAACACATTTGTGAAAAGAAGCAACTTTTGTATACCAAAATTTAACGTATTAAATCGAGTTTTAGCCAAAAATTATAAGAAGTGTTTTCACACATACAAAAAGGTACACAGATAAAATATTTCCTTCCTTTTTTGAATTAAATCGTTTTTTTTTGAAAATTTTTAAAGCTGTCAATTAAAAATTAATTGAATCAATTAAATATGTGCTCAAATTCGGAACTTGCTTGACATTTTTTTATATTATCTCTCAGAAGCAAAAATCGACACATTGTTGTTGTTTTTGTTATATTTATGTAGTTCAGCGCTGCCAACTTTGACGATTTGTCTCCATTTTGACGATTTTTGAAGTGAAATATGACAAACTGAGGATTTTACAAAATTAATTGTATTTAAAATGACGATTTTTAAAAATTTTCAAGTTTTGTCGAATTTTTAATTTTTATTTCTAATAATTTACTGAAAAATAATTTTCAAGCTCCTTTTCATTTAAAACATCTTAAGAAACGTAATAAAATGATCTCAAATCAAGCAAAATTATTCATTTACCAATTTAAAAATCAACTAAATATATATACTCTTCAAAAATTTATTTAAATTTTATTTAAAACATAACGAATACCAAATGGATTTTTTTATATATTTTAGGAAGAAAAATCCAAAAGTGTTAATTTTTTCATAATTGAAGTAATTTTAGCTTCAAAATCACTGATATAAAATTGATTTTCCACGTTTTTTTTATTGAATGTAATTTTTTTGTAAAACCAAACATCGAAAAACAAATATAAAAATGTATATTTTGTCATGGAATTTTAGAGTTTTTAAAATAGGTTAGTGATTTTAAAATTCTATTCCGCGTAATGAGTATTGGGAGATGTGTTCCTAAGACGTGGACGCGTTTGTGAAGGAGCTATAAATAAAGGACATTAAAATGGTTTATTAATTACAAATAATGTGAATAAATCGAAGTTTTGCCGTAAACTTTCCCCTTTTTTTTATTGAAATATGAGGTGTTTTGAGAATGACGATTTTTTTACGATTTCTCATTCTCAAAATGACGATTTTGACGATTTTTTCCACTTAAATTGACGATTTATTAACAAATTGGGTTGGCAGCAATGATGTAGTTGTTTTTTATAAATATTTATGTTTAATGGTGTTAGTAATAAATATTTAAAATTCATTTCAATTAAGTAGATTAGATATTAACTCTTTTTAGGTTTATTACTTTATTAAGTTGAAGAATTTAGTCGCAAATGTTTAAATCTGAATATTTATTTATTCTAAAACATTATCGTAAAATTGATAATGTAATTTTAAAAGTTTAATTTCATTTAAGAAAAATTTACAGTTTTTTTTAAACAGAAAGAAAATATATTAAAAATTATTTTAAATAAAAAAAAATACTCTGATTTCAACATTAGTTATAATTTCTGCTAAGAAAAAATCAAAAAAAAAAAAAAAAATCCCATAACCCCTACTTTTAAATAGAAAGAAAAAAACTAATTTCTGTGTGAAATTGTTCACATAAGTATAAATAAATCTGCTAACTAAATGAGAATTTCATGCCGGTTTAAATTTAATGTTATAAAATTCAAGCTGTTTAAAAACATTTGGTATGACAACAACAATTTTTTTTTGGATTTTCGAAAGGTATACGATATTGATTGCTTTTTAATCAAATGAGTTATTATTTAATTGAAAAAATAATTCAATTAAAGAGCTATCAATTGAATTAGTAATTGAATTAGTAATTTTTGTTGTTGGCGGAATTTCAGCAATTAAATTTATTGAATCGGTGGTTTTCGTAATTGAAATGGGTTTTTATTTTTTGTGTGTGTATATGTGTATTAAAATTATGGTCATATGATTAAAAAAATACATGTCTCAATTCCATGGAGTGGGTAAAAGAGTCACGAACTGCGATTGAAAGTTTTATATTTTCATTAGTAATAATTTTGAAGTTTCCTGCTAATATACAATAAAACCGACACATAGTCGAAAATTAAACTTGTAACTGTTGTATAGAAAATATTTACATACAAACATTTTTATTAATGTCTTACGAAGTCTGTTTTTAATAACGAACTTGGAGATATGGTCGATTTAAAAGGCTAAATGAGGCACAACAATATTTGCGACTGAAAAATGTTCACTTAAATAAATTTATAAAATCTTTAACTATCTTTTGTATAAACATGCTTGCACTAAATTATAATCTAGCAGAAATTTGTCGCTTTTCTGGAATATGGTCATGTACGATCATGTGAAAATTTACCAAAATGTCAGCTATTATTAATGCCGGTCTGAAACACAAAAAAATGCAACATTTTTATAACCAGGGCAAGTTTTTTTTTGGCACGAAAAAAATTAAAATGACATTCAAAATAGCACCAAAAACCATTAAAAAAGGTACAAGAAAAATTGAAAAATAGTAAAACAAAAAGCGTAAAAAATAAAAATTTAAATATTATAGATTTATTCAATTTTCCTTTATTAAATATTGATTGCATAGTACAATCATATGCTTTTTCAAGTTATCAAAAATAAAATATCTACTATAGTCACATAACACATTTGAGTTTACTGAAAATACGAGTTCCACATTTGCCGATGTAACAGCAGCATATTTGAAAGCATGTAATTCCAAAGGGAATTAGTTTTCAATTCATTCTTTTTAAAAAAATATATTTTTTTATTTTAGTCATTTATAGGAAGTCCATTCGAAATTACTTTTTATAAAAGCTAAATCAGCTTTTATTCCAGGTTTTTGGAATATTAATTTTACATTGCGTATAGACTCTGGTTTATCGCCACTGAGCATATTTAATACATCATTAATTTCATTGAAATTATCACAACAATATTTTCAGCTTTAATCCAAGTTTTACTTAAATTCGGATACAATGTTTGCAACAAATTTTGCCGACATGGAGCCTAAAAAGATACCAGCATTATAAACTAGATAACAAGACACTTATGCAGATGTTTTAGGATGTAGAGTATCTATGATCTTAGTTTGACTGCTATTGGAATTTTGTTTATTTTGCTTTATTTCAGTAAATAAAGAAATTCTGAACTTGAAAAAGTTTTTCCGGCAAATGTTTGTTAATAAAATTTAAAATCGTGGACAAAATTCGTTGTTGGTTTAGCTAAACGAAGTATAGCTGACATCCCAAAAACTATGACTTAAATGTTAAACTTACCTTAAGAAATACTGCTTTACAATATGCAATAAGTGATTTGATATCTTCAATATTTAAACGTTTAAATTCTACTGTACAATCTGCCAATTTGAAGGTAAAATGGGTAAAAAGGGCATTTTTGAAGAAAAAAATATTGTTAGAAGGTAGAAAATGGTATTTTATGGATCTTAAGGATCTTAAAAAAAAACATATTACTGTGTTGCCATCATTTTAGCTCCCATAACCGTGAAGAGGCGTATCGATGATTAATACTTTTTTTTTTAAATCATTCTGATATCTTGTTTTCTCTTCTTTTCTCATATAATGTAGATCTGTATTATTTTTTTTTTGTTATTTATTTATTTCAGTCTACAGATTTAAACCTTACAGACTATTTAAAAGAAAAAACTATTTCATATTATTCTACAGTTCATTAAGATGGCGAATTATATCACGTTTAATAGCATCCATACTTTTATTGAAGTCTACTATAGTTGATTAAACTCATCGCAAATTCTTCGAAAAGGTTCAGCGTTGGCGTAATTTGTTCGAAAAGCAGATAGACGTAAAGGCACGTAGTTCCTTGTTGAATAAACTGGAATATGTAAATTAACTTTGCTCAAAAGATATTCGGAATCCATAGCACCGTTTATCAATTTTAGGAGAAATGTTACATTGAGCATTTGTCGTCTGCTTTTAAGAGTAGGTAGTTTTATAAGTGCAAGCCGACTAGTATAGGAAGGCAAATTATTATAATCCCATCCGAGACCACGTAGACAAAATAACAAAAATTGTTTTTGCACAGATTCAAGAGATTGAGTACGAGTTTTACAAGAAGGATCCCAAATAATTGATCCATATTCTAGAATAGGTCTGACTAATGTTGTAAAAAGCTGCTTAGTAGTGTAAGGATCGGAAAATTCTTTTGACCAACGTTTAATAAATCCAAGCACGCCCATGGCTTTATTTATAGTAGTTGAAACATGACATCTGAAATCCAATTGCTTGTCTAGTAATATACCGAGGTCATTAAATGTTTGCACCAAATGCAACAATTCGTTGTTCATTAAGTAACAGCCGTTAGTAGGATTTGATCATATATTTACATTTTCCAGTATTGAGATCCATTAAGTTGTCTTCACACCAAGTAGTAAAATTTAAAATATCGTACTGGAGTAAAGCTTGATCGTTTAGATTATTGAATGAAAGGAATATTTTCACATCATCTGCATACATTAAAGTTTGGCAATATTTTATAGCGTTTGGGAGATCATTAATAAAAAGTGTAAACATTAATAAAAAGTTTGACGGCAATGTTCATATTTCCTGGACTACTGCGGTATTTCTTATTATAAGCAAGGTGTGAACAATATTCCATTAATCTAATTCGAGCTTGAAGTGGAGAGATTCCATATTTGAGAGCATCTTCATTATTAGGGGGTTCATCTGAAGTTTCTTGAAATTCTGAATTTTTCTTTTCACATATGTTACATTGAAAATTTGCTTTATTATCAATAATCGCATTTGCTACCTTTCCATCAATCACTGTTAGATTTAGTTGAAATAACACTTATATGACACTTCCAGATAAAACTACCTACTGAATTAGGTGACACATTTTTATATTCCGTATTTATACCATCCCCCAGTTTTTTAGTTGTTTCTGTATGTTCCTTAGTATATTCGAATCGTAAAGACGACTACAATTGTAGTCAAAAACAAATGAAATTTCATTTAAAGAAAGGACGACTTACATTTCATTAAATTCAACTAACATTGTCAATTGTTTTTAATGTTCAAAAATTGACTAACAGTTGTAGTAAAAATGAACCACATGGTAGTAAAAAATAAACAAACATTTATTTATTTTTTTTTTTTTAATAACAAAAAACAACTGTAAAAAATGAATGTAAAATCATAAAACAGTCATTTGATGTGAGTTGTTTTTTTTAAATGAACTACAAGGTTAGTTAAAAATTTTATTTGTTCTACAAATGACTTACATTTACATTAAAAATAAAGAAACTGTATTACAACCCAAACAACTACATATTTTTAAAGCAGAAGTTCCCTGAGTGTACAGAGCGAATACTATTTTAATGTTATCTCCATTATAACAAAGGATTAACTGATGTCAATTGTAATCATCGTAGCTTCATATATAAAAAAACACAATGTCATTAATTCCACCAAATAAGATATACGAGTATATACATATCTTTGGAATATTACATGTTTTATAAACAGAATCCTTTAAGGTAAATTTGTGGTTTCTGAATGATGTATATTTTTTTCAAAATTTAGAAAATAAAAAACACGTAAAATAACTAACGTACTACCTGCCTATCTTTAAGATAGAGGTTTGCTTGAGGTTTAACTTTCAAATGCAATATATTAACCTTTAGCAAGACTAAATATAGACATATTATGTGTCGATAAATAGGTAAATACCTCTTCTTTTTGAAAATTTATAAAAAAAAAATATGTAAGATTTTTATTAACACTTTTGCCAAAAAACAAGCAAAATATAAAAAAATGTTTTTCTCTAATTACCTTTTAAAACTTTGAAGTTAAATAAGTTTTTATCTATTAAGGATATTGAAATGAGTTTAACAATTTTTATAGCTCAAAGTTTCATTGAATTAAAACAATAAATATAAGTTTAAAAAATTTATTGTTTTTAAAAATATGTGCGCCCCGGTACGCTAGTTGGTAGCGTGCTGGCTTATCAGTGCGGGGGTCGTGGGTTCGATTCCCACAACGCGAAGAAGGCCTTAGTAGCTAGTGCTCGGTTAGGGTAATAGTATATAATTTGTAATTATATAATTATTTATTAATAAAAAAAAAAAAAAAGTTTAAAAAATATTTTTAAATATGATTTTTTTAAGATAAAAAACAATTTCATAAAAAATTATCTTTTAAAATTCTGGTAAGGAAAAATGCATTATTCATTGAATAAATTTTTCTAGACAGATTATTCTTTAATTTAGGTTGATACTCGTATGTTGTTGTTTTGGGACTTTCGCTTTATTTTAAAATTGGAGAATTGGGAATATTTTGGTATGCGTTTTTTATGGTAATGCCTCTAATTGGAAACTTTTAATTTATAGATGTTTTGAAGTATTGGTGTGATTTTTTTCCCTACCAGTATTATTATTGTGAATACTGTCTAGAATGATTTTTTTCTCAAAGCTTCTTGGGAGCGCGTTGGCATCCATTCATTTGAATTTGTGGTCACCGAGTCACCCTAACATTTATTTTATTATCTTCTTCGAGTTATATTTCTGTCAGTAGCTATCTCTGTCACTCTTATATACTATATGAACAAATAACTCTGTCCCACATTCGATTTCGAAAATATTTACAAATTTAACGACCCCTTCATAATTTCCCCTCCCCAATCTGGATTTCTCCTCTCTGAGAGCATATCAAAACACTACACACACAGTCACATAATAATAGATTGTAAAGCATTGTACGCAGCGTAAATCTCATCCGTTTCCAGGCGCCAGCAGCCAAGAGAATATGTAAGTGCGAATTTTTTGTTTTGCTATATTAATTACAAACATTCTCACACACATGTTTTGACGCAGATTTAAAAGCTGATATCAATTTTCGAAGTTAACCATCATAATTTCCCCTATATAATTTTATTCTATCGTAATGTAAATTATTTATTGTTTCCTTCCCTTTCACATATATATACACGAATGTGTTCAACTACGAACTTTTCCGCTCAATATTATTCACTTATACTATTAAATAATTTTATTTCATTCTTAAGGACATTTGTATAAATATTGGTTTCGAATTAAATTTTACTATATTTTTTGTTTAGAATTGCCCTCGGGTAATTTATTAAGGAATTACTGGGAAGTTCAGTAATTTAAATTAGTATTAATTTTAATAGTCGATATTAATATAATACAAATACATATAATATTATAATATAATAATTATTTTATGAATGGAATAAATTCACTAGATATTTTTTTATTTAAAATTATTTTTTTACTCATTTCATTACTTTTTTTTTCTGTGAATTTAATGCCTTTTAACTTCAACGATTTTAATATTTAATGTTTTATTTTATTTATTGTAATATGTTTTCAAAGACTTTATTAATAAATTTTGTGATTGTGCTATGTTAAATTAAAAGGGAATCTAAAATTTTTTATTTACGAAAAGTGAAGTTTTAGATAGGTAGATTAGAGTACATGTTGGGCTGGCTAAATATTGTGCGAATTGGCCACCATGGTTGGGTGGGTTTTGACGCGGGTTAGCATATACATCTGAAGCTAACCCATATTAACCATCAACATTTTTGTTTTTTTTTTTCTTTTCTGGAAATATTATTCTTTTTGATTTTGTGTGTGTTTTTTTTAACCTTGCTACATAAAGTAAAATTCAATGTATTCGATTCGAATGTATTAATGAGGGGACAAGAACACACGAGTACGGCCGGAAATATTAGGTAGCCATGTTCCTTATATTGTATGCAATTGTGTCTAAAATCGGTACATAGTCTTACAAATTTTAGTTTTTTTTTGATTTGGTTTGGTAACAAAAAAGATATTGGCTAAAAACAAAAAATTCAACCCAAGTCAAAAAATTAACATATTAATTTTTAACATCAAACATCTTTTTAGTTATAAGATATAACGGGTTTTTCAATAAAGACTTCACAAACTTTTTTTTTTTAAATAAAACGCAAGCCATTTGAGATATTTCCAAAACTTTATTATCGACTTGAAATACAATCAAAACATTTATGAATGGAACTCCACTTCGTTCATATGGACAACGGGGGCACGTCGGCAGCGGTCTATTCGTTGGACCCAATTTTCGATGACTCGGTCACACATTTCCGCTATTTCGCGTTCAATCTTGGCTCTGAGTTCTTCCAACGTCGTCGGCTTGTTGGCATAGACCAATGATTTGACGTAGCCACAAAGAAAAAAATCTAGAGGCGTTAAATCGCACGAACGAGTGTTCCATTTCTTGAGATAGCACGCTCACCAAACATACTCTTCAATAAATCGATTTAACGTGTGCTGTATGGCTTGTGGCACCGTCCTGTTAAAACCACATGTCGCCCAAGTAAATGTTTTCCAATTCGGGCCAAAAATAATCGGTAATCATGGCGCGATAACGATCGCCTTTCACAGTAACGTGAAGATCGTTATTGGCGACGAAAAATATGGCCCAATGACGCCGCCGGCTTGCAATCCGCACCAAACAGTTATTTTTTGTGAATGAAGTGGTGAGTCATGAAGATTCATGTTGACTTTCATCAAACCAATAACGCATATTATGCTTATTGAGGAACCCATTGAGCCAAAAATGAGCTTCGCCACTGAAGATGTTTTTGTGATGAAACTCATCATCTTGGCGAATCTTCTCCAGAGCCCAATCGGAGAACGTTCGTCGCGTCAAATGGTAAATCGGATTCAATTCTTGAGTCAGCTTGATCTTGTATGGGTGTAAACCAAGATCCTTACGCAAAATTCGCCATAAAGTGGTCTTGGCGATGCCCAGTTCTTGAGAACGCAGCGGAATCGACTGATTTTGATCGTTTGCTACGGACGCCTGAACGGTAGCGATATTTTCGGCACTTCGACCAACCCGTTGTCTCACTGGCACGGCAGCATCACACAATGAATATGTAGACTCAAATTTTTGCACTAAACTTGTTATTGCTTGTCTACTAGGGCAAGAATAACGACCGAACATTAGAGTTTACGCTCTTAAAGTTGCGGAATTTTGGTAGTACATTTATCTAATTTGCATACGTTGTTCGTTCGTGTACTTTACTAAGATGAAAATGCTGAGTTTACTTAAAAAAGGAAAGTAACAGTTAGATGATCAGTGAAATAGTGTGTTCACAAATTAAATTCAAAGTTGTCAAGTACCTATTGGAAAACCCTTTATTTTACCACCATGTTTTTGTTTATCTTGTATAGGAGATTATCTCAGTCATTTTTTTTTTCAAATTGTTTCACAAATTTGGTGTCATAGTAATCACCCTATGTAAGCACAGGGTGTCTCAAATGACAATATTCTAAAAGCCTAGTTCCTCCTCTATAATTGTAACAATTTTTATGTCGATTGGGCCAGTAGTATAGAAGTTTTATACTTATTACCTTTTTTTGGATTTTTCTTTAGATGTTTGAGCATTGAAATTGCTTCTTCAAAATTTCTTTTCTCAACATGTTTGTTACCTTTTTTATAGCTTTTGAATTTTTGCGTTTTACAATATTTTTTTTTTTGTCACAAACACAATTTATTTTTCCATTTTTTTATGCTTCTCTGTTCATTGCCAATATTAGAGTCTGTATTTAGCGCGACGATGTGGAATGTCTCATACATAACTATTAACAAGGAAGGTCTTTCATGAGATAATCTTCGATTATGATGACCTTCGAATATTTTGTATAGAATAAAATTCTATGGTTGGGTTTCTAACATTAACGAACATATTGGGGATTTATGGTTGGAAAATTCAAAAGCCATCTCCTGGTATATTTTTTCGTACTTTTTTTGTTGTTGTACAGTTGTTTTTGTAAAATATGTGTTAATTTTAGGGTACTTTATATGAACACGTATAGTTGTACGACTGTCAAATTCATATATATTGATCCGCATTAAGTTTATGCGGAAACGTATTTTTTCTTTTTTCGATATTCCGGCTACATCGGGTTTTGTAGGGTTTTTTCCGAATCCCTATACTTAATTCTTAATTTCTGACATACAGAAAGAGGCAGTAAAAATTTTTTTTTTTTTTTCTTATATACATTGAAGTAATTATTTTTCCATAAGAGTGTGCATTTTTTTTAAAGAGGCTTTAAATAATGAACTTAAAAAAAAAAATTAAAAATAAAACTAAAATTAGCATGTCAAAAGGCAAATTATTGTTTAAATGTTATACTATATTAAATATTAATAGTTTTATTAAAAAACTAAAAATCTCTTCTCATTCCTATCCAAATACACCTTCCGAAACTAAGTTTTTGTCAAAACCATATTATTTTTCTTTGAGTTTGAATTTTAACGTCTTTTTCAGACAATTGCAATTAATACTATAATTAATATGCAATTTTATTTAATTTTAATTGTAAAAGGCGAGGTAGAGAAGAATTAGTGTATTTTCTAAAAATCATAACTACATTGCAAATTTTTCAATTTTCTGAATCAGATTGCGCAGTTTCTGGTATTGAACCTTCGTCAGCGACCCTTTTTTTTTTGTCTTTAATACAATTTTAGTTAGCTGACCAAGAAATAAGGGGACAAAATTTATTGAGTATTACACTAATGCAAATAAAAAAACATTTAAACATTACCTTTTCGTAACTTTTTTTACAAAATACCCTTTAGATTCCGTTATACGTTTCAAAATTATTTCAAATTGATAACCGATACATTACCAATATCGAAACACTTTAAGTTTATTTTTAAAATTTGGATTTTTGTAGTGAAAAAAAAATCAAAGTTTGGGTTTAAGGGGTTTAAAGTATGGTTAAAAATTACAAATTTTTTTAGTTTTTTGAATATACAAGGTGGCGCAAAAGTAATCCTCCTATCAGAAAATGCAATAAATTTTGCGATTGGCCCCTAATGTCAGTTCTGTTTTGACATTTGTGTAGTAAACACATGCGAAATACACGTTAATAAACAATGTTACGCTACACTGCTCCAGAACGCGGAATATTGGTGACTATTTATTTGACCAATAATCGGTCATGATTTTTCATCAAAAATTATCATGAGTGATGAGGCCCATTTCCATCTTACAACATCAAAATATTATCAAAAAAGAAGATGGCTTTTGCAAATTCCTACCGGAAAATATAACATTTATATATAGTGTATTTGGATCAAATGACAAATATATTCTGAAAACTCAAAAAAATTAAATTCCTGCATGACCGGTAATCGTAAACACCTCAACCTTTGATTTTTTTCACTACAAACTTTTCAAATGTCATTACAATTGGTGATTACCTCATGAAAGACCTTCCTTGTAAGACTACTAATGCAGGAGTGAAGAAGCTGTAGAATGATATTTGTTGTAAAATGATAAAGGGTCACATTGTTTGTTGTTGTACTCCTCTCGACAACTTATGGCTTAAGTGTGTTTTGCCAATTTATGAACATTTGTTTTTAGCACAGGCAAATTTTAAAAACTCATTTTGAACTAACACATAGGTAAATAAATTATTGAAAAGATTATATTGTGTCAGAAAAAAACAAAAACAATTCGAAAAGTTTTCAGCTAAAAAGTAAAGAAATTTAAAGATTTAACAATCAAATACACAAAAAACTTAAAAATTATTGGTCCATTGTAACATAAATAAGTATTCCGGGTTTAACAAAAATCATATAGATTACGATATTTTCAAATTTGTTGCATCCTTTTAAGAAAACTTTCATTTCTATTAACTGACGTAACTATTTACCTCTTGGCTTTAAGAATCATATACGCTTGGAATGGAGAAAATATCCTCATCATTTTTAAATTTTTCCCATATCACCCTAGAATGTAACTTTGGCTGTTTGAAAGTTACATGTTTGTAATAGTTTTAGCAAAGTAGAAAATATAAAACTTTATGCTGAGCAATGCAAAAAACACTTAAACTTTGTTAGTAGTTTTTACACGAAATTTATGATCCTGAAACAAAGAAGAAGGATTTTGTGGATTTCAGACATCAGCACAATTTAGAATTTCAACTAGGAGAAAGTATATAGCATGCAGTTGTTCTACATTTTTGCAAATAATATTTAAAATTAAATTTGTTGCAACGTTACAGTAAGTATAAAGGTTATGGGTTTAACAGAAGCATACATTTTTGTTGGTTATAGTGTGTGTGCATGTGTAATTTTCCCCAAAATCTTCATAAAATATGGTCGTAATTTTGTTTCAAAACAGGGGAAAAAAAATCAGTCTTCCAAACGAACAGATGTGTCTGTTTTATATGTACGACATACATTTGTTAAAGTATCATAATTTTGGAAAGTTTTACTATTTAAAGAAAGACAAATGAATTGAAATATAGGGATCTACACAAATATTATTATGAAGGTAGTTAAGTCCGTTTCCAAAAAATATAAATAAATTAACTTAATAATGGTGTTCTGTAGAATTTATTTGTTTCTTTTTAATGAAAAATAATTATTGTTAGAACCCTGCAAGGCTGACATTCAATAACTATTAGGGTGGGGCGATTAGTATGGAAGGAAAAAATCTTAATGGGCGCTTCGCGTTTCTGATTATTGGGATTGTACTGAGCAAAAAAGTATACTAGACCATACGTCTACGGTGAAAATCGAGCTTCCAGATTTTGACTTGCAGTTTTTTCTCAGACTCTTGTCACGTTTTTTTTTTTTGGATATTTTGGCCTCTAACAGCCAAACCATTGAGATTTTCGATCCAATACTAAGACAAAAATTTTAGCCAAGACAATAGTTAAGAACTCTCTAGTACATCGCAAAAGCATTGGAACGCTCCTTCAGGCAGTTTTGGCCTTGTGAAAGTGCAAAGGGACAGGGTTACTTTCACAAAATACGGCAAAAAGCCCTTTTTTGAAATTAAAAATTAACCCTTTAAACCCCACCCACAAATATGATTGATGCATTAATCTGCTAGAAAATCTTCCAAAGAAGAGATTGATACCATAATATTGGATAAGCTCCTCCTACTTCCTGCGATATGTCCATCCCACACATTGTTACTTTCACAAAATACGACAAAAAGCCCTATTTTGAAATTAAAAATGAACCCCTTAAACCCCACCCACAAATATGATTGATGCATTAATCTGCTAGAGAATCTTCCAAAGAAGAGATTGATACCATAATCTTGGATAAGCTCCTCCTACTTCCTGAGATATGTCCATCCCACACATTGTTACAAGCAAGTCAAAATCTCTTTGCAAGTCCAAATCTGGAAGCTCGATTTTCACCGTAGACGTATGGTCTAGTGGACTGTTTTTCTCAGTACAATCCCAAGAATCAGAAACGCGAAGCGCCCATTAAGATGTTAAAATCACCCCACCCTAATAACTATGCATAATAACGGTAGTTGGCTACCAAAATTACGTCAAGACTGAAATGAAAAAAAAAAAAAACGATTTCGATTATATTTCGCTATATTATCGGATTGATTTTGAAATATCTTGAACTACCGTTAAAATACCGAAACGCCAATTTATAAAGTTTTTTTTTTTTTGTAGATATGACAAAATTTAATGCCGGAGTAACAAATTTATGTATGGTGTAATGTTTTTTTTTAATCTTAGCCCGAGTAAAACGAATATATACGGTCTTATGTTTTTTCATCTTAAAATAAATACCCCAATTTTGAGATAAACCTGAGTAAGATTATATATTGCTCTATATCAATCAAGATATGATTTATATTTGAGATATAACTTTTTTTTTAGATCGGGAAAATATATATCAAAATATGTGATTGTATATGGTGTTATTTATAGTCATATATTATTATATGTTTCTTATATAATAACATATATATCGATACATTTTTGCACATTAACCTTTATGAAATTAGATATTAAGCATATATGCTATACATAAGGGTTTTTGGCACATCGTTTGTCATATATAATTATACATTCTGATATAATATAATAGTATATCTACATTTTAAATTAAACACAAATTTTCTTCCGTAAAAGCATTTTTATAAAATTAAAAGGTGGGCTTCCATCGCAAATTCCATTTTTTCTAGTATGAAAATATCACGCCAGGTCCATCGCAAATTCCATTTTTTCTAGTATGAAAACATCACCTTGAGCGAAAGAAATTATTAATTTATGAAAACAAGTATATCGTAATTTTGGCATACCGTTTTCCAATTGTGGTCATGTTAAATTCTGCAAAATTTCATAAGTTTAACTTTGTGCCTTCCTAAAAGTCGTGGATTGCTCACAGAAGGGGAAACTAGGGCACTGAGCTCTCTGCAGCTTATGGTAGAATTACTTGCAGCGTTTGAAATCCAGCGTGTATTTCGAATTCAACAACTTGGATTTTCTTTCACTTCTCTTCTTTGTTTCATAAATTTTCTTATCTTTAACAATTTTGGCGATTACACTTCGACTTCGGGCAATTCCCTATGGGGAATGAGGAGTCAATTGTCCTAAAAGTGACTGGTTAAAGAAGGACTTATCACAGCACTGGTATAATTTAGTACTGAAGTGGGTTAAGCAGTGTCAATTGTCCTAAAATTACCAATCATGTGACTGGTAAAGGTAGGACATACCACTTAGCCAGAATGCTTATTAACAAGAAAAAGCCAGTTGGCCAGAATTTTACCCATTGTAAGCTGTTTAGTTTTCATTTATTTTATACGACATGGCTCTTTTGCGACAGTCTTGTGGTATGCCCATCTTTGGTTAGTCCTGTGGCATGCCACTATGTGGTTTAAAGCAGGACAAATGACCCCCTCCTATGACAAGCCAATGTTAAAGTTGCCAATTGTTTACATAGGGTAGGGTTTAACAGAGGACCGGTCTCTGGCACGAAGGGACCGATCCTGTGGCACACGCAGAACCGGTCCCATTCCCCATAGGGTTAATCCCGAAATTTTGGAAATTGACAGTTTTTGGGTTGTGTTAGCCAAAATTTGTCTATTTTACAAATCATAAAGGACGGTTCCTTTTGGCATTTTACTAATATACAGGTAACCTAAAACAGCTAATTAAAGATTTTAATTAAATTTCTTTTTAAACAGATATTTAACTGAATCAATTAATATTTTAATTGACTTCTAAATATATTTATATATATATTTTATTTTAGACAAATTCACAAATTATTTTTCATAAACTGTATGATTAAATAGAAAAGTTTCAGTATAAAATATCAAATGCTTTTGAAGTTTACAAACAAAACGAACACTTTCAAGCAAACAAACAAACTCACACGGCATTACCAAAAACACATGTCCAAACGTGCCATTCATACACCTTTTTTTAAGTATCATAATTTTTTTGTGGAAAGTAATTAATAACTTTTTTCTTTTTAATTTTAAATAATTAATAATGATGTTGCCGACATAGGTACAAAATCAATTAAAATATTAATTGATTCAATACATGTTTTAATTTAAAACCGTTTTTAGTTTTGTTCTGGGTAACATTCGTAATCAGATAACTGAAATATTTACACATGTACCCAACATAAACAGTGATGAGGAGGTTGAGGTTGCCACTGCTTTCTAAACTTATTCTGATGATGGGGACCTAGAAAATCCCCGAAATGGAGCCATCAATAAATTCTTGAAAGTGGTTAATTATATATTGAAAACAAAAAATTCTTTAGATTACTTGTTAGGACAATATCCTAACAAAGAAATATAGAGTATGACCTTGAACTTGAATAAATTTTCAATTTCATAATAACTTAAATGAAACTTACAAAAAAAAAAAAAAAACAGTTAAAACAAAATCAAATATTTTCTAAAAAAATGTTTATTTTAGCACTAAAATTAAATAAAGTAATTAATTGTATAAAAAAAATCTTACTGTCGATTCCGGGATTCGAACCCGGTAGCCTCTGATTGCTACGCCAGCACCATGCATACGAAATATAAACATCTTAGCACCCGTGGAAAAGAACTTTTAATTTGCATATTTTTTTACAGACCACTTCTTGTTAAAGTAATGCAACAAGTAATTCATTTAGAAGTTGTTCCATTTATTTTTGCTGAATACCCAGCAAAAGTAGTGAGGAAGGAGTATATAAATACTACAACTGTTGAATCGGATGTTGTTCAAATTTGGGGTTTGTTCATTTCATTACTAATGTTCACGGAATCGAGTACGCGCGAGACAAAAATCACAGACACTTTCTTTTTGATGGTTTTATTAGAACTCAACTTTATTTACAATATTTAACTTACTTATATACTAAAATTAAAATATCCTTATCTGACTAGAAATGCAGGTAGCACAGCTTATGCATGTGCGTTTGCATTGTAATAAAAAATAATTATTAATATGAAAAGACGATTTAGGATTCTCTTAACAGATAAGAAAAAACCCATAGTCATAAATTTAGGGATTAACAAACTGCATGTTTTATTTTATGATACATCATTAAGAAATAGTAGTTAGAAAACCCTATTTAGGTTTTTCTTAACTATAATAAGGATAGATCACTATATGATCTATTTTATAACACATCATAAAAAACCAATTTATATGTGTTCTTAGAACTAAAAACTAATTACTTTTAAATTGAATTATATGTTATTTAAAAGTTGTTCAAGATTGAACATTCTGCCGGCCTTGAAAGATCCTAGTCTTTCAACATACAAATAAAAATATTACTTAATTATTTTAGTTTACCCTACATCAATCTAGGTAGCGCAATGGCAGTAGGCAAGTATCTCTGTGACATCTGACACGTTTTTCGTAGTATACAAATAACGGCTATGACGATGGCGATGATAACGATCCATGTTGATATGCTCATTCCATAATGCGAAAGGTGATGTACATCAAGATTGGATGGGAAACCCAAAATATATTTTGCTGTTGGGATGTTTGGAATTTTGTAGGTTTCTATGTCTCCCATTAACTTTATGTGTGTTAAAGAGGGAATAGAAGTTGATAGATTTATAATAGGAAATACATAATTTAGTTCCGATTGGTAGACATCATATGCCCATAAATTAATTTCAGCTGTTTCTAGTTGACAGTCTGGATTCATTTTGAGGATTCCGGAGCCACTCAGGATGATATTTTGCGTCTTTGCGTTGCATTTTACTTTGGCTGCTGTTTGCTCGTACATTGAAAAGATCCATGTATTTGAAGAATGAGTTTGCCTCCAATAGTTGTGAACCTTTTTAATTTCTATCTCACAACTCGCCGGTATCTTCCTTGGCTTTAAAAACAGTTGCACTTCGCAGTTGTCAGTTTCTCTAATGTTGTAGAATGGATGAAATTGATGACAAAGTAAAATATTCTTCATCTTCTGGCAATGATCAAAGTTGTCCTCATTTTGAGCATAGAACATCGTTTTTCTTTCATCTATTAAAAGGTAACTGCTGCTGGGCCGAATAGTTATTGAAAACCCGTCATGAATAGTTGGATACGTGTATACGGCTGTTGTTGCGGTGGAAATTTGTGCTATTTTGGCGAGTTCTATCGGTTCATCAATAGGCAGCATCAGGCTTGATTTAATGCTGCGTTTAATAATATCGATTTGTTGCTTGAATTTATTTATTTGCAGCACTTCAGACAAAAAGCTTCCCTTTGAATTAAAAATTGTTCCGGTTATGCCCTTTTGCAATTCTTCAAAGGATTCCAAGGCTGTTAACATATTTGTGATCGTAACGAGCACTGCCTTCTCATCGATGACCTCATTTACTGCGCTTTTCAATGTAACCATTGAGCCACTCAATCTCTTTATGTTGTTGAAAACAACCTTGTTTTCTTCTTTAATCACATCCCACGTTATATCTTGGAGTGAGGATTGATTTTTTAATATATTTAGCATATAGTCTGCATTTTGCGAATTGTTGCTGATTTTGTCAGCTAGAACTTTAGCATGGTCTTCATCCATCAGTCCAAATAGATTATTGTAGATACCGCCAATGAAGGGTAACAGCGATCTTTTTCTTCGGTTGCTTGCTGCCGACGACATTATTATCTCATGTCTGTTGATTACTCTCTCATACGCTGTTTGGAAATTCTGCACAAAAAATGACTCAAGTAACTTCGGCTTCTTCTCTTTGATTTTAGTTAAGGCTAACATGGCTTCATCTAACCTTGATTTTGCTGTGGCGTACTCTGTAATGTTGATGTGAACCACTATATTCCATGATGTTTTGGTTAAGCCCACTGCCGTTACTTGCTCGAAGAATATCCCTGCCTCATTTTTAAATCTACTTATATCAAAATCTGACCTAACCGGACTTATAATTGCTAAGAGGGTTAACAGTACTGTTAACATATTTTTGTTTTTTATTTTTTAACAATCACCACTATTTTGGTGGTTTTTATTAATATTTCTTAAATTAGTATTTAAAGATGGAATGTCCATTCTTTTATTTAATTTTAAAGATGGATTGCCCATCCTTTTGATTACTTTTATCTTTGTAGAGTTGAAATCATTGGATGGTTTGTCCAATATCTCTTCATTTTCTTCAATAGGAAAAGGACAAACATTGTGGACTGACCTTTTGGTTTCCCCATTGCTGGTCCTTACGTCTATCATTCTACATAAACCATCCGAACCCATTATGGTTCGGATGACCCTCCCCCGTCTCCATGTCATTGGAGGCGTATTATCGTCCTTTAGTAATACCAGAGTACCTGGTTTGATATTTGTATGTGGCTTGTTCCACTTGTACCTTTTTTGTAATTCGGACAAATACTCAACAGACCACCGTTTCCAAAACTCCTCTGCATTGGACTGTACGGCTTTCCAATGCTCACGTATGCCATGGTAACATTTGTTACTTGAAGAGTCAACAAATGTGGAAAATGATTCGCCAATCAAGAAGTGTCCCGGTGTCAAAACTTTGAAATCGTTCGGATCCTCTGACAATTGTGTTAACGGACGTGAATTTAATATTGACTCTATTTGCGTCATCAACGTATAAAGTTCCTCGTAAGTCATTGTCCCTTCAGTCACTCTATAAAAATGTTTTTTAACGGACTTTACGCATGCTTCCCATAATCCCCCTACATGCGGAGATCTGGCTGGTATATTTAACCATTCTATGCTGCGTTGTGCACAAAACTTGTTTATCTCGGCTTTATGTTGCTCATTGGCAAACAAATGAAAAATTTCATTAAGGCTGTTAGCTGCCCCTACAAAGTTTGTACCATTGTCTGAATAAACTTTCAGTGGACAACCTCGCCTAGCAACAAATCTTTTTAATGCCCCTATAAACGCTGCAGAAGTTAAATCTGATACAGCTTCTAAATGAACTGCTTTTGCTGCAAAGCACACAAATACACAAACATATGCTTTATCCGTCTTTTTTCCTCTAATTTTGTAATGAATTGTGATGGGTCCAAGAAAATCTATACCAACGTTAAGGAAGGGGCGGGTTCGAATTACTCTATCTTCTGGTAAATTTCCCATTAATTGGTGCAAATTTGTTGGTTTTATTTTAAAACATCTGTAGCATTTACCAACTACTTTTTTAACTAACTGGCGGCCACGTAATGGCCAAAACTGTTGCCTTACTATTGCCAGTAACCCTTGCGGACCCACATGTAAATGCTGATTGTGTAAACCTTCTATAATTAATTCTACAATCTTGTCACTGTAAGGTAGAAGCATTGGGTGTTTTGCCTCATATGACAGGCTACTATTTTCTAGTCTGCCTCCAACCCTTATAAGACCATTTATATCTAGTATTGGGCATAAAGTTTTTAAATGTGAAGATTTTCCTAAATTATTATTAGACTTTAATGCTTTTATTTCTTCCTTAAAATTATCACTTTGAATATCCTTAATTATTAGTATTAAAGCCTCTTTTCTGTATTCTATAAATGTCAAAGGATTTCCTTTTCTAGCTTTGTTAACAAATTTTAATACGTATGCCATTACATTTTGAAGATATTTAAAACTATTTTTATGATTTATTTCTTTCCATACTGCTTCTTTCTTTTGAATTATTAAAATTTGTTTGGTATTTTTCTTAATCTCAGGTATTTCTTTTAGAGAAGAAAGTGATGGCTCCTTATACATTTTTTCTTTTAAAAATGTTGGACCTTCAAACCAAGCCCGGTTATTAAGAATTTCTTTACCTAACAATCCTCGTGATATTAAATCAGCAGGGTTTTCCTCTGATCTCACATGTTTCCATTTGGAAATCTCACTATTGGCTTGAATAAAACTTACTCTATTCGATACGAATATGTGTAATCGAGCTGGATCTAATTTAATCCAGCTTAAAACTATAGTTGAGTCTGTGTAATAGACTATCTCGTCAAATTTAATTTTCAAACTTTCAATTACCACTTTCATCCGGTCTATTAATAATACACTTGCACACAGTTCTAATCTTGGTAGTGTAATTGTTTTAGTTGGAGCCACCCTCGATTTTGATGCAGCTAAATGGGAAGAAATGATCCCAAACACGTCAACGGACCTTACATAAACTGCTGCACCATATGCCTTCATGGATGCATCACAGAACCCATGAAGTTCTATTTGTGTTGGTTTGACACAAATTATATGCCTTGGGACTTTAGCTTCATTAAGATATTTTAAATTTTCCCTTATCAACTTCCATTTCGAAGTGATTTCCTCAGGGATGCTTTCATCCCAATCAATTTTTAACTTCCATAAATCCTGTAACAATATTTTTGCAGCTGTTATTACTGGACCTATTAGGCCAAGTGGGTCGAATAATCTCGCAACTTCACTTAATATCTTTCTTTTAGTAACTTTTTCCTGTGATACCCATGTAGATTTGAGTCTTAACTCGTCTGCTTTTGGATTCCATATAATAACTAATGCTTTAACAGACGTTAATTGTTCTGATTCAATCTGCAAATTTACCTCCATATCCTTTTCGTCAATATCATCTAACAATGACTTATCATTGGCGCACCACTTCCTTAATGGCATTCCAAATTCTAGCAGAATCTTATTTATATTTTTCCGTAGTGATTTTACTGATTCTAGACAGTCTCCTCCTGTCATTAGATCATCCATGTAAAAATCACTTTTAATCACAGCGGATTCTTTTGGAAATTGGTTTGTTTTCCAATCTGAAATCTTTTGCAGGCATTTAACTGCCAAATACGGAGCCGATGCTGTACCATATGTCACGGTTTTAAGTGCGTATGTTTTTATACTTTCATTGGGGTTCCAACGCCAAAATATCAATTGATATTTTTTATAAGCTTCAGTTACCCAAATTTGTCGGTACATTTTCTCAATGTCGGCAGAAAACACATAACGATGTTTTCTAAAACGTAATATAATGTTAAATAGATCCTCTTGAATTCTAGGACCGGTATGAATTATATCATTCAACGATATATTTGTAGTTGTTTTATTACATTTTCAAATATTCTTTTAGAAAATCACTGTACTGAATTTTCAATTCTTGGTTCTTTTCCAGTTTTCTTTCAAGGGCGAAAAAACGTCTCTTAGCTATTTATTCTTGAATGGTAATGCCACTTGAAATTTGCCATCTGATAATCTTCTAACGTTTTCGTCAAAATTTGTCTCACACTCCTTTTCTAATGCAGTTAGTATATTTATTTGTGGGATTTCCTCAATTTCCCAAAATTTTTCCAAAATCCTATCACAGGACTCACGCACTGTTGCAACTATATTTGGTTCTGGTTTGGAACCATCTACTTTTGTCATACAATATACTACCCAGCCTAATTTTATATTTTGTAATTTAGTGTTTGTCTTTTCATCGTGTATTTTCCCATTACATATGAGATCAAATACAAATTGATTTGACAAAAGAAGGTCTACCCTATCTGGAATATTATATCCGGGGTCAGCCAATTTGATAGTTTCTGGAAACTTGCCAGCCATCATTTTTATTCCTGGTACATTTGACACAAATTTGTCCATTACCACTGCATTGAGGAATGTTCCGTAATCAGTCACTTTTGACCTCATATTCAGTCCTACCTTTTCCTGAGCCGATGACTTTTTCATTTTTAAGCCTTCAAATTTTCTATCTATTTTGATACCCTTCAAATTTAATTTATTCTTAAATTCCTTGGAAATGATGTTAACCTGCGATCCCCCATCTAACAGAACCCGGCATTTTACCCATTGGTTGTCACCACTTCTTACTTCCACTATTGCTGTTGACAAAATTACTTCATCATCCTCTTCACTGTTTACTAAAGCAGTCTTTTGAGGCACTTTTTCCCTATGAAGAAGAGAATGATGAGGATCATTGCACTTATTGCAAATAAAATTACTGGTACATGTCTTCTTAGTATGACCAGAATTTAAGCATCTGGAACACACATTGTGTTCACTTACCTTATCCCATTTCTCTTTGATGGGAAGGCTACGGAATTTGGTACATCTATATAATAAATGACCAACTGCACAATTTAATGGGCATTTCATTTTATTTATATTTTTTGAGGGATTTGCCCTTTGGCCTGCCCCCTGAGCATACTGAACTCCATACCTGGAAGGATTTGCAACATTTCGGCATGCCTCCCCAGATCTTTTTTCACTTCCCGAAGGATTTGCCAAACTTTTGTCATTTCCAATGACCAGTTGGCTTGCCTCCAAGGAATAATGAATTTGTTTAAGGAATTCTAAGAGATTGTCCAATTTTGGCAGATCTCTAGATTTTCCTAAATGCTGCTCAAATTGGATTCTTAAATTTTCGTCCAATTTTCGCAGAAGCACGAAACACATAAAAGCTTGATGTATTTCTTCGGCTTCCATTTTCATGGCTCCCAGAGCCTGTACACTCTCGTTTATAATTTCCATGAAGTTCTTTACACTTCGTTCATTATAAACTACCGACGGAGCGTCTAATATTGCATTGAAATACATTGAGGTTGTTGCCCTTTTGTTTGAGTAATGCTCTTTCAATATACTCCAGGCAGTCTCAAAGTTCTCGTCTTTAGCTGACATCTTAGAAATTTTCCTAGCTGCATCTCCTACTACTTTTGTCTTTAAAATACACATTTTTTGAATATTTGAAATAGGCTGATCGACTATCAACTCTTCAAATAATTCTCTAAATGTGTCCCATTCTACAATTTTTCCGCTAAATTTTGGAATGTCTATAGAAGGTAATTTAAAAGGAAGGGACTTGGCATAGCTTTCTATGCCGGGTATTCCCTGATATCTGTCCCTCAAGGAGTAGAAGACCTCCGTTAACTCATCGTCCGGAAATTCTTCTAAGTACTGCATGAACACTTGTTCTGCCATCTGAAATTTTCCCTTAAGGATGTCAACTGAGACTTCCTTATTCCCATATTTAAAAATTTTGGAGTCTAACTCATCAAAATATATTTGAATTTACGAACCAGTCCCCGATTTCTAGGAATTTGTTCCTCTTCTTTGGCTACTTGAATAGCGGTCATGTCGATTTGTGAAAAATAAAACTTCTAAATAAAATATAGTTTAATACGGAAAAATATTTCCGCTTTATATAAACCAAAATGTCAAAAAAATATATGAAAAAATTAAAAAAAATTAAGCTCACCAATTTGCCTTTTTTTTTCACTTTCACTTTCAACACTTTTTTTTTTTTTTACTTTATTATTATTTTTTTTTTTATTGAAGATGCGTGTCTTCATCCACTAAAGATTATTTCAAGTTCCTTACCACTGGTGGGGGGAAACTTGAAATGTCAATAATGTTTTTAGGGGTCACCAAATGTTTATTTCATTACTAATGTTCACGGAATCGAGTACGCGCGAGACAAAAATCACAGACACTTTCTTTTGGATGGTTTTATTAGAACTCAACTTTATTTACAATATTTAACTTACTTATATACTAAAATTAAAATATCCTTATCTGACTAGAAATGCAGGTAGCACAGCTTATGCATGTGCGTTTGCATTGTAATAAAAAATAATTATTAATATGAAAAGACGATTTAGGATTCTCTTAACAGATAAGAAAAAACCCATAGTCATAAATTTAGGGATTAACAAACTGCATGTTTTATTTTATGATACATCATTAAGAAATAGTAGTTAGAAAACCCTATTTAGGTTTTTCTTAACTATAATAAGGATAGATCACTATATGATCTATTTTATAACACATCATAAAAAACCAATTTATGTGTGTTCTTAGAACTAAAAACTAACTACTTTTAAATTGAATTATATGTTATTTAAAAGTTGTTCAAGATTGAACAGGGTTTTCATCGGTGAATTTAAGATTGGCTTGTCCTTTCCTTTTAATAACAATCAATGCAAGTTTAAACTAATGACAAAGTGTTCTTTTTCACTTACCGCTTAAAAAATAAACTTATATGCATTCATTTATAAATATGTATGAACTCATTCATGGTCATATATGAATTTATTCGAACTATATAGTATTCATATTTGCTCATGAGAGTTCATATGTGAATATATATATAAATATTACCTAAATAATCGATAACAACTGAACATTTAAAATCGAAACCACACTGCCATATGAAATGCCTATGGCATCAACAATCTCACGCACTTTTACTCTTCGATCGGAAAACACCACGACATTTTCGGGTGTATTGACCTCAATTGGCCGTCCAGAACGTTCATCGTCATTTGTACATGTGCGACCACAACGAAAGTCAGTAAACCACTTTTTTACCATTGAAATCGATTGTGCAGAGTCCCTATATTTTCACTTTTTCCATTTTTAAAAAATCCACGAGGTTGTATGCTTTGAACAGCTGTTAAACGCAAAGTAAATGACGGAACTTGCTCAAAATTTGACAGTAGTCTATTAACAGGTGGTACTTGATGGGAGCAGTGTTGCATTTGATTTTATGAGGGAAGTTCGAAAAGTCACGGACTAATTGATCAGCCCTCGTAGTAACAAAATTAAATTATTTGACTACAGGCGTATTCAAAACGACAAAACGTATGCTATTCAATACGCTGCTAACTTCTTGTGACCCAAATTTCCATAAGAAAAAGTTAAGAGATAGTTGGATAGAATATTTTATGTTTTAAATAAAGACATTATAAATACAAAATGTGCTTAAGAAGTCTTTCAAAACTTCTAAAATTTTAGTCTTCCTTTTTTTAATTTTTTTAAAGGATATTATGTAGGTAAACACGACAGCAAATGTAGTTAAAAGCAAATGAAATTTCTCTTGAAGAAAGGACGAGTAATATTTCATTAAATTCAACTAGCATTTGTTTTTACTATCCAAGGAATTACTAACAACTGTAGTAAAAATAAGCCACACATGTTAGTAAAAAATAAACAAGGATTTTTTTTTTATTTTCTTAAATAACAAAAAATTATTTTAAAAAATTAATGTAAAATCATAAAACAGTCATTTTATGTGTTTTGTTTTTTTCTTCTTTTAAATGAACTACAAGGTTAGTAAAAAATTTAATTTGTTCTACAAATGACTGACATTTACATTAAAAATAACGAAACTGTATTACAACCCAAACAGCAGAAGTTCTCTGAGTGTGTATTCAAAAGTATTAATATCTATTGAAATGGGTTTTTATTCTTGATTCTCTAAAAGTTCTAAAATCTTACAGTCAACATCATTGGCAACTGGTGATGAAAGTTTAATAAATCTAGTAATAAATCTGGTAACGTTGTGAAATAGAGACGGAGGAGATTAGAAAATAAACAAAAATCTAAAAATAGAATATTTGTATTTGATCCCTTCTATACCAACAGAAAAGCTAATAGGAAATAGAACTGCAATTTAGTTGCATTATATTCGATGCCATACTTGTTTGTGAAGAACGTAGGCTAGATTCTTAGTGAAGAAACGCAGGTTTAATTCATACAGCCCGCAGGTTGTTTAAAAACTTATCATATAGAGAGAAAATCTGACAATTATAATTATAAGACACAACTAATAATAATAATACGTTTTACTTTCTTTTCGTACTGAATTTGTTGACATAAAACAATTAAATAAAATTTGTATAAATGAAATCTAAGCAAAAATTAAAAAATAAGGGATTTCTATTAAAAAATAAATTTAACTTATTAAAATCCAGATAGCAAAACCAATATAAGGTTTACTACATACGAATTTTTTCGGTTCCCTAGTCCATTTTGATAAAATACAGAACAATTGCAAATTTACTAAACGTAATAAGAAAATAAAATTCGTCATATATAACACATTCTCCCACTTAAATATTTTAGTTTGGAAAATGTAAAAGAGTTTTGAAAATAAATATAAAATCATTGTAAAAATCTATACAGGATCTCCTGTCTCAATTATGTATCGGATAATACACTTATTCAAAGAAATCGTTTGGTTATAAATCCTGATTATGAAACCGCAGTAATACCATCTATAATATGAGAAATTCGAAAATCTCGATTCAATAGCATTTATAATATAATGTGGGAGAAGATTGTGTTGAAATTAAACAACTGGACTACAACTATAAATTTCTTTTTCATGTTCATTAATTCGATGTGTAGTGTAATTATAAAGTATAAATAAATATAAAAAGCATAGGAAAAAATTATGCCATAAAACTTTTCGCAGAATTTTAATTAAATATACCCACCGTTTTTGTATAAATTAACTGTAAGAATACGGACCGGATACGGCATTCTAAAAACGATGTTCATTCCGTTATCCGTTTCGTTAATGCCCCCTTAATGGTCCGTATTATACACACAGAAAACTGACTTGTTGCTCCAACTGAATTTTTTGCCAACCGAATTTTGATAGTCACATGTACTATCCTCAAAACCGATTTCCGATTTGATTGTTGTAACCAAGTTTCTGTTAGAACTATAAAATAATGTTGTTGCACATACTGACATTTGTAATTATTGCTACTGCATTAAATACGTATGATTGCTTATCCAATCGATTTTTTTTTTTAATAAGTACACCGTTTCCAATTAGTTAGAAATATTTATTTTTTTTTTTATTTTTGCTTATTTAAGCAAAACAAAAATATAAGTTAAAAATACATTTCGAAGCATAAAGCCACATTCAAACAAGAGGGCAAAATATGTGTTTTGCCACAGCAGCTGTTTTGCCAAACATTAATAAAATGTTTCTAAAAACTCAGATTTTTTGCAATATCCTATGACAACCCAAAAACGCTGATTTTTTTATTCTAATACTTAAGAATTAATCATGAAAATCGTTGAATTTTTCCAAAGTGTTTTTTTCAGAAACCCCTTATAAGGTCGTTATATTTTTCTTGCAGAAACCCCTTTTAGATTATAAGACATTATCAGATTCCTTAAGAAAAAAATCAATATTGTATGAGTTTTTCCATAAAAAGCAGTATTTGAAGGTAAACATTTTTATAAGTTTTTTATGGTTCGAAAAAAAGAAAAATTATGGTAATTTTTTCCATCAATGGATGCCTAAAGATCTTGGAAGATTCTTTTTAAGGGTAATCACCTCAAAATTATTTTTATGTGTAGAATAATTGTTGTACGATGAAAATTATTTAAAAAAAACATATTATAAGATCACAAAGAATATTCCCCGGAAAATCATTAGACCTTTTCGTGTTTACAAAAGTCAGAGAAATGTTTACCTGTGGAATATATTGTTCTTTTACTAGGAAAATCCACAAATATAAAATTACTTTCTGTTGGTATTTCAGACTTTATCTTAACGAATTCCCCGATTCTAAGCGGTTTTTATGCATTGAATATATACCGAAATGTAAGTGGTTTTTTTAATACAAGAGCCTTAGTGAATTTTAAAAGTACTTTTTTACAATTTAGTATCTCCATGTTTTCCAGGATAATAATTTCTGCAACACCATTCCTTGCAATGTAATCAATTTGAATGTTCTGTTTCTTAAAGTTTCAAGCAGTTGTTGAAAATTCCTGAAACGAATACATACATAAATATATTTGGTTATTATTATTTGCTGCCTATCATTTCGAAATTTAAAATATAAATAGAATACCTTTCTGAAGCATTCATTTCTGATGTCTGTTGGCTGTTGTTATTTTTTTTTTTTGTGAAATATATATTTTTAAATATTTACTTTTTAATTTTTTTTGTTATTTTTATTTTATGATGATTTTTTATTTTATTTTATGACATTTAAAAAAAAGCTAATTCTTTGGTTGCAAGAATCGTTTTTTTTTAAGTTTCGGTACTATCTATTTTTGTGTTTGTAACCAAATTTATAATATAAATGACCACCTAATGGTATAAATTACTAAATGATTGGTTATTTTATTTTTTAAAATTAAAGCTAATTCTGAAGACAATATTTTTATACGTATAACTAACAAATATGTTCAAGTGTTAAAACTTTATTTTTAAAACAGCTGTAGCCATTACGAATAAATAAGAAAGTATTTATTTTTTAAATAAAGTTTGGATAACAATTATTTTAGGCATTTGTACTATTTTTTTGTTACAATCACTGTCGTTTTATAAAAATTATGGTTAATTTGTTGAAATTATATATAGAAAGTACAAGTTATCGAATTAAAATCAAAATGAAAGATTTTTAATTGTACTAAATGAATTCCAACTAATATTTTCCCTGTGTGTACGGATATTAAATTTATGAACTTCGTTTTGTATTGTGTGTTTGATCTGATTCGAATTAGTTTCGATATTCCTTAAACTCCGTTCTATGGTACGTTTACGGATACAGAAAACGGTACGTATACGGAGTAGGATTCCGTTTATGCAGTACAATGAACGATACTAAATCGGAACTTTATGTTTGTTGGGTGGGCAAATGAAATACAACAAATTTTTGATTTGGATATATTGATACAATTTTTTTTATCACATTTTATATATTTTGTCCTTGGACTCGAAACTTTCACTGAAAAGCGGAGATGGTATTTACGTTTTTGTCCTTGATCAAAGGTTTATTAGAAAAATGTTTATTTATATACATATATTCAAAACCTTGAATTGAGCGGCGTTATGATATTATTTTAGCACAAATTTGTTTTAAAAAAGTTTTAGTATAACCCCGCGACATCACATGTCAAAATGATTTTAGCTCAATAAATTTCACGTGAAGACACTTAATTTAATGTTATTGCAATATCAAGATATCGTTGACATGTAAATCGGCTCTTGCAATGATGTCTGACATAAAATTTCACATTATGTTTTCATTTGAATTTAGCAATAAAAAACCAAATACATTATATTTGTGTTAAATTTTATTGTTTTTGAAAAAAATTATTATGTTCTGAGCAATATGTTTTGGTTAAAAAAAAGTATGGGAAAACATGTTCAAAACATATTTTGCCTCAAAACACGTCAAAAACACCTTCAGTAGAAACGTAGCATTAGCAATAAAATGGGCAAATGTTGTCCCTACAGTGCAATTTACATTATTTTGACGTTTTTCGGCAAACGATTTGACATTTGGCATACAATCGTTTATTGTACTTGAAGGCACCGGGTAAACTATTTACTTTTGTGGTTCAAAACACGCAAAACAACTATAGACTTGGGCAATCTAGTTCGTTTGAGTGAACGCTCTGTTCAGTTCAATTATCTCAATGAACTAGGTCGCTCTTCTAATTCAATCGATCTTTGAAAATTTCGCTCAATCGTTCGTTAGATCGTTTGTTTGATAATTTTTAAGGGAATTATTCATAAAAGACACGTTCTCGTAACATTAAAAAAATTGAGCTGACAAAATTGAAAAAAAAAAAAAAATTAAAAGCAACATTAAGAAAACAAATATTACCCAAAAGCCAAAAAAGAACGAACAAAGCGGAAGTCCTAAAAGATCTTATGAGTGCGAACTAGCTTACTAGTCCAAAGTAAAGACTAGTTAGATTGAATTATGTCGTTCACGAACTACACAACTCTAAGCAACTACAAATCGTCCTTGTTTTTATATTTTTTTTTTTATATATTTAAATTATGTGTTAATTTTAAAAACAATGCTATCTTAAAAACAATGCAGTTTTAAAATTAAAAAAACTGAAAGACGTTAAGAGTAGTGTGTTCCGGTACCGTTAAAAGTATTATACAAAATATATTTCCAGGAAGGTGGAAAATCGGAGCATTTTGATCAAAAACGAGACTTTTTCCGAATACGAGCTTTAACGGAATTTTTTCACTTAACAGACGAATTTTTCTTCACAATGTAAATGAAAAATTTCTTAAACTACATGAAAAAGCTTCATAGCTTTAATGAAACTATTTTAATGAAACTTTTTCGTTAGTTGTATAAATGTTTAGTAAATAATAGGACATTTTTCATTAAATTTTATGAAAAACTGCATTCATTTAATGAAAAGTTTCAATGGACGAGTTCCAGTGGCAATTTAAAGATCTAAAGCAACAATTCATTGTTATCATGCATATAATTTGCTCAGTGTAGCAATTACTGCACACTGCATTCTGCGTAAAATCTTCGCCACTTGTATCCAATTCATCGAAATATTGCGTAAATACAAACCTAAATTTCGGAGTTAACAAATTTTTTAGCTCCTTCTTTCCAACTTTGGGCACTATATGAGCACAAACGTAACAAAATTAATTTTTTTATGGCCACTTGTTATTTCCACATTGAAGCATTTACGGTCTGTTTTTGTAAGACGTGTCACTCAAAAAATTCGTGTAAATGAGTGAAGAAATCCATTTTGGGGTTCTGTATCGCAAATGTCACTTTGAATTGAGTGAAAACGTAAGAGTTGTCGTTTTCGTCTCTTACATTGCGATTTGAAACGTCACAAACGTCAAATACAGACGTTCACAGAAAAGTATTCGTCAAAGAAAAAAGGCAACACAATTTAGTATTAAAAAAAAAATACTTTTTAACAAAAATTTTAATAAAATAAGAATAATGATTTTTATTTTCATTTATATTTATATTTATTTTCATTTTTATTTGTAAATATTTTTGTTTTTTTTTTATACAAATTATATTTTTACCACCACCTTTTATTGTTTTCTAAACAAAATAAATTAATTTTTTTTCAAGCAAAAATCAGCTGTTTTTGTTTATATGTATTTCATTTACAGTGTTGGGTTGCCATCTACCAACGAAAAATGAGTTATTGTATATGAAAAAAGCTAACAAAAACAGAAAAAGAATATGATGGCAATCTCTACTGTTTGACATAATATAAAGCTTTACGTACTCAAACGTAAGTCAGACGAACGAATTATAAAAACTCATTTCCTTACGTATTCGTTCGCGTGCCACACGTTCGTCTGAAATTATACACGTATTGTAAAAACAAGCCGTTAATGTTTTTGGAGTTCAATTGTTATTCACTCAAAACAATGTGTTGTTGTCTTGTCACATTAACGACAGCATGCGGCTACATGAAATTTGCATTGATTGCTAGGGCTATTTTAAGCTTAATATGCAGTTGGAAATGTGAAAAGGCAATTTCCAGTAACGTTCTGAAGAATTGTGAATTATATTATAAGGAATATTTTTTTCTGAAGATTACTTCACTGAATTTCCCACAGTTTGGTACACTCTAAAAAATTATTGTAAATTTACTACTATAAAACGAGAAAAGTTTCATGCATTATTACGCAAATTCGGTAAATTTATACATCAAAATGCGTAAAACTATGCTGTGCACACTTTTATATACAATAAAACACACTTACAGTATTTGTACCAATTATGTGTTTACAATTAAACACATTATGCCTAAAAGTAGTATTATTTTGTTAAATAAAGTTTTTACGCACAAAGTTTGTAAATATACTAATAAATATTTTGACATTTTTAAATTAAAAAAAAATAAAACAAATTAAAAAAGGCTAAAAAAATCTAAAAAATTTAATTTATTGAGAATTTTAATGAAAAAAAATGTGTAAATGTAGTATTGTGATAATGAATTCAAAAACTTCAATATGTACCAAAAAAGTTTATTTCCAAGTGTTTGTAGCCTAATTGTGGAAAAATATTTTCAAAATATATTAATATATATATAATTTCCAAATATATATATAATATATAATTTCCAAAATTGAAAAAATGTTTAAAATAAAACAAAATTACCAAAAATAAAAAAAACGTTAAAATTAATAAAAAAATCGTTAAAATTAAAAAAAAAAATATCCAAATTTGAAAAAAAAAACGCTAAAATTTAAAGAAAATCGCCACAAATTAAAAAAAATTGCTAAAATTTAAAAAAATTGGGCAAAAATTAGAAAAATTCCTAAAATTAAAAAAAAAATCAGCAATAATTAAAAAAAAAAATCGTTAAAATTAAAAAAAATCGCCATAAAATAGTAAAATTAGAAAAATAGCTAAAAATGAAAAAAATTTCAAAATAAAAAATTGCAAAAAAAAAATCGCCAAAAATTAAAAAATTTTCAAATTGGAAACAACGAAAAATATTGACGAGAAATTTAAAATATTAGTTTTCGAAACACTGGCGATGTTTCAAATAAATTCTCTTTTTGCTTTGCGATGCTTTGTTTTCGAGAAAAACGCGATCTAAGAACCTAGCCAATCAGGTCGAAATTTAGGACTGGGGGTTTAGGATTGGGGTTGAGTTTTGAACACCGGTGCAAACATTTTTCCAGTAGCTCTCTTATTTTTTTAGTTGTGGACGGTTTTTATTTAGTCGATTTTCAAAAGACACATATTTCGAAAACTAATGGAGCTGGAGGAAAAATGATTGTACCATTGTTCAAAACTCAACCCCACAACGATCATAAATTTCGATTTGATTGGCTGGATTCGTAAATCCCGTTTTTCTCGAAAAGTAAGCAACGCAGATGAAAAAGAGTATTTATTTGAAACATCGCCTATGTTTCAAAAACTAACAGACATAACTAAATGACACGGACAACTTTTTCCAGTTTGAGCTATGTTTTTTTTTATCAATTATGGTGATTTTTTTAAATTTTCGCGATTTTTTTACTTTTGCCGTTTTTAAATTTTGAAGTTATTTTCATTTTGACGATGTTTTCACTTTTAGCAATTATTCTCATTTTTGGCGATATTTTTTATTTTTGGCGATTTTTTTTAATTTTGGCGATTTTTCAATTTTGGCAACTTTTAGTAATTTGTAATTGTAATTTTGGAGATTTTTTACATATTGTCGATTTTTTCAATTTAAGTGATTTTTTACAATTTTGGCAATTTTTTTAAATTTTGGAGATTGTTTTAAATTTTTGGGGATTTTTTTCATTTTAACGATATTTTTTCAATTTTAGCGATTTTTTTCAATTCAGGCGATGTTTTTCAGTTTCGCCGATTTCTGCAAATTGTAAATCGATTGAGTAAAAAATAGATTGAATTCCCAGTTATTGAATTCGCAATGATTGAATTCCCAACTATTGAATTCCCAATGATTGAATTCAATAATTGATAATATCGAATGAGCTAAATTGATTGAATTTCCCACTAATGTATTCCGAAGAATGAATTCTCTGCGATTGATTAAGAAAAAAATCATTCAATTTAAAAAAATCCGATTTGCTTTTTTCAAAATAGAATTCAATCTTTGAAGCTCTGTATACGTATGTACAACCACTTATATACAAATATTTATTATTAAATTTATTATTATACAACACATTAATAAAAGTCTTTCTAAAAACAAATTTTTTGTTTTATTTAAAACATTTTTTGGGCTGTTTTCTTTCTTGCCGCAAGTTAAATATACGCTTTTTTAGGGGATTTTTAAGCGTATAAAAATGTATTTTTACGCATTTTATCCGTATATTTACAAGTAAAGCATGTTTTTTTACTCAAAAATTCAGTAAAATTATTCATTTATTTCTAAATTTAATTACATTTTTACGCACTTGCATAGTACATTTACACACTTTTTGTTGACCAACTTACACGTAATGTGTGTACTTTTTTCATTTACACACATAGAGTAAAATTACCCAACTTACAGCAGGAGTATAGTTTCCTACTATATAAGTTGGGTAAATTTCAACAGAAATTAATTAGAGTGTAGCTATGGGCCAAAAATGGTGTAAAAAGACAAAAAAATTAAAATTTTTCTACATTTCAGCAATTTTGAGGCGCTAAATGCAGTTTTTCGGATTAGTTTGTTTTACACTTGTTAGTCCTAGTCTATAGCTACAATTGTGTCAAAGACGGGAAAATTAGTTTCCGGGAAATAGCAGTGAGAAAATTGCATGTTCTTCGGAAAAATTAAGTTTTAGCCAAAATATACATGAGGCCAAAAAGTCCGAAGAGCAGTACTTCAAAAAACCGCACACGAGAAAGAGTTTGCATTTTATGTGTTGCTCTGTGTAATTTTTCTGTTTTAAATTTTTTATATATTCATAAAACTTTATAACAAATTAAATGAATATAAATAAAAAATTAATAGTAAAAAAACAAATATTTTCTAAAAAAAATTTAAGTTTGCCATTAAAATTAAAAAAAAAAATGATTAAATAAAAAAAATTATTTAGAAATGTTGAGGTTAAGAAGAAGAAGAAACGTTTTTCTCTAAAAATTATAAACACTATTAATTTTTAAATCAGACTATACTAGTTTCTGCCTTTTTATGGACAGGCTCATCAGTAATTTTCCATTTAAATTTAAAATTTGTGTCTTATAATTGTCAGATTGTCTCTATATGATAAATTTTTCAACAACCAGCGACTGTAAGACTCAAACCTCATCAGTAATTTTCCATTTAAATTTAAAATTTGTGTCTTATAATTGTCAGATTGTCTCTATATGATAAATTTTTCAACAACCAGCGACTGTAAGACTCAAACCTGCTCTCATCTTACATTACAAACGTAGCAATACCAAGTCATGACTGTTTAGCGATCGCACCCAAGTATGGCCTCGAATCTAATGCAGCTAAATTGTAGTTTTCTTTCCTATTAGCTTTTTCTGTTATTGTATATTATACTCAGAAGTGACAACACTAACAACACAAATATTCTATTTTTAGATTTTTGTTTATTTTTCGAATCTGTTGCCTGTTTCGGGATTCGAACCTGCTAGGACAGCACGCTCCCATGCAAACCCCATACAAAATAATAAAATCTTGTCACTCGTGAAAAAGAACTCCTAATTGGAATATTTTTAGTATAGATCACTTCTTTTTGATGTGAAATGAAACAAGTAATTCATTTGGAAGTTATTAGAAATTCATTCAATAATATTTAAAGCTTTGGAAATAAAGCTATTGAATGAATTCTTAGGGAATGAATTAAGGGATTGATATGTAAACATTTTTGAATGCTGAATTACAATTTTTGTGAATTAAGCTCAAATTTAATTAATTCTATTCAAGCTTAGCTAGGGTAGCCACGACCAAGTCTGTTGTATAAACATATTATATGAATTAATTATATGCATGTTTTCGGGCATTAAGTTTTAAGTATGCCATAATTTAGTCATTTGCAAATATATTAAGTAAAATATGGGTATTGTATATCCTGACTATTCTCAAAATTATTATCCACCCTAATATGTATATATGTTTAACAAAGTTTGACCTATGATTGTTAAAATCAACGATACTGGTTTACTTTTAATTAGTAGTAAAAAAAAAAATGGGTTTATTATATATTTTTTTAACACTTCACTCTTTTTTTATGTTTAAACTATTTGCCCTTAAATAATACTAAAAACCGGAAAGTATGTACATAACATTTTAATTAATATTGTAGCAAATTATAAAAAAAAAACACACAAAAAGAAACAGAAAGAACTAAATTTATATTAAAATTCTAAACTTTTCCCATAAATATTGTTTGCTTAGGTAAACAAATAATGTTGTTGAAGGATATTAATGGCAAAATAAATATAAAGGAAAGCTGGAAAAATATCTTGTTATGGTCAAAGGTCTACAACAGGACATGCACGCAGACATAAACACACATAAAGTCGTACATGCAGAAAAAAACTGGGGAAATATTATCGAAGTGCTTAGGAAATTATACAACTACATACGTTTCAAGTTAGTTTTATAAAGTTCTAGTAAAATATTTTCAAATTTGTGTAAAATATATACATGCCTAGTAAAAATTTCTAAAAAAATTCATATATTTTACAGGAAATTTGTAAAACATATGAAACTTATGTAGTTGTATAACTACTAAGCACTTCGATAATATTCCCCCAGTTTGTTTCTGCGTGTATCCTTAGAAGATATGGGATTTAAAAATCACACAGAAACAATTTTAAAAAGCTGTAAACCCAAAAAAAAAGATAAAAATATAACCAAATATAACCAAATATGCAATTTTTAAATTTTAGCAATTATCATTAAAAAAATAATATCCCTACGAAAAAGGTTTATATATGTCATATATAGTAGCTCAACATAACTTTATACTACACACTTATTTTTACGAAAATTCCTTATACACACAGAAAACAATTTTGTTGCTCCAACCAATTTTTTTGCCAACCGAATTTTTGTAGTTACATGAACTATCTAAAATAAGACTTGTAATTCGATTGTTGTACCTAACTTTCGTTTTGAGTAATTGAATCATTTTATTGTCCAAAACGAATTTGAAAATGGATTAGTTGATTCAATTGAATTTATTTGGTGGGGCTTATCGAATTGTTTTAAATAATACACTGTTTCCAAGTAATTATTAAAATTCTTTTTAATTTTTTTTTTGTATTAAGAATGATACATAAATTTTGTAAACAAATGATTTAACTTAATTAACAAAATTTCTGATAAAATAAGAGCATTTTGCTATAGAAACCCATCATATTCTTATGCGTTTTCCTTGAACAATTTACGAAGCTTTAATTTTCGTATAAAGAATCCGAGATTTTGATGTATTGACCCTATAAAATAGAAGGTTTTAATCGAAACCCGGTTTAGAATTTGATTAATTTGTATAAGGAAAAATACATTACATTCACAATTTTTTCTGGAAAACAACTTTTTTTTATAAATTAATTCTGAATAAGAGAAAAATCTTCAGACTCTTTTTTGGGATATGAATCAAATTCCGGGATATTTTTCATTAAAATTGCTTCAAAACTTCAGGCAACTTTCCTGGAAAAGAGTTAAATTTGAATGCATTTTGTACATAAGAAACGCATTTTTTTATAAAAACATTATTTTTATTCTGATGGATTTCTAACTAAAACTTGCTCTATTCTTTGCAAGGTTCACCCCCATTTCAGTTTTAGAACAGCGGTATTGGTTTATCATTTCAAAACTAAAACCAATATGAACTTTTAAAAACAATGATGTATTGAATGTGTATTTGTCCAAATATTTTACCGCGTTAAGTTTTCTAGTTTTGCAGCTCAAATCCGAAACATATTCCCTACACCGTTATAAAACCTTTACGACACCAATACAGAAATTTATAACGGTGTTGATCATATACTTCGAATTCGAACCGAAAACATAGCAGACTAAATACGGTAAAATTTGAGGGAAATTAGCCTTTGTGATATCCTGGCTTTAACACTTTCATATGGTGTTAAGTCTCGACATGATAAATCAATACTGTTATGTCAAACAGAAACGGTAACCATTCTTGGTTATTTGTGCTTTGTGGGAGGTGGGACTCACAAAAACTACCGCAGAAAAAAATGTATGTTAACATCTTAAATAAATAATAAGCCTCCCATCCACCTGTGTTTTTTTTGGCTCTTAAACGGATTCATGAAATTACGTTGGATTACCTGTATAAAAGTTTCAGACTGGTTAATGCATCTTCAAATCATATTTATTTTATATAAACTACCTTTGTGAAAATTCTGTGGCCAAATAGAATTGGCATATCTATTTTTCCGGAAGTCCTGCCAGAAATTAGTTTCGATTATCGCCTTCATACACTCAAAAAAAAAAAAGTTTGTAAAGTCAGCAAAAAATTTTGCCGAGTCAGCAAAATTTTAGTCAGGAGGATGCTTGCAAAAAAGTTGCTAATGTCAGCAAAATCTTTTGCTGAAAATCAGCGAGCGGATTTTTAGCAACAAAATTTGTAGATTCAGCAAAAGTTTTGCTAACACTTAGTAGATTAGAAATACAAACGCCTTGCTAAAAATTAATAAATTTTTTGCTGAATTTTAGTAGACTGAAAAAAACGCAAAAAATTTGTAGAAAAATTGTAATTTAGTTAATTTATTTGCTGAAAATCATAAAACATATTTTTGTGATTCTTTTAAAAATAATTTACTATAATAACGAAATATAAAAATTTTCATTTTTCCACATTGACGAAATGAATTAATTTAATATCTGAAAATATATAGACACACATATATATAACATAACAAAAATTGTCTTTCAATTACTTACATCAATGGTTGTCTAAATGATGCTATCACAACTGCCGAAGATAATTATAGAAACGAAAAAATAAACAAAAACAAACGAAACGAAAAAAACAACCCTTTTTGCAATAAGAAAAAGGAACCATAAAAATCTACCTAAGATGTGTTGGTTTGTCTTTCACTTTACTCTGTCTACATTTCTGTATATGTTTGTTTGCAATTTGACCACACATATAAACATTAAGTTTAAATAAATAAATATTTTATTTTGTCTTTTATTTAATTAATAGACAATTATTTTCACAAGCCGGTGACAACCACAAAATTTAAGTTATTTTAATCCTCAATTTTGTTTTATGTATGAAAAAGAGATACAAAAATTTCCATGGTTGATTTTTTTATATGTCTTATTAGAGTTGTACTTTTTAGTATCATTTTCCTATTCTCTGCTACATCTTGACATGCCGCGACATCTACTTCATTCTGCGTATATCTTTCAATCTGGTTGTCATCCACACTATTAATGTGCTTATCAGCACAATTTTTTTTTAGCAAAATTAATTAGTAAAACATTAGTATATTAGTAAAGCATTAGTATAAAACAGTTAAGTGCTGAATAAGTATAACAAAAATTTTAGCTGAAAACACGATTTTAGCAAAAAATGTTGCTAAAAAATAGTATACCTGATTTACAAGACGTTTTACTAACTTTTCTACTAACTTATTTTTTTGGGTGTAAGTAACATTGAATTTTTCTTGAAGTGCCCACAATATTTTTAATTTAGAATTTATTTATTTGTTTTTTTATAATTTTCTTTTTTTAATTTTGTATGAATATTTTCTTGTAATATTTTTGAATTTTTTCTAAGTTTAAATTTTTTATATTTATTTTTGACAATTGCTATGCTACTTTGTTCATTTATCATTTGAAACAAACTACTTATAGTTGAGAGTGTCGATATTGTTTAAAAATAAAATTAATTTACAAATTTTTTGTTTCAACCGAACATTTAAACACTATTTGATCAACAGTCGGTAGTAAATCCTTAATAAAATAATATGAATGATTTAAAATTCAAGTTTGATTGGAACTATTAGATTTTTTTTTATAGCCAATTAGTCGGTTGAAATGTTAATTTTTTTGTTTTTAATATGATCGTTGCTATGGTATTCTTGTGACAAGATTTTTTTTTGATCAATTTGGTTGGAAATACCTCCTTGATTTTTAAATTGAAATTTAATTAGTTGTAACAGTAAAATGTATGTCATTAAAGCAAGAAATTGGTTGTAATCGTAATAATTATATGCTGGGAAATAAAATTGAATTGATTGAGAAGAATCTTGTGGGTCATGATAGTATTCTAACAAATTTATTCTCTGTGTGTATATATGCAATGACATATAATATGTTAATATGTGTTAAAATTAAAAAGTCATAAATGACTTTGTTCAGTTATATCTCGCTAAGTATTGCCATATATCAAAGCATATACTATTAACCAGATATATAAAATAAGACTATATATACAGGTTTTTAAATGAAAAAAATATATGCTATTATAAAGAACCATGTATGGGAATATATATGATCCCACAGGAGGACAAAATCGTAGTTCTAAAAAATTCTACACTCAGGGAACTTCTGCATTAAAAATATATAGTTGTTTGGGTTATATATATATTTAATGTAAATGTCAGTCATTTGTAGAACAAATTATATTTTTCACTATTTTTTTAGTTTATTTAAAAAAACAAACCACATCAAATGACTGTTTTATGGTTTTACATTTATTCTTTACATTTTTTTGGTATTTAAAAAAATAAAAAAAAATAAATGTTTGTTTATTTGTTACTAACATGTGGTTCATTTTTCCTACACTTGTGGTTCATTTTTTGAACATTAAAAAGCAAATGAGAATGTTAGTTGAATTTACTGAAATATAAGTCGTCTTTTCTTTAAGTGAAATTTCATTTGTTTCTAACTACATTTGCAGTGGTCTTTACCTACATAGTATTCTAAGTGTTAGCGGTTTTTCTTAAACGAATTTTATCGCTAAACTAGCAATTGACCTTAACCAGTCATATATCCAGGACCCACTTCCCAAACCGATTTAAAAAATATGAAATACAATACGACACAAAAAACTTTAAAATATCCGGGTTTGTGAATTTAAATCATGGTTAAATTTATTAGGCTTTCGTATTAATTTTTTTTTGTTGTTCTAGACTTTTCGGCAAAAAGTCAGAACACAAAAAAACTTTGTTGGTCAAAAAATACAGAATTTTTTCAAGACATCCATGAAGCTTTTCTTCACATAATAACTAAAATTTTTCTTTAAGCGAATGACATGCATCATACTTTTTATGAAGCTAGTTTTATAATGAAACTTCTTCATTGAGTGCATGAAACTCTTAATTAATAGAATGATATTTTGTTTTATAAAATTTTATGAATATAACTAAGTTTATGAAAAAATGAGAAACTATAACTTTGTCATTTACTGATATTTTTATATCTGGAGATTTCAACTCAGATATGCTAACTCAAACCATTTTAGCTGATAATATGATGTCACTTGGACTAACTCCCAACGCACTTCACATCAACAATAAATAGCCTTCTTGATGTATTTTTCATTGAAAATACAACAGTCTCTGAATGAAGAGCTGTACCTCAGGGCTGTACCTCTACCAACTAATCTAAAATATTATAATATACATATGTATGCTGACAACGTCCAGGTATATCTCAGTAGCACAATTAAAATGCTAAATACGTCAATTTCAAAGTTTAATTGTGATTTAAGCAACATACATAAATGGGCATCTGCAAATGGGCTTTGTCTCAACCCGTAAAAATCTAAATGCATCGTTATTCATATTCACAGAATCTTGATCGTGTTTTTGACGTGAAACTTAATAACAAGCAAATCGAAGTCGTAACCTCTGTCAAAAACCTTGGAATTATATTCAATGACATCCTCTCCTGGACGAATCACGTCAACAATGTTGTGGGAAGAACATATGGAATGTTAAGAACACTCTGGGCCACTCCACACAGCACCCAATTAAAAATTAGAATGCTTCTTGCTAAAGCATATTTAATACCCTCTTTGCTCTATGGATGTGAAATTTTCTCAAATTGCGATGCTGCTAGTAAGCGTAAACTTGTATCCATTTACAGAAACATTGTGAGATATGTCTTTGGTATTAGAAAATATGGCTCAGTCACCTTATTTAACACAAAACTTTTCGGAATCTCTTTCGAAAACCTCCTTCAACTACGAACTCTTTTATGATTACACAAAATTGGCTATGATAAAATACCAACGTATCTACATGACTTACTTAGATTTCGGAGAATCAGTAGGGTATAAAGAATTAACGCCATTAGATATAGAACGCTTGTATCTGAGTGGCAATTTTTTATTAATGCCATACGCCTTTGGAATGACTTACTGTATTACGTCCAGCTATATAGTAACGCATCAAAATTTAAAAATAAAATTCTTAGATTATACGCTTAATTTCTGTAATGATTTTGTTTAATGATTTTGTTTTTTATGTTTTAAAATTTTTTAATTACTTTTATTTTTGATTATTTTTATGATAAAAAATTTAAAATTTTTTCAAAATGTTTAACGTTTGATTTTATATTATTTATTATAAATTGTAATGTTAATATAAATTTTTTTTTTTTTTTTTTATTAATTAATAATCATATAATTACAAATTATATACTATTACCCTAACCGAGCACTAGCTACTATGGCCTTCGGCGCGTTGTAGCGAAAACAGACCAGTGCCTCTGGTGGGAATCGAACCCACGACCCCCGCACAGATAAGCCAGCACGCTACCAACTAGCCTACCGGGGCGCACAATATAAATTTTGTTTTTTCTTTATATTTTATATTTAGTATTTTTTTATATATAACAAAATCTTTTTTAAATTTCAACTCAGTGAAACTGAAATAAATGTTTAAAAAAAACCGGCAGTTTTTGGAATTTAGAAAAACTGCAAATGCAGTTGTGTAAACAAGATCGTGAACCATCACAGAGCAATATCCGTAAAAGTTACAGAGGGTTAAAGTTGAAAAATCAATAAAAATGGCTTCAAATAATCCATAGTTTTTACCTTCTTTCGCTTTTTTTTTAAGTTCTCCTTATATTTCAATCTTTTCCGGCATAACACAAAGTCAGTACATATAAGAGATTATTTTAATGTTGGTTTGATAGATGCTTCATCGCTTGGTAAGAAGTTATAAGACGGTTAAGTTTTGAAACCAAAAATTAAGAGTTTTTAAATTTTCGAGGTTTTTTGACCAGTGATTTCGGCCCCCTCTATAAAATGAAAAAAGTTGAAATAGAGTTGGTAGCTGTTGTAATTCTTAATATTTTGCAATTAATCCCGTTAATGTGCCGCGAATAGTTAAGGAGTTTCAGCAGACCAAAGTTCGAAAGAAAAAACGTAATTTTTTTAAAATACCAGTTTTTCGCGAGGCACATTCGCGGTTTCATTCGAAATTTGGTGGACTCTTGCGTAAACCGAGTTTTTTGTGAGTTTACATAAAAAAATCACTGGCGGGTTTATAAAAAATAAATTGCAAAAATTTTATGACATTTTTGAAAAATGTGCGAAATTTACAAATCTTTTTCTAATTTTTTTTAGTAGCAATTAATGCATTTTGTTCAAATTTAATACATCAAAAGACGTGCCTTAACGCGTAGAACCGATTTGGTTTTTCATTTTTTACTTTACATCATTATTAGCGGTAAGCGGGGTGTAAAAAAGCTAAACTTATTTTGATCTTTCACATCCAAGGCTTTGCACGAAATCGGATGAAATTTTTTTTATATGAAAGCCCATTCAATGCCTTATTATAAAATCAGAGGCGGTTAAAAAAATTTTGATGATTATTGATTTTTTGGACCATATTAAGTTTTCTTGTTATAAAAAAGCATCCCAGATTTTTTTTTTAATTACTGGTGTAATCAGACGATTGCCAGTAATTTGATCACACATATCCTAAATATGCTATAAAGAATTGGAAAAAATTTTTTCATCGCGAATAAATCGCGATTTTGGATAAACACATAATTTTTAGAAAAAAAAATCGCAACTACTTTACATTTGTTAGTAAAAAAAAGTCATAAGATATTTTGGCTTATCTGTCATATTTTATGTGACAATTAGTCTTATTGTTTTAAAATAAAAATTCAGTTTTATTAATTATGGATAACTTAAAAGCGGTAAAACTTAATTTTATCTGAATTAATAAAAATCTTTACTTCTGATAATAAATAAACTTTCTTTTTTAATTTAAGAACTGATCAGAAACAAAGATAATACTTATGCCCCTAAAAAATAAATTATTAGTTCACAAATTTTAAGGACTTGCAGTATGTAAGTGGATGCAAATAGAGACTTTCTGACTACTACGCTATTGTTACCCTAACACTAATCTTTAATTCATCTTTCGACACACTTACCATATCTCTTAAATATATAATCGCTAAGAACCCATTGACAAGAATACCTAGCGGTGGTCGTTAAAGGGTTAAAGATGTATCAAATAATAGAATAGATATGGCCTAGCATGTTTTAATAACGAATGCAAAAAAAAAATTTAAAAAAACCAAAAAAAAAAATATCAACAATTTTAAGACCGCCATATCTTTAAACCGCCATAACTTTTGACCCCCTCACACGATTTAATTGACGCGAATGAATCTCTTATGCTAAAATAGTTCCCAATACTTATGCCAACTTTCATTGATGTGCCATCAAAAAAAAAAAAATAATTTTTTTTTTACATAAAAATTTAACTCTTAGCCGGAACTCCTCATATGTATATCATTTTGAATTTCATATGTAATTCTTATAAACAATTTTTTTTATATAAATAGAACATTTTTGGTCTTCAAAGTTTAGTAACGTCATGATGCTTGTTAGGAAAAGACCCTAACCACGTGCTTGATTACTAAGAAGACAAGAATGGAGCAAAATTAATGATAAATAAGTTTTTTGTTGAAGTTCTGCCTATTATGGAGGCTCTAACTTTTCTAAAACTTCGGGTTCTGATGAGATTTTTAGCCAGATCAAATTACTAGTATCAACCTAGCTAATATGTTTGATTTGCTTTATTTTTGTAAATATGCGGAGGTTGGAAGCTCGTTATAAATTAAAAATAAATTAACCTGTTTAGCTTTTTAAAATCCTATGCTGTAATTATAAGATTTAATCTTGTAGCATAGGACAGTCAATGAAATAAATAAATAAATAAATTAAATTAAAAAAAACTTTAATTAACTTATCTGAAAGTTTTAATGGATGATTTCCTGTGCAATTTCATTGATTTTAAGCTAAAATTAATTAACACTATGCAGATAATTTTTTCAGTGTTATGAAGAAATTTACCGCTGAAGTCTTCAGAAATTTAATTTCTACAAACATTTAAAAAATATTTATTTTTTAAATTTTCCTTAAATTTATATACAAATATTGGGTTCATCTATATTATATACAATCTTTTAACGAAAAGTCTTATAAATTTTTCAAAAATAACTTATGGCATGGATTCAAAAAATGTATTTTTTTTAATATTGGAATAGTGCCAATTGTAACATTTTATGACAAATGACAAAAAAAACTTTCCCAACAAATGACCTATATATTTTTTTTTAATTTTTAACGATTTTTGAATAAAAAATTTTTATACGTTTTGTTTTTGCACTTTGATTTCACAAAACTGGATAAACTAGAATACAACTCCCATATTTGGTCAGGTATTTCAAAGTCTATTTTGGATCTTCTGGACCGTGTACAGGGAAGGGCGTCGGTGCTCATCAATGACCATAGGGTAGGTAACCAGCTCTATAGAGTCATTGGAGCATCGTCGGAATGTGGGTTGTGTTACACTGTTTTATCGTTATTAAAATGGAAGGTGAAAATGGAATCGCACGATCTTCCTTCAATAAATCAATTGTGACACGAGCTGTGTGACATGTTGCGCCGTCTTGTTGAAACCACAGCTCCTGCACATCATGTTTGTTCAGTTGATGAACAAAAAAGTAAGTAATCATGGCTCTATAGCGGGTCACCACTGACTGTAACGTTCTGATCAGCATCGTTTTTAAAGAAGTACGTACCAATGATTACACCAGCCCATAAAGCACACCAAACGGTATTTTTTTTTGGATGTAACGGTTTCTCAACATACACTTGAGGATTATCATCACTCCAAATACGGCAGTTTTGTTTATTTACGTATACAATTAACCAAAAGTGAGTTTCATCGATAAACAAAATTCGCAAAAATCGTTAGCAGTACGTATTTCCAACAGAACCAAGATTTTCAAAATAAATTTGCACAATTTGGAAGCGTTGTTCTTGCGTCAGTCTATTAATGTTGAAATGCCAAACCAATCTAAACATAAATCACTTGAGAGCTGACAAAATGGCAGCCAGTTACAAAAGTGCTGTCAACTTAAAGTTCTATACCTGTATAAAAAAACACCCTTTACTTTGTGTCTATAGATATTTAGTAAATGTTTTTGCTAATTTTACAGAGTAAAATGCTATTTTCAATTCACTAAAATTCAAATCGAATATAACTCAAATATTGCTAAATTAACAGATTAATTTTTGCTGTTCTTTTTTTTATTAATATTAAGCAAAAAAATCCGCTAAATTTAGCAGTTTTTCTGCAAGGACATTTTTAACTTATTTTTTTGTAGCTTTTTCTACAGTTTTCACTAGTTTATTTCTATGAGTTGAGTCATGTATACCTGCATCGCAACTTTTTTCATCGGGATTACATAGTGAGAAGCTTTGTGCCTCATTGTGTAAAATTGTTGATAAAAACAATAGCATAAAATTGCAAAAAAAAAAAAAAAAAATGTAGCATATTAATATTTAAATAGTTCTAATGATTGAGTGATTAATGTTTTTTGGTAAGATAAATGAAAAACTGTTTAAATTTGTACATTTCAAAGTTACTGTAAAATTTATGATATTGCTATATTTTTTTGGGATAACTTAGTAAGTATTTCGTCGATGTGCTAACTAATAAAGATATGAGTTTATAAGGAGTCCACTGTAGTGCCAAATGTATTGTTTCAGCATAAAATCTTGTTAGATCTTTATATTTTCACACATGAACAGATATAAAGAAAACAAATTTACCAATCGGACAACACCATTTCCCACTTAAAATTTACAATAAAGACTAATCGTCCCATATATTAAACAAAGTAATAGAGGAAACGTTTGCAGGTTTCCTTAGAATTTTTCGTCAGGGCTACTGTTGTATTCATAGCTTACGAAGAGAAAATTTCAATTTGAATTTGCAAATAAAAACTTTATTGCTAATTTTAAAAAAAAGGCTTGCAGGTTGCCACATGCTATATTAAATTTTTGTGAAATTTAGTATGCAATTTTTGTTTGGGAAATAGAAATATCACATTTCGGCCAACACCGAAGTGCATACACTCATAATAATCCATAAGTAAAATACATAAAAACTGTTGATCATTTGATGAAAGTTTTGGTTATATACACATTACGAAAAACTTTGTAAATATATAATTATTTAGTTCAAATACAAAAAAAAAATTGGAAAATATTAGAAAATGTACAAAACTATTTTTGAATTTCAACTAAATAATTACATATTTACAGAGTTTCTGTTTGACTTTATACACTTCACCCAGGAAGATGTTCTGGAATCCTTCCTTAACATTAAATCCAATTCTGTCGGATATGATGGTATTCATCCAAAATTTGTAAAATTGATACTTCCCTATATTCTTTTGCATGTTACACACCTGTTCAATATGATTTTAACAACATCTTCTTTTCCATCAGCGTGGAAACACGCAAAAGTAATTCCTATACCAAAACCTGATAAGACCTATAGGCCTATAGCAATACTGCCATATTTATCTAAGGTTTTCGAGCGGCTGATCCATACTCAAATGAGCAATTTTTTATATGATAACTCTCTGCTTACTAACAGGCAATCTGGTTTCAGACCTAAGCACAGTTGTGTCTCTGCCTTAATAGATGTCACTGAGGAGCTAAGGTCAAACATTGATAAAAACATGATTTCATTTTTAATTTTGCTTGATCATTCTAAAGCATTTGACACAGTCGACCATTCCATTCTGTGCCTTAAATTGCAACGGATGTTAAATTTTTCAACAACCGCTGTAAAGCTAATATTTTCATACCTTTGTGATAGAAGTCAATCAGTATACCATGGCTCCGAGGTGTCAAACAGTTGTTCAATTTCGAGAGGTGTACCACAAGGTTCCATACTCGGTCCATTACTTTATGCCATATACTCCAATGACCTGCCTTCTCGACTTCAATATTGTGGAGTACATATGTATGCAGACGATGTACAACTTTATATAAGTTGTCAACCATCTAGTATCGATGATTGCATTGGAAGGATTAACTACGATCTAAATAATATTATGGAATGGGCATCAACGAACGGTCTTTGTTTGAATGCAAAAAAGTCTAAAGCCATGATTATTGGAAAACCCAGATCTGTAAAAACTATTTTGCCATCAATCCTATTAGGCAACTCAATAATTGAAATCGCTGAAACTGCCAAAAACCTCGGAGTAATTTTTAATGAGAAACTAAACTGGTCTAATCACATAAATGTTATTTGTGGCAAAACTCATTCAATGTTAAGAAATCTATGGATGACACAGTATTTCACACCTTTTGAAGTTCGAATGCTATTAGCGAAAACTTATTTATTGCCAACACTAATGTATGGATGTGAACTATTTGCTAGCTGTGACACTTTAAATATGAAGAGGCTTAATGTAACGTATAATAATATTGCCAGGTACGTGTTTGGCCGTAGCAGGCGTAGCAGAATATCGCATTACGCTAAGCAAATCTGTAACTTAAATCTTGAAAATCTGTTAAAATGCCGTACACTAATGTTTTTACATAAAGTTGTATACTTAAAACAACCTGAATATCTATACAAAAGAATTGTTTTTTCACAATCTGACAGAGGGAACAATATCAATGCGATTCGATATCGAAAAGAGATATCAAACAGACATTTCTTCTTAAATGCCTTTCGTCTTTGGCGCCAACTTCCCGCAAATATTCAAACTATTAGCAATGCAATGCAATTCAAATCTGCAATATTTAAACATTTTGAATAACTAGAATCAATTTTTTTTTTTTCCTTATATTTTTTAATTTTTAAATTGTAAATTCCGCTTATTTTTGTTTTTATATAAAATGATGACTTATTCTTATAATTGTTAACAATATCATTCATGTCAACTTAAATGTTATATTTTATTTTTATTATTTTTTTTTTTTTAAACCACCACTTTTATTAGTTAAGTTAATGTACTACTTAGTGAATTTTATTTGATTTGATCTTGCCATAATTGTAATTATAACACAATCTACCCAGTACTGTAATATAAGACTAGTTCTTGTTGTACTGTATTGAGTCAATTAATTAAATAAATAAATAAAAATAAAATAAATAAATAATGTCAAAATAACTAAAACTTTATTTACGGACATGTTAAAATTTTTTTTGTAATTTTTTTATTTTGCTGCATTTAAAGGAGCACTAGCACTACTGTGGCCTTCGGCGCGTTGTAGCGAAAACAGACCAGTGCCTCTGCTGGCTGATAAGCCAGCAAACTAACAACTGGCCTACCGGGGCGCACCAGCCACAAGATTATATCGGCCAAGATCAAAGCCTATTAAATTTTGATCACCCAGGAAACAGATTTGGTGTTGACAACCGAATTTGTTGGCAATCGATTGATTCGGTTGTAGTAACAGAACATGTTGGTTGCGAGAACAGTAAATCTGTCGAACCTCAGAAATTTGACTACCCCAACCGAATCATTCGATTGGCAACAAATATTATCAAAATAGTTAATATAAGATATTTATGGGGGGGAACCATTATATGGGCACTAGGACTGTATATGTGGCTATTCTAGCCAAAATCGTTGTACTTGGTGCAATATAGGTCAGTGTTCAAATTTTCATAAAAATATCTTTTTATTTGTGGCCTGCAACCACCTTCGTTCTTGTAAGTATGCTATATTGAATTTTATGATACGAGTATCAAAGTTAAAACTTTTCTTATATCGATTTACTAATTAAAAAATTTAATTTTCAAACTATGCAAAAAGGAGGATATTTCAATCTTTTTGACCTTAGTTTTTTATAAAATTATTTCTATATCAAAATTTGTTTTGTTGCTATTCATTACATGGCGATTTTAGGTATTTCGACTACGTATTTATTTACATTATTTGTTTAATCCTAGAAATTGTCTTTTTTAGAAATTAAAAAAAAGAAAACTACAAAATGTTAATCACCTCCAGAAAACTCTTGGTGTTCTTGCAGGTCATGGCCTTAATTATTTGACAATACTTAATGTAATTAGTGAGTACTATACATTTAAGCTGCATTTATTTAACTGGAAACATTTTTGCGACTTCATGTATTGCATATGAAGTTATTAGTAAAGGCATCACAAAAGTGCCAAAAAGAGGATATAATTTGATCCGAAAAATGGTTCTATTAAATTGTACCGCTTTGGATCAAAATATATTTATCAATTATATTATATCAATTTGTATTTAAATATATACCATTTAATAAAAAATTATCCAATTCTATCCGAGTTTTTCCCGATATGATTACATCTAATTATATTATATTTGATACAATTAGATACATAATAATCCAAATATATTTTAATTAAAAGATATTAAGTTACATATATTTGAACTCCATAAAACGGTTTCAGAACGCAAAACGTATGACTTAAATTTGTTAATAACTTTTAGTTTATTAATATTTTTTAGGACATCAAACTTTCGTTTTAAGCGAAATTGTTAATTTTAATTTAATTAAAAAAATATTTGTCAATATTAATATGGCAAAGTAAGATCCATATAACAGCCCAGCAAAACATTTTCAAAAAGGTAATCGGTTTTGTAATCAGGAATTTTGGTTAGAATGCTTTCCCAACCTGATTACCAACCTGATTCTTTTAACAGGGCGTAAGACTGAAAAGAATTGATTCTTTAGATTTGATTATATTTTTCTTTACAAGAACCAGTTACCTTATTTTTTTCAGAACTACTTCGTTTGTTAAAAAAAGAAGGAGTTCTGTTATTAAAATTGTAAGTATTTTTTTTAAGAAGCACTTCTTTTATTACAAAACTAAGTATTTTTGGCTAAAATATTAATGAGCATTTTTTTAATTATAATAATTTCTCATTTCTTATTGGGTAACTAGTTCTAATAAGAGTTTTTATAACAAAATGGTAATTGGTTACAAATTGAACTAAAATTATCACAAATATAAGTTACAAATAGTTTGTTAGTTCGTAAAAGAACTAATTATATTTAAAAAACCATTATGTGTTCGCTTTCTTACTTTAAGAATTGTGTAACTGTTTCCTTTCTTTACTGACTCATTGCAATGTGTTTGGTAATGCAGTTCAGAAATTTGGCAATCAGAAACGTAAGCGATTATATGGCAATGCCTTGTTTTGGTAATGTGTTTTTTTTTCCTGGGAGGTTGCGGAACAACCCAGCAAAAAATTTCCAAAAAGTTAAGCAGGTTTGTAATCAAGCATTTTGGGCAGAACGCATTCCTTACTAGATTACCTACTCGATTCTTTTAACAGAGCGCGAGACTAAAATAATTGATTCTTTAGAATTGATTATTTTTTTTACCGAAGAACCATTTACTTTATATTTTTAAGAACTACATACATTTTTTAATAAAGAAATAGTTCCATTGTAAAACTGCGAAGTACTTACACAAAAAAAAAATAAATAAATAGTTCCCTAGAAAAAATAAGAAGTACTTACATTAACAAAAAAAGAAGTAGTTCCATAAGTACATTCAACTTTTACTCACACGTGATTCTCCTAAGTCACTCAAATATAACGATCAAAACTCATACGGAAATAAAATCCTAAAAAGTGAAACATCGAATTGTTATGATAACATGGGTTTGTCATAATTTTGGAGCTATAAACCACGAAAATATAAATTTTTCAAAAAAAAAGAACAGTTCAAAATTGAAAAACAAAAATATGACTCACGCACAATCACCCTCAAAATTTTTTGTTACGCTCACTCACGATAACGTCAGTAATTTCAACTTCCACTCACAATTTTCTGCTTCCCTAATTTATACCCAACCACAGTTTAACAAAATTTAGGCAATATGCAATTTCTGTTTTTAGTATTATTTTCCTGCAAATAAAAATTTGTTTGAAAATATATATGAGATAAATTCTTTTTTCAAAATTAGGAACTACTTCCAATATCGTCCTTTTATTAAGAAAAAGTATATGATTACTTCTTGAGTACAAAAAGTTATACATATAAGTTAATAACATTGTTATTTTCTTTTAAGTAAATAATTACTTTGTTATTGAGTTCATGCTTTCTGGTTTAAATTTAAAGAATTTTTTGACTCTATCGTTGGTATGAGTTTGGTATTGCAGTTACTAAATTTGGCAATGAGATATGTAAGCAGGTGTGGGCATCACCTTCTTTTTGGCATGTGTAATTTTTTCCTGGGAACTTATACTATATTATAATAGGTTATAATTTCTGTTTTACAACCGATTATTTTTTTATGAAGTTTGCTCTATTTGCAATAAGCTTTTTACCTCCAAACTAGAACACGTTGCTTCAGAATCGGTTCCAGAACCAGTTATAGAACTGGTTCTGGGACAGTGAAACAGTTCCATGTAATCGGTGGTAAAAGAAGCTTTTCTGTTTTTTTTGGAGAGTTTGTTATTTGTAATGGAAATCGATTTCGCAAAATTCTAAACTATTTTCGTAAATTATTTTGCGATTTTTGAATTATTTTATATAGTTACATATAAACTGACTTAGGAAATTTTTTCTGTTTTGGATTATATATAAGTATTTGTTTTTGTATCATGTGTTGGGTTATATCTAATTTTATACATGATTGCATGTGCTTATACATGATTTTTTGGGTAAAACATTTTGAAAATATTATTATATATAAATACGTATTGATACATATGCTATTTTATAGGATCATTTATTTTTATATTAAAGATTATATAGTTATATATAATTTTCTTTACTCGGGATATCAAAAAAGAATTTATTAAAACTTAATTGTTTGACTGTTTTCCGTGTTTTGAACTCTTTGGCTTTCGGATTTTATTCCCTTATTCAAGCGAGACATTCATTTATAGTTTTGCAGAAGTTCAGTATAAAATTAGCATAACATTTACTTTAAGCAAAAAAAATCAGAAGGCAAAAACATTAAGTCAATTGTTATATCATACAAGATGACCATAGCAATAACTTTTATAAATATTTCGTAAAATTCTTATACATTTTCATGGTTTCAAAAACAAAATTTCTACACATTTTTGGAATTTTAGCATATTTAATGTTTGAAGTTTTATAAATTCCATTTGTAAATTTGTTTAGTTATTTTAATGTAAAAAAAAAACTTTGAAATTAAATTATTCTTTCGCAATCAGGTAAAAAGATATTTAATATTGAATACAGTGGGGGGCACATGTAAGTACATGTGAGTACTTTGTTTGACACGAAAACTAAAGTAAACTTTTCTAAAGGTTTAATCTGGTCTCGGAATCATTCTCCCACAACAGGCGCTCGAGCTATATTAACGGGAATAGTGTCGTTTTTGATCAAAATGCTCCGGTTTTTCAACTTCCGGGAAATATATTTTTCATAATACTTATACCAGCACCTGAACACACTAGTTATATAAAAAATATTTTTCCAAAAAGGTGAAAAATCTCATCATTTTATATTTAGCTTGAACGTCTGATGTCGGAGAGCGATTTTGAGAACTGATTTAGATTCAGCGTACCTTACACCCTTAGATAAGTATTCATTAGTCCCAGTGCCAAATATTTTTCGGCCTGAATCTTTAAGTGTAAAATGTACTTACATGTACTCAAAAGTGCTTCGCACTGTATTTTATTTGCTATATCCTATATAAAAGACTTGTCAATGTATCTCTTAAAGAACTAGGAAAACATTTTACTACTTGAAAAGTTTTTGTAAGCTTATTATTACGTTTAAACCACGTACGTTACATGTTTTTAAATATACATAAGAAGGGATGTACTCCGACCCGCAGATCTTAATGTACTTTGGATATGCCGTTTTATGTTTAGGGGTTCAAAAATGACCAAATTTTACGTTTTTTTAGATTATTACTTTATACTCCAGACTTTAAAGTATTCTTATTGCTTAAAAAATTTATTTTTATCAACTTTAAATCTGACACTTTATTAAGAAATTGAAGTTGGATAATAATGTTGTTTAATGCCTATTCAAATAATTTAAAATACGGTTTGCTTGAGCTTTTTCGATATCCGTAATCGTTTGGGTTTTTTGTGTCTATTCCAGCAAAGGCTTTTATTCATATGTATTATATAATTAAAAAATGTGTCCAAACTGGGTCCACGATATATCGCGATATGGGTAATATTTGCATAACAGTTTTTGTTTTCTTGAATACTTTAACCCTGTGTACTGGCAAACCTAATGCTCACAAAATTCAGACATGTCTTCTTACAAAACAGGTTCATTAAAATCTGCCAGGTGGGCATACCTCTCTTGTAGTGGTTTACCTTACAATCTTACAATTGAGTGCTCATGACTTTGTATTGGGGGATTCCTAACATAAAATATTTGCTCAAAAATTAAAAAAAAAAAAAAATATATTAAAAATGGCTAATGCATAAACGTAGTTTTTGTGGATTTTAAGTTTTTATTCTAATAACTAATGCTGTGCTAAAATATCAAGAAACACTCTCTACAAAAAGAAAATTTTTTATACATCTTAATTCAAAACTTTTATTTAAACTTTAGAACTTTCCAATTATTCCAGCGAAACCTTGGTAATATATTAGTATTACGGAACATGTTTCCTGGTAATAAGTTTAACTCCTTAACCTTGCATTACTAAGCAACTTTTGGTATTACTGACTGCCAATTAGTAATACCAAATTCACATGTTTAAATGATACACTCACAATAGATTTTCTGTTAACGATTCAAGTTTATTTGCAAAGTTATACGTAAAGTTTATTTTCAAATGGAGAATCAATTGTCTAACTTTTTTTCTGTAGTTTACAAAAACAAACTCTAGAAATATACAGTGGTGTTCAGAACATTTGCAACTGAAATCATTGTTTAGGTAATTATAATTTTTTTGATCAAAAAGATTTGTGGTATAAGTTTTTGTTTTTTTTTTTTATTAAATTCAGTTATAGCATATTATTTTACAAATACAAAAAAATTATTCATAACTTCTCAAAAATAAAAAAAAGTAATTTTAACAAAATAAGTCGATAGTGCAGTGTTTAAAACATTTGCAACTCTTAAAGTAATTAACAGGAAATACAAACAATGGTTTCAACGCTCAGTATTTTGTAGCGTAGCCATTATTTTTTATAACTTCTGAACACCTCTTAGGCATTGAGGCAATGAGATTCTTAATATAATCGTCAGAAATTTGATTCCACTGCTTCACCAACTCGACGAGAAGTTCATGACCATTTCGGAATACTTCGTTCTCGTGCTGGAAGTTCCATGAGAGTGGCATTTCCCATTCAGCATACGGAAAAGATCTCTATAGATTGTGGCCGTCATTGTGCTAGTAATGCGGTGAATTGGGCCAATCCCATTTCCTGTAAAACACCCCCACACCATAATGTTTCCACCTCCGTGCTTCACTGTGGCGGTTGTGTATCTGGGATTAAACTTTTCGCCTCGTGGTCTTCGAACATTGGCGGTGGAATTTTGACTCATCTTTTTTTTTTTTTTTTTTTTTTTTTATTATTAATTCTTTATTTTTGTTGAAATAAATATTCGGGCTCGAGGTCTAAGTTTTTTATATATGCTTTTATTTATAATATAAATTACATTCAATATTTCGCCTTTTCGTTGAAAGGCATCCTCAGGAATAGCACTGAAATAACATAAAATAAACGTTAGTACAAAGCATCACTAACGTAGAATAATATACAAACAGAAAACACGACAAATAAAAACACACAACCGTTTTTACAAAAACAACAAATAATTCTTACATTAAATTATAAAACACAAAGCTACTGTTGTGTATTCACCATCGTCTGCTTTAATACTAAACTTAAAAATAAATAAATATTGCACTACGATCGTTTGTTAACGAGATGTCTGTATGACTGAGCGCAACTCTCAACATCAGCTTTAAAATTAACTCTCCTCTTTGGTGGAATATTAATAATATGTAGCATTTCCAACAAAAGGCGCCGTTTGTAATTATTTTCGTTTTTGTAGAACTTGTACTTGGTCGAAGTCTGGCGTGTGGTTTTCATGCATACAGTGGTTCGCTAATGCAGTTTTTTGGATGGGAGCAGAAGTTCTCAATCTTTGGTCAGATTTATGTTGTGATATCCGCGTTTTAAGTTTGTTTTTCGTAGTGCCTACGTATACTTTATCGCATTTTTCTTTCTCGTTGCCATTACAAGGTATTTTGTATATAACATTTGATTTGTCTAATTTGTGTACTTTATCCTTGGTTTTGCTATATAATTTTGCTACCGTATTACCAGTTTTATGGGCCATTTTATAGTTTTCATCCCTAAATAATTTTGATTTTGCAAATCTTTCCGATAAATCAGGGATATAAGTTAGCGATTTATATATTATAGGATTTTCTTCTTTTTTAGAGCTCTTTTCTTTATTATAGTCACGTATGAGTTTGTTCGTTATATTAGGTGGGAAATTGTTATCAAAGAGTATATTTATTAATGGCAACGAGAAAGAAAAATGCGATAAAGTATACGTAGGCACTACGAAAAACAAACTTAAAACGCGGATATCACAACATAAATCTGACCAAAGATTGAGAACTTCTGCTCCCATCCAAAAAACTGCATTAGCGAACCACTGTATGCATGAAAACCACACGCCAGACTTCGACCAAGTACAAGTTCTACAAAACGAAAATAATTACAAACGGCGCCTTTTGTTGGAAATGCTACATATTATTAATATTCCACCAAAGAGGAGAGTTAATTTTAAAGCTGATGTTGAGAGTTGCGCTCAGTCATACAGACATCTCGTTAACAAACGATCGTAGTGCAATATTTATTTATTTTTAAGTTTAGTATTAAAGCAGACGATGGTGAGTACACAACAGTAGCTTTGTGTTTTATAATTTAATGTAAGAATTATTTGTTGTTTTTGTAAAAACGGTTGTGTGTTTTTATTTGTCGTGTTTTCTGTTTGTATATTATTCTACGTTAGTGATGCTTTGTACTAACGTTTATTTTATGTTATTTCAGTGCTATTCCTGAGGATGCCTTTCAACGAAAAGGCGAAATATTGAATGTAATTTATATTATAAATAAAAGCATATATAAAAAACTTAGACCTCGAGCCCGAATATTTATTTCAACAAAAATAATAATTGAAAGGTCGAATAAAAATCAACAACAAATTAATTCTTTATTTACAATCTATCCGGAGATAATAAGCAGATTTGTTAAACTTATGGTACATCACAGGGCTATGTAACTCCAATGAGATACATAACATAATATAATAATATATATTTTAATTATGTTTAATATACAAAGTTAATTGACAAAGATTTATAAAAATAAAAGTATGGTTAGTTTCTAAATGGAAGATCTAATATATGAAAACGTTTTAATCTTCTTGTTTCATTGGTGCTGTCTAATAACGATATTGCCACTGGATTAATATGATTGCTAAGCCTTTCCAGATACCTCGTGCTGGAAATTCTTATTTCCTATTGAATTGTTGGCATTGATAGATCTCTTCTAATGGCCTTGTTTGTTACAAGCCATGGTGCATTAGTAATCAGCCTGAGTGTTTTGGATTGATATCTTTCAAGTATATCAATATTTGATCTACTAGCAGTACCCCACAGTTGTATACCATAAGTCCACACTGGTTTAAGTATGATTTTGTAAATTCTTAACTTGTTGTTTAAATCTAGTTGAGAATTTGGGCCTATAAGCCAATAAAGTCTTTTTGTCTTAATTTTTAGTTGATCAAATTTACTCTTAATGTGATGTTTCCAAGTAAGACGCCTATCAAGAACAATACCTAGATATTTCACCTTTTCACTTTTTGGAATTGTACACTCACAATATTTTATCCGTAAAGACTACTGAATATACACATTAAATCAACTGAAAATCAGTTAAAAACAGGACTACTTACTTTTCGTTTAAAACAATTGTATTTTTTAGTTTATTTTCAACTGTTGAAAAATTAACTGACAAAATCCATAAAAACAATAGATTGTTTTCGTTTATTTCAATACTCAATATAATATAACAACTTTTTGTTTTAAATAGAAAATTTTAACTGAATATTTTAACTATTACCGAAAGTCCGTTTTTTTGTTTATTTTGTTTATTGAATAACAGACAGAATTGTTAAAAATATATTTCTTTGTTAATTTAACTGTATATTCCATTGAAACAACTTTACCGAATAAACTTTTAAATAACTGTTGATTTTTTATGGAAAAGTTCTTGTGAGTGTATGACCATTTATGGAAATTGGAGGACAATCTTTTTTTCTAAGTGTAAAAGTAGTGTGTTGTGATTTATCACAATTGACTTTAATATTCCATTTATTTAACTATTGATCAAGTTCGTTAAGTTCGTTTTGTACGAATGAAGAAGCTTCATCTGGAGAATCACTTGTCGCAATAATTGCTGTGTCATCAGCGTATGTGGCTACCATAACATTTTCAAGTGTTGGCATATCTGCCGTGTAAATAGTATATAAAATAGGACCTAACACACTGCCCTGTGGTATGCCAGTATTTATTCCATAGAGTTGGGAACATTCCTCGTTTATTTTTACATAAAAATGTCTGTCAGATAAATAACTTTTAAAAAATAGATAATAAGGTGCAGGTAGAAATTTTTTGATTTTGTAGAGAAGCCCCTCATGCCAAACTCTGTCAAAAGTTTGTTGTATATTGAGAAATACTGCAGAACAGTATCTTTTTCTCTCCAAAGCATCAGTTATAACATTGACGATTCTGTGAATGTGTTCAGGGGTGCCGTGTCTGTGCCTGAAACCAAATTGATGTTCAGGAATTATATTCATATTTTCCACTACTGGGGATAGTCTTCTCAAAAAAATTTTCTCAAATATTTTAGAGAAAACGACAAGCAAGCTTATTGGTCTAAATGACGTTAGATGATTTTCTGGTTTGTTAGGTTTCTGTATCATAATGATCTCAGCGCATTTCCACTGTGATGGAAAATGGTTAAGCCGCAAAATCGAATTAAAGATTAGGGTTAAAAATACCACGCATTTATGCGTTAACTTACTAGCAACATTTGCATTAATGAGGTCATATCCTGGAGATTTCTTTTTGTTGAGCATTTTTATCTCGTTTTTGACTTCATTCGGTGTGAAAAGTTTTATAGGTAGATCCATTTGTAAAGGACAATTTAAAAAATCCGAAATTTCCTCTTGTTGGGTTATTGAAGTAAAAGAAAATGGTACGAATGTGTTTTTTAAATGAGTCGCAAACGCCTCTGCGGTATCTTTATCAGTTCTACACCATGAACCATCTGTTTTTTTCAAAAGAATATTTCTTTTGGTTGGTCTTTTGAGAAACTTTGTAGCTTTCCACAGAAGGTGCTCATCATATCTTGAATTATTTATTTCCTCGATGAATTGAGATGTTTTAGCGTTTTTATGTTCAATTAGCAAATTTTTTAGATCTTTGGAAGCTGTATTAAATAAACGTTTATCATATACATTTCTGCTTATCTGCCACCTTTTTCGTAATCTTCTTTTCTCCCTTATCAGTTGTCGAATTTCGAAAGATATGTCAAAGTTTGAAAAGTTATGTTGTGTTGTTTCGTCAAGTACTGGCGTTGAAACATGGGCTGCGTTATGTATTTCATTTGTAAAGTTTTCAACTGCTTCATCTAGTTCGATATCGGTTTTAAGACTAATATTCAAGTTTATATTACTGTCTAAGTATTGCTGAAACATTTGAATATTTGTGTTTGCCGACAAAACGTGATACTTAGGAGCTTTCAAGTGCACTGAAATGTTGAAATTTACCAGGACTGGGGTGTGATCTGAACTTAGTTCATTACTACTTCTTACTTCCAGCTTTTGTCTAGGAATGCCATTGTAAACAATGAAGTCCAATAAATCTGGAATTTTACGTGGGTCACTGGGCCAGTGCGTTGGCGATCCAGTGGATAAGACTGAATAGTTTTTCTTCGTCAAACATTTAAAAAGTTCGGTTCCTTTGGGATTTACAAGCCTGGAACCCCACCATGGATGTTTGGCGTTATAGTCACCACCAACAAGGAAGCGTACGCCGAGTGTGCTGAAAAAATCTTCGTAATCTTGACACTTAACGGTGTGTCGGGGAGGAAAATAAATCGAGGACAAAATTAAGTCACCATCATTACATTTAAGTTTTATACATGTCGCTTGAAGAAAATTTTGTTGAAATCCATTTAGAGTATTATATTTTATTGTTGATTTTATTAAAATGCCTGAACCTGCGTGGGCTTTATTATCTGGATGGTTAGTATGTATGAAGTCAAAACCATCTATTTTGAAGAAACTACGGCTGTTGAAGTGAGTCTCTGAGATTAAAAGTATATCAATATAATTTGTTTTAAGGAATAATTCAATTTCTCTGGTATGATTGGTAATGCCGTTTGCATTCCATAGTGCTAAACGTAAATTTAAACGCATAGTTTTGTAATTATTAGTTGCATCATACTTAAAAGTTTATTCGTTAATTCATTCTGTTTTTCCATAAATGTTTCTAAGGTTTTAAGTATGTTTTGCGCCTGATGGTTATTGTTATTTCTAACTGTTTGGGCATATGAAAACTGATTATTTTCAAAACGATTGTTTGAGGAATTATAAGAATTATTATTAAAAGACGGAAAGTTTTCCGCATTGAACTCATAGTTTGTTCCGGAAATATTCGAATTTTGTCTATGAAAATTATACTTTCTTTTCCAGAGATCTCTATAAATACGACATCCTTTATAGTTTGCGGTGTGATGTTGGAGACAATTAGCACATTTTGGTGGTGTGTTTTCGGGTTTAGGGCAATTGTCAGTAGGGTGATTTAAACCACATTTTACACAGTTAAAAGATTTTCTACAATAAGTTTTCGAGTGTCCAAACTCTTGACATCTAAAACACTGAATAATTTCCTTTGTCTTCAAAGGGGGTTCAATTTTAACAATTGCATTGCAAAGATGTTTTATTTCATAAATTCTTTTGTTGTTTTGATTTGGCTCCAAATCAATGAAAAACATAGCCATGGGCACTTTAGTTACTCTGCTTTTTATATTCATTATATTTCGAACTTGATGTCCGAGGCTTTGAATTTCATCCTTAATTGCAGATATAGGCGTTGAAAAATGTAGGTTTTTGACAACCACTCTATATGCCCTTTCTTGTTTAAGTTGGTATGTGTGAAAGTTTATTTTTTTGTCATCCATATATTTAACTAATACCCTGTATGAATTAGTATCTTTAATCATCAGTCTTACCTGACCATCCCGCATAGATTTATAAGAAAAATTATCAGTATTAACTATTTTCGAGAAGTTATTTATCATTTTCCTAATATCAGAGACATTTGGAATTATAATTGGTGGTGGTTTAATCTCATTAGCATTTACGTTATTATTTTCATTATCATCTCTATCATAATGATCATTCTCATTATCATCATTATCTTGATCGAGGACTGCAAAAGAGTTGTTGCTAGTATTAGGCAAATAATTGTTATTGCTAGAACTTGATATATCATTGTTGTTGCTAGTACTTAGAAGATCAATATGCTTTGAACTTTTGTTTTTATGTTTGAATATTTCTGGTGACTTTGTTAGTCGTCGTTTTGGTGGGTTTTTTGCTGATACTGTCTGCCAGGTCGCGGCATCATCATCAGTCACTTCGCTGCCACTATCCATTCTGCTAAAAGCAGAGGATTAGTAAGCAAATCTTAATCCCTTTGTTTTTACTTTTTAAAACAAGTAAAAAATTTTGTTGTTAGTTTTAACACAAATATTGTATTGTATTTTTTTATACAATAACAAAAGTTATTGATTTTAATTTGCACAAAATTAGAGAAATGGAACACAATATACGTCTGCACTTTGTCACTGCTTGAGCAAAACTCGATTTTGACTCATCTGACCACAATACATTTTCCCATTGCTGTTGAGTCCAGTTCAAGTGGGTGAGTGCAAAGTCAAGCCGAGCTTTTCGGTTTTTTTCCGACACAAACGGTTTTTTTGTACATCTATAACTTCTAAGACCATATTCTCGGGCTCTTCTTTTAATGGTGGGAAGACTGGCATCTATTAAAAGTTCAGTTTTAGCTTCTCTGGGAACTGCTTTGGGATATTTCGTAAAAAAAATTCTTGATTTTCCGATCTTCTCTTACAGTTGTAATACGGGGTCTTCCACCTTTCTGAGTTGTGTGAATGTTACCACTATTAACAATGCGGCAAATCGTTGATTTTGAAACGGAGTACTTTATAGAAATTTCTTTAAGGGAAAGTCCATTTTGAAAATCATTTAAAACTTTTGATTTAAAATCAGAATTGTGTTTATTTCCTGCCATTTTTTACAAAAATTATTCTTGCGATGTTTATGCTTCCAACATCTCATAACAGCTATTAAAGAACAATAATTATAATAAATTTGTTTAAAAAATGTAACGGCCTGAATCTCATATTAAAAAGGAATGCGATTACCGTTATATCCTAGCATTTGTTAGTATAAATTGTTTCGTTAAGAGTAAGAATAATGAGAGTTGCAAATGTTTTAAACACCTGCTTTTTGAATACATCTATTTTATTAACTTTTTTGTGTTTTAATTTAACGGAACTAATTTTTTGTATTTGTTTAACATAAAACAATTTATGAAGAATATGTAAAAAATAAATTTTAGTAACTAAGTGTGATTTGAAGAAAAAAAATCAATGAAAACAACAAATGCGATCTTAGTTCCAAATGTTTTGACCACTACTGTACGTATTATAGGTAGTAGTTAAATATTGGCAGTTAAATTTTTATTGTTTTCTCCTTCAAAAAAAAAGTCAAATTATCCCAATAATATTTTTTACATACCTTGTTTACATTGTTTGTTTAAATATAAAATTATTTCTATTGAATTTAAAAGAAATTCAAACCTACTACAATCATAACAAAAATACAAACGCTGACTTGTGTATGGGTTCTGTTTTGCAATCCCGAGTAAAAATGTTCATATATAATCGCATATTATTTAATATAAAAACAAATGGTTTTATATAGTTTAATATCGATGTCTGCATCACATATTATCATATATAACTTTAACTAAAATTTGGTTTTCCGAAAGTTTTTTATATGTTCTCATACATATTAATATCTTAATATATATCAATTTATATAGCCACATTAGGTTGTCCCAAAAAAAATAAAAATTTGGATTTTCTCGGAAGATCTTTCCTAATTTGAATACTCATAAGGTAAAGTAATTTTGAGAATTTTATCAGATTTTTCGGAAGTGGTTTAGAGGTCGCGCAAACCGATTTTGTACCAAAAATCGAGCTTTTTGGGCTTTTATTGAATTATTCTTGAAAATTGCTAAAAAATCGGCAATTTTTCGGCTTCTGAGTAAATATTCTTAAAGAAAATTTTCCGATCTTAATTTTATGTGCATAAGTAATAAGTTTCGTCAGGGATTTTGCACATTTTGATACATTATATAACAGTTTTTGTAAATTTTCAACAAATATGAAAAAGAATGCTTTATAACTTTTAAAATTTGTATGAAGACTAAAAAAACTAATGATGCAGTTTAAAAGATTATGAAGTTTTAAATAAATTAGAAGAAAAACCAATATAATTTTCTCTTACCGTTCTCGAGTTCTACCCTTTTGAAGCTTTGCACCCATTGTATGAAATTTTTAGTACTATAAGATTCGGGCATCCGATTTGTTGTAAACTTTAGATTATGAGATTTGAAAATTTATTTATTGTATGTCCAAAGCTTAGTTTTAAGTGTTGTCAAGTTGTGGACAGCAAAAAAAGGTAGCCAAAAAGCCGTTATCACTAGGTGGCACTGATATGGCTCGAACTAAAATTCATGATTTATTGGATTTGGGGGAACTACAGCCCTATTTTTGGCATATAGTATATAGGTTTAGAGATAACAAGTCACAATACAGTTACAATTTTTGTAACTGATAAGTGGAAGATACCAAAACTTGCGTTTAATGCTTAGAAACCTATATGAACCAAGTAATAACAACGAATTAGTGAAAGGAAATTTAACAGAAGACATGATTGAAAATAAACAACTTCAGTGTTTTATTACAAAAGCCAGCCTAACTTGTTTTGAAGCCTGCAACATTTCTACTGATTTTTTACAAACGGATCCAGAAAAATGGGAAAACAACAAATCATTTCAGGAAGCAAAACACAAATTTCAACAATTGCAAGTTGTAAATGATGTCGCAGAACGTGGTATGGCCTTGGCTAATAGTTATATCAATATCACAACTTCTGAAACAGACTTTCAGAGTTTACTGCAGGGGGTAGAGCAGCATCGCAAGAACTCTAATAAATGATTTATAACAAATCTATTTTTCTTTGTTTTTAATATAATTGTTATGTATGAGTGGTAAGTAACTATTATTTTATTTGTAAAAACATTTTCTAAATCCAATTATTTAAAGTTTAAACCAATGCAAATCTAGTTCACACCTTATAGTATTATACATTTCATACAATGTGTACAAAGCTTTAAAAGGGTATAACTCGAGAACGGTGAGAGAAAATTAATTTTTTTTCAGCTAACTAATTTAAAACTTAATAATCTATTAAACTGCATCATTAGTTTTTTTAGTCTTTATACAAATTTTAAAAGTTATAAAGCATTATTTCCATATTTGTTGAAAATTTACGAAAAACCGTTATTAAATTGTCAAAATGTGCAAAATCATTGCCGAAACTTATTATTTATGCACATATAATTAAAGATCGGAAAATTTTCTTTAAGAATATTGACTCATAAAATGAAGAAATATCGATTTTTTACCAATTTTCAAGCAAAATTCAAAAAAATCCCAAAAAGCTCGATTTTTGGTAAAAAATCGATTTGCGCGACCTCTAAACCACCTCCGAAAAATCTGAAAAAATTCTCAAAAATTCTTAGCCTTATGAGTATTCAAAATAATAATGATCCCCAAAATTTTTTTTGAATGGGACACCCTAAGCCACATGCATAAATATCTACATATGGCATATATTAATTAGCATGATTTCTTATATAATTTTATACGGTCATATATAATTTTAAATAGTTTTACGATATATAATTTTACGTATAATTATTTATGGTATCATATTGACATTTTGTTTTACGTCGAATATATAGTTTTTAGTGATAATTTTCAATACAAAATTAAATTTCTATTTAGACATGTTGAATATAACAAATCAAATTGTTGGTTGCAATTAAAAATTTATAAAATTTCTACATAATAAAAATGAAAATTATTCAAGTTCGAGGCCATACTCTATATTTCGTTATTAGGATATTGTCCTAACAAATAATCTAAAGAGTTTTTTGTTTTCGAATTTATTATTTGACCCTTTCAGGAATGTGTTGATAGATCTATTTCGGGAATTTTCTAGGTTCCCATCATCAGCACACGTTTTGAAAGCGGTAACAACCCCATGCTGGGAACCTAGAAATGGTCAAATAATAAATTTGAAAACAAAAAAACTCTATAGATTATTTGTTAGGACAATATAGAAATATACAGTATGGCCTCGAACTTGAATAATTTTCATTGCACAATTAAAGGTCGAAAAAACATAATTCTTCTTTTTAATAAAATGATATTAAACTTGTATAAAAGACAAAGTACAGTCTAGTTTACTGCCCCTGTGTTGTTTATAAACTAAACAAAATATAAAAAGGAGAGAAAAACAAAAGACGTGTATTGAATATCCACCAGAGGTGGACCTTGCACATAACAAACACATTTTCAATTTATTGTTTGATCAATGGTTATAATCTTTAGCTTTAACCTCATATATTAGTTCTCATGTAGTGAGTAAATTAGTTAATATGAATGTTTGATGTTTGGCATGGGATTGTTACCGCTTTCAAAACTTGTTCTGATGATGGGAACCTAGAAAATTCCCGAAATAGATCTATCAACACGTTCCTGAAAGAGTCAAATAATAAATTTGAAAACAAAAAACTCTATAGATTATTTGTTAGGACAATATCCTAATAAAGAAATATAGAGTATGGCCTCGAACTTGAATAATTTTCATTTTCATTGCACAATTAAAGGCCGAAAAAAACATAACTTTTATTTGTAATGAAAATTATATCAAACTTGTATTTCTACATAATTTTAAAATGATATTTTCATTTGTGATTTTTATATTTAAAATTGTAACTAACTATTTGAAATTGAGAAGATTTTAAGTAAGTAATTTAAAATACAATATTTGCGCTATCATTTAAAAATTTAAAAGAAATCCTTAATTAAATTATAACCTCTTTAATTACAAATGAAAATTTTCAATATTAATTACAAATTTTCTGCGTTTCAAATAGAACACTTTATAATTTATTTGAAATTTCTTGATTTCAGCGGAAATGGTAAATAAATCAAAGATGATAACTATAATACATTTGATGTTTAACATAAACTTTATATTAATGTTTTGAAAATTGGAAGGAACCATACGATATTTATATTTAAAATAATATATACACCTTATTATATACCATTATATTAAATTAGATAAAATCTTATAGTATAACGTATCGTTTGATTAAATTGGATGAGGACAAAATTCGAAAAAAAACTACATGAAATCACTTCTAATTTTCTCTAAATAAATTGAATATGATACAATTAGATCCATTATTCTACACTTTAATCGAGCCATTTTTCGGATGACATTTTTTAACTAAGTGTGTGGCCATGTTAAAATAGATAAAACTATATAAGTTTCAAATCAGTATTTTTAATAGGGATCACAAAAACATTACTTTTAAATATCAAAATTAAACTAACAAATCGTTTTTCCCCGTTTTTTTCTTTAAATATTGAAGATTGTTTTAAAAGACCTTCTGTTGTTTTTACTAATTTTATCGGTTATTTAACCAACCCTTGTGAAAATTGTTTTAATAAAACATTATATAGTTTAATATAATAAAACATTATATAGTTTATTTTTGGTCTTCAAAGTTTAGTAACGTCATGATGCTTGTTAGGAAAAGACCTAAACACGTGCTTGATTACTAAGAAGACAAGAATGGAGCAAAATTGATTATTAATAGGGTTTTTGTTAATGTTCTGCCTATTATATAGGCTCTAACTTTTCTAAAACTTCGGGTTCTGATGAGATCTTTAGCCAGATCGAAATACTAGTATCAACCTAGCTAATATGTTTAATTTGCTTTATTTTTTGTAATATACGGAGGTTGAAAGCTCGTTATAAATTGAAAATAACATAAAAATAATCTCGATGTATATAAAAACAAAAAACTAATATAACTGTAAAAAATATTACTTGAGCCAGAGTACAAACTAAAAATTTTTTATATAAATAGAACATTTTTGGTCTTCAAAGTTTAGTAACGTCATGATGCTTGTTAGGAAAAGACCTAACCACGTGCTTGATTGCTAAGAAGACAAGAATGGAGCAAAATTGATTATTAATAGGTTTTTTGTTAAAGTTCTGCCTATTATGGAGGCTCTAACTTTTCTAAAACTTCGGGTTCTGATGAGATCTTTAGCCAGATCGAAATACTAATATCAACCTAGCTAATATGTTTGATTTGCTTTATTTTTTGTAAATATACGGAGGTTGAAAGCTCGTTATAAATTGAAAATAACATAAAAATAATCTCGATGTATATAAAAACAAAAAACTAATATAACTGTAAAAAATATTACTTGAGCCAGAGAACAAACTAAAAATTTTTTATATAAATAGAACATTTTTGGTCTTCAAAGTTTAGTAACGTCATGATGCTTGTTAGGAAAAGACCTAACCACGTGCTTGATTGCTAAGAAGACAAGAATGGAGCAAAATTGATTATTAATAGGTTTTTTGTTAAAGTTCTGCCTATTATGGAGGCTCTAACTTTTCTAAAACTTCGGGTTCTGATGAGATCTTTAGCCAGATCGAAATACTAGTATCAACCTAGCTAATATTTTTGATTTGCTTTATTTTTTGTAAATATACGGAGGTTGAAAGCTTGTTATAAATTGAAAATAACATAAAAACAATCTCGATGTATATAAAAACAAAAACCTAATATAACTGTAAAAAATATTACTTGAGCCAGAGTACAAACTAAAAATTTTTTATATAAATAGAACATTTTTGGTCTTCAAAGTTTAATAACGTCATGATGCTTGTTAGGAAAAGACCTAACCACGTGCTTGATTACTAAGAAGACAAGAATGGAGCAAAATTGATTATTAATAGGTTTTTTGTTAAAGTTCTGCCTATTATGGAGGCTCTAACTTTTCTAAAACTTCGGGTTCTGATGAAATCTTTAGCCAGATCGAAATACTAGTATCAACCTAGCTAATATGTTTGATTTGTTGTAAATATACGGAGGTTGAAAGCTCGTTATAAATTGAAAAAAACAATTATATTTAATTGTATAAAATTCAAATAAATTTGTATTCATTATTTTAATTATTTTTTTAGTCATTAGTTAAGGGACCCTTAACACCATATTTTTAAATTTAAACTTAATAAATCTGAAAAATAAAAAAGAAATTGTTGATTTTTCTATGTAAAAATGCTACAAGCTTTTCAAAAAAAAATCATTAAAAATAGTTTAACCCCGTGACCCAAAAAGGAATATGCACTTTTTGGTAAAAATTCCATACATTGCAAGTATACATTATTTTTTTTTAAATCGAGATTTTATAAAATTCATTTTAAAAATTATTTGCATAAAAAATGAAAGTGGAGGAGTGTACCATTCCAATGCATTTTAAATGATAAAGAGCCGATATATACACACAGAGAAAAAAAGTGCCAACCGAATTGGAAAAGTGTATTTTAATGGTAACTACATATAACTTCCGTGAGTACACCGATTTTGATTTCTGAATATTTTGAGTTTTACAACTAAAATTCAGCTGAATTAACCGAACTTTGTTGTGAAAGCTGAAGTTTGATTGTACAACAGACTGAAATTCGCAATAACCGAATTTGAGTCGTAGTAACCGAATTGCAGTTGGCAACTAGCTAAATTTTTCCCTGTGTGTATTAAAGAAACTACGAATGTTGAAACTAACTCACATTTTGTGTAGTTTTTATTTTTCAAAAAAGGAAATCACAAATAACACAGTGCAACAGTGAAAAAAAATGCACGGCCTCGACAGTATAGGTTCGATTGTACTACCAAAGGTTAGTAAAACCTTGTACTCGGTTTTGCCAGTTTGACTATCAATTTTTTTTTATGAACCTCAAAAGATTTTGAAAATCAGTGCACCACTCAGAAAAAGGCGTCCTCAGTTTTTGGCCTACAGCTAATTCAGACTTGATGATATTGCTTAACTATATTTGGCAATAATGTAGTGAAGAGTCTACTGAACAAACTTTATAAACATTTTATGTGCATAAAATCATTTTTTCCTGCACTTTTTTGAAAAAATATAGGAGAAAATTATTTTTTTTTTTTTTGCTTTTTTTAGCATAACTTACAGGTACTCATACTCTTTCACTAACAATATATGACAAAATTGTAGCCATTGTAAATATGAACAACTTTTTTGAACATATCAATACAATCTGAATGTGTCTAGTCATCCGAAATAGCTTACAAAGACCACTTTGTACCTTATAAATAGTCGTTTTTGACTACACTACACTTTTATTGCATTTTTGTTTACTTTCTTCAATAGCAAAAACAGAACGCCTTTTTTGAGTGGTGCACTGATTTTCAAAATCTTTTGAGGTCCATAAAAAAAAATTGGTAGTCAAACTGGCCAAACCGAGTACAGGGTTTTACTAACCTTTGCTAGTACAATCGAACCTACACTGTCGGGTCCGTGCATTTTTCCAAAAGTCTTCATTTGTTTCACTGTGTAATTAAATAGGTTTTTCGAATTTCGAGAAAATAAAAACTCAAATACTTAAGTTTTTCTTAGAGTTTCTGCGAGCAAAATATAAATTAAATCGTAAGACCTAAGGTCAGATTTTGACCGATCTATCGTGGATGGCCGATATTGAATTACCAGTAAGCATATTAAAAAGTGTATTTTTTTCTGCGTGAATAAATTCGACAGATATAATTTTTAACTACTTTGTTAAATAAATATAAGTTAATTATATTTTTAAAACAGCAGTTGAACAAAAATTTGTCAAATCGATTTAACCCTTAATATCCCACTGGTACCGCTAGGAACCAACCAAAAAAAAATAGAACTTTGTTTAAGAAATTTATTGTAAACTTGACGCTGCGACTTAAAAAATGTTTATTGATCCAAGCACCATCGGTTACGCTGGTCGCCGCTTGAAATCAACTTCATTTGTGACCTTTGTGTTCAGTATAGTGACTCAACCTCGAGAAATAAAACTTTTGTGAAATCGCGTACTTTCAAAAAAATATTTTTGTGGTAAATACGTCGAAATCGAGTCTGAAAAAAATGTTTCCGTAATCTTTGTAGTGTATAGAAGCTATTGTGAGTGTTTAAAGTAATTTAATTTTTATATTTTAGTATTTTTTTCTAATTTTTGGTTGGTCCCTTGCGGAACCGTCAGGCACCGGGAGTTCCAAATAAAGCAAATATGGAATTATATAGCCACGTTTTTGTTATGGTATTTTTTAGTTTGTTGTTTAGAGAAGAAAAGCTTTCGGAGTATGTCAATTTCCGTGGTCGGAAAGCAAAGATGATAGTGATTTTTCTACTGACGACATTGATTATGACCGAGATTTCGACTTTGATACTGCTTTCCGCAATGAAACTTTAGAAGATGAGGAGCCAATAAGCGATTTACATTAAAGAAATTTTCAGAAAGTGCAACAGAGAGATTTGAAACAATACATGCCAGACAAACCGCACCCTTGGGGTAACAAATTGTTTCTTATGTGTAATGATTCGGGATTTTGCTATGCGTTTGAAAATTATTCCGGCGACGACAACCATCGTGAGGAAAATGAACCAAATTTGGATGCGTCTTTGAATGTTGTGGTACGAGTGGCTCGCTCGGTTCCTCGATTCGTAAATCATGCCATATATTTTGATAATTATTACACTTCGATTCCGTTGATGGTGTATTCGCTTGGAACTGTTCGACGCCCGCGGCTTCCGAAGAGTATGTTGAAACGTTTCATGGAATCGACGTAACAACAGTGGCTTGGAATGACAATAAGGTTGTAAATATGGCATCAACAATGGCCGGAGAGAAGCCATATATTTCGGCCCATATAATAAAAAGAAAAAGATGATGGAAAGTATTCAATGTCCAACTGTGGTTCATGAATATAACAAATACATGGGCGGTGTTGACCTTTTGGATTCGTCACTCGGTCGTAGTGATATCCGTATAAAGTCACGCAAATGGACAAGTATGATAGGGCCATTATCAATGCCTGGATTTTATACAAGCGGCATCATGCCGCGACTAATCAAACGGAGCCAAAGAAAGTGTTGCATGAATTTGTGTCTGAGGTTGCCCATTGTTTGACAAAATCTGGTACTGAAATGCGAGTGGGAAAAGGTCGACCAAGTAATCTCGAAGTTGAAATTGTTGCGAAACGCCATCGCCCAATGTCTGATCCGCTTCCGCCACGTGACACTCGCCTGGATAACATTTACCAGAATATATCAAAGAAGGAAAGGCGCGATGCAAAAATCCGAAATGTACATCCCGTACAAAGGTTCGAGACAAAAATGTGGGATACATTTGTGTTTTTCGCCTGAAAAAAAACTGTTTCGATGAGTTTCACCAAAACTAATTGCCATTGTTTAAACTTTTATAATAATAGTTTTTAACTTTTTAATTTTCTGGAATAAAATTTATTGATTTTTGCAAAAAAAAATTCTGTGGTACAAAATATATTTTTTTAAATTTTGATGTCCGGGAACCTAGTGGTATTCTCTACCTAACTCAGGTAAATGTCATTTATGGACAAAGTCATAGAACAAAAATTGTTCAGAATTGCAAGTTTTATAACATTAATTTTTTTTGGCTCAAAACAAAAAATCAGGATATTAAGGGTTAAACTACGTTGTGCAGATTTTTTATACTATATTAGTTTTTAAAATGTAAATCTGTTAAATTGTACTCATGCGCTATTGCGGCAACTAATATACAGGACAAATTCAAACTCCACGAAGTAAAAGTTCATGTATTTGCTGTTTTTTGTACACTGTGGCGTATGAAATTTCCCTGTATATTAATTGCTAAAGCAGCGCATGGTGTTCGTTTAAAAAAAGGATCCAAGTGTAACAATTACAAATAAAAATGTTTGATTAGTTAAACGGTTGGGTTTTTCTATACATTTTGTTGTTTTTACTATATCACCTTTTAGCCAGATTGTAAATTTATGCAAAAAAAAAAAAAAAAAAAAAAACACAGTCCACAACAACGAAGCCTGCATAAACTTGTGAACTTTTAAATTTAATTCTTTAGTTTTTATGTTAATGCTGAACCTGCAAGAACTTACAAAGTTTTGGTACGTAAAAAACAATAACAGTGAAAAGGAATAGGAATAGAATAAACATGTATGTGCATAATGATACCACTTCGATGTAAATATATATGTAAATGTGTTCCTGAAAGTAGAAGTACGTACCTACACTCAAAAAAATCCCTAAAGTTAACAAAAAAGTTAGTTGAGTCAGCAAAATTTTTGCTTTGAGGATCCTTGCAGAAAAATTGTTAATATATGCAAAACTGTTTTGCTGTAAACCGGTGAGCTTATTTTTTTTAGCAAAAAAATCAGTTAATCTAGCAAAATGTATTGCTGACACTTCCCAGCAAAAAATAACCTCGATTTGGTGAGCAGTAACTACATTTGTGTGCTTCCAAAAAAGTGCTTAAGCGCTTTACTGTACATTCCTGAATGTATTCTTTTGAAGCAGTGAATAATGCATACAATGAATCAGTAAATAATGCATACAATGAAACATTAATGTTGTCAATACACAGAAAAGCGCTTCTGGAGACATAGCAAGTGGGACATCGCTAGCAAAAATCATACCCTCTGGAATTGTTTTTTTTTTTAAAGAGAAGCAACACTCAGGAAATTCTTCCTATTAATTAATGTGTTGCTTTCTTTGGAAAGGGGATAGTAGAGAGATGAAAGGTGGTGAAAGATGAAGGGCTTCAAACATGGCAAAACTGTAATTGCGCGAGATGATAAGTTGCTCGCCTCCTGATGTAGAGTTGGCGAATTTATTGAAGCTTTTTGTTTCACAGGCCTGGATCATTATTTTACATCGATGGGGTTAACTAAACAAAGATATTTCTAAAATATCAAAAAGAAATATTCGAAATATCGCTAGATATCCTAAAAACGCTTTATCTTTTAAAAACAACTACCAGAGACTGGCATTTATTCTTTTGTGCAGCCGCACCAAAGCGTATTTTATAATCTATTTAATTTTTGCCAGCATCTTCAGTTTATCCAAATATTGGTTTGTACAGTGGCCCCAAAGCGTATTTTATTTTTGCATGCATCTTCAATTTTCAATATTATTGAAATTTCATCCGTTTATTAAATTTTTTAATTAGTTTATTTCTTTTTTTGTTTTTTTCAGAGATGGCAGGCAATACCGCTAAAATACCGTTATCAATCAAACCCCTTTGAGCTGACTATCGTTATCCGTAAAATACCGTTACCGAATCAATTAAGATACCGTTATCAGTATAATATCGTTACTGATATAACTAAACTACCAATTTCCTTAAAATATCTTTACCGAAATAACTGAAATTCCGTTATCGTTAAAATACAGTTACCGAAATTATTTAAATAGCGCTATCCTTAAAATACGTTAACTAAATTTTCTGACAAAATTAGAGAAAATAATCGCTCTAAATAGATATTATTAGAATTCAGCCATGATGGCGCTTAATTTATCGATGTGCATTGACATTATCTGAACAAGTAAAATAACGTTATCCATAAAAACCTTTACCGAAATAACTGAAAAAACCGTTATCCCTAAAATAACGTTACCGAAATAAACGAAACAAGTGTTACTGCTAAAATACCGATAATTAAAATAATTAAAATACCGTTAACGCCAAAAGCCGTTACCGAAATAACTGAAACATCGTTACCCCTAAAATGCCGTTACCGAAATAAACGAAAATAATGCTACCACACCGATACCTGCATCGTATCGGTTACCATCCATGGTTTTCTTAATATTCCATATTTTTAAGGGCACATGCCTTTGGATGATGTGGTATTCTGTCGGTTAACCGTTCTCGCTGGATTTTAATCAATCAATTGTTGGAGCACCTTAAAACGGCCAATTTCGAAAAACGAATAACTCGAACAATTTAGGTCTATTAATGGAGTAAATCCAAATAGGTATGTTCTATTTTAGTTTATCTATACTAATATTATAAAGAGGTAATGTTTGTATGTTTGTTTGTTTGTTTGTAGAAAGTAATCTCCGTAACTAATCATACGATTTCTAAATTTTTTTTACCAATATTTAATTTGTTCCTCCAGGATGGACATAGGCTATATATCGTTCCGGAATTTTTTTTTTTTAAAGTTATGAGCGGAAACAAAATAATCTATATATATAAAATACAATGTTTGTATGTTTGTCCTCTGTAGACTCTAAAACTATCCAACCGATTTGGCCCAAACCGGTTTCATTTGAAAGGTTATAGTCCAAATTAGGTTTTCGGCTATATATATTTCCAGTGGGCGTGGCACCTCCCACATAAATTGAATAACATCATATATCTTGACTATTGTGATAGCAAGAGTTTTGAAACATTGCAGTATCCCATATGTTACTGATTTGAATAATCAAGAAAGAAATGGGCGGGATCGGACCAGTGGGAGTGGCAGCTCCCATACAAAGTAAATATTTAATATCATATATCTACAGTACTATAATAGCCATAGTCTTAGAAATTTGTGCACGTTGACTGTTTGTTAATGTGAATAGTCATGGGAAAAATGGGCGTGATCGGACCAGTGGGCGTGTCAGCTCCCATACAAAGTAAATATTTAATATCATATATATACAGTTCTATAATAGCCAGAGTCTTAGAAATTTGTGCACGTTGATTATATTATGAATAGTCATGGGGAAATTGGGCGGGATCATACCAGTGGGCGTGGCAGCTCCCATACAAAGTGATTATTTAGCTCATATACAAAATTAATATTAATATTAAATATCTAGGGTTCTATATTAGCTATATAGCCTTCAAATTTTGTACGAGTCCATCAATTACAAACATTAGTAGTCGAACTGAAAATGGGCGGAATGGGATAAATGGGCGTGGTACCAAAAGCAAAAAAACAAATAAGCATTAAAATAAATTATCACATTCAAGTCTTTTTGCAAGTTTATTTAATAATGTTGTTCAAAAATTGTTTTAGCGCTCCTCATAGTCCTAGAATAAATAAAAAAGGTAAAGAAGTAAACAATAAATTTTATGATATGGTTTTAAGTAACAATTCATGTTTAACAGGTATACTTAACATAAAAAATATATTATTATTATATTATTATTTGCGTAAAAGAAATTTCTTGATTTAAAGAATTAATTACAATTAAAATTTGAAGGCAAAACAACGTTTGCCTGGTCAGCTAGTATTTTATAAAAAAGACTTAAATTGTTTCATACTAATTCAAAAACTTTTTTAATGGTATGTGGCAGTTACTGTTTTAATTAAAACGTTATGCTTTTATAGAACTTTTTAACGTAGCACCGCGATACGGACAATACAGTGTTAATAAAAAATATTTTTCTTTGGGAATTTTTTAAAAAATCATTCAGCACCTAGGTCAATGTCCAAAATATCATATATTTAGCAATTTTTGAAAATATCATTGTACAATCACAGACATGAATGATTAGTTTATGTAGACATCGAAACTACAAAAAATTAAGACTAAATGGTAGGAATTCCAGAAATTTAGCACACAGTTTACATATATACTACATATTTAACAATAAATAAAAAATAGCAACAGTCGCGAAACTAATATATCGTGCTAACATTTTTAGCAAGATTCGAAATGAACTTAATTATAAAATTTTGTTGTTACAGCCCGGATTGGATCGTTCACTGTTCGCTTTCACTAAGATCTATATAACTTAATCAAATAAATATAAATATCTATTTTGCAAAAAAATAAAAGCGAAAAAAAACTACAGCGCATTTGGTGCTGCAACGGTGAAGTAATATAATTTTTTTTATATTCATTATTCAAAAGAAAAAAATCTGAATTGTATATTGTTTAATTTCTTTTTAATTTTAAATAAATTACCTGACTTTTGGAGTTATTTTATATTTCTGAGAAAAACTTAATAAAATGGAATTATTAAAATAATTTGAGTTGCTCGAATAATTTTAAAATCTTACTCAATTAATGGAGTAAGTTAAAAACACCAAATTCGTGATACTCGTTTACTCGAACAAGACCAAACCCGACTAATTTGAATACCCTAACGTGTAGTTCAAGAAAAAATTAAATGAACGCGGTTGCATTTTGTGTAAGTCTTATTGTGTTTGTTTGTATCTTTCCTTTTTTTCTCTACTTCGTCCATACAAGCTGAGATATCTACATATAGTTTTTTTACTTGTTCATCATGCCATTAATGTGTTTATCAGCACAATTTTGGTGGCAACGTTAATTAGTTAAACATTAGTTTAAAATTAGTTTTTTTGTAAAAGCTAAAAAAATGTTAGCTGAAAACGCAATGTCAACAAAAAAATTTCTTAAATATTTTAAATAGACGTTTAACAAAATTTTCAATTAACTTTTCTTTTGAGTATATGCATTTTCACTGCATTGTTAAAAATGTTATATGGCAGTAAATATTTCCAAGAGGGCACAGTGAACCAACTTTAACCATAATATATAAATTGCTTTTGTGAAAAATAATTTTACAGTTGAGAAAGTTTTTGTTAGCATATCACCCCAAACATCACTATTACATTTTTATATAAAAAATTATTTAGAATATTTGTTTCCAATGGTGAATCCGTTTTCCAAAGATTTTTTAAATAAATTTTTTTTTTATAAATAATGAATCACCATTTAAATTCGTAAAATCTACCTTTGAACTACTGTGCGATATTTACATAACATACATGAAGAACGTATACATTAGGGTTATACCTTTCTGTATTTTTTTGCAAATATCAAAAACTACTTGGTATAGCCGTGTAGGCATTAAAAAAAGATTGTGGACCATGATCTTTCTTTTTCGCGGTCGTTAATTAAGCTTCCGCACCAAACGCAGTGAAGTTCCGATTAAAAGTTTCTTTCAAGCTATTTAAAAAATTTAACATTTTACTTAAAATTACATGGCTTCTGCTATGTACTAGATTACTAAAATCATTAAAAAAAAATAGTTGCCCTCCATTCCAACACACATATAAACGTTCTATTGTATAATTTAAGATAAATTTATAAATAAAAAAGGATTATAGAAATTCTGTTTTGTTCAAAATTGACTTAAGAAAGCGATTTTTATTACCAGTACAATATTGTAAATAAGGTTGTGGTCTGTATTTTTTTCAAAACAAAAAAGTTATAACCCTAGTATACATATTCATTTTTTTACTTAATGCAAATTATAAAAAGGAAATACATTATGAAAAGCTTTTGTGGTAACTACATAGTTTCTTTCATTCCTTTAATTATTTTTTTGCTAAATTGTAGACTTTTGTAAGAAAAACTAAAACTAAACTTTATCTTAACTACACAGAGAGATTTTCTATGACGAGTTTTATTGAAATTTTTCACTAAACTATTAGCGTTTTCTTCACAATATGAATGAAACATTTCTTAAACTTTATGAAAAAGCTTCATAGTGTTAATGAAACTATTTTTAATAAAACCTTTTCATAAGTGGTATGAAATTTTTAATAAATAAAATGAAACTTTTCATAAAACTTTAAAGTTAATGTTTCAATGGACAAGTTCCAGTGACATTTCATTGATCTAATGCAAAAATTCATTGATATCATGCATATAATTATCTCAGTGTACTTAATAGTAAAGCATTTTTTTTTTGGTTAAGAGTTTTTCTATAAAATTCTATAAAAAATAACAAGAATTTTTGCGTGCTAAAACCAAACTGTGGTTGAGCAATGCCACAAAATATTTTGATAGTTAAAGTGGCTTGAAAACAAAAATAATTATGCAATACACTTTATATTAGGGTTATGCCTTTTTTGTTACGAAAAAATTACAGAGCACCAACTTAATGACAATATTGTACTGATAATAAATATTGTATTCGGAACAGTTCGGAACAAAAATATTCCTCACCGAAAGCAATTTATTTATTTATTTAAAATAGTACATTACGATGTGTATGTGTGTGTTTGAATGCAGGAAACATTTTTTTAATTGTTGATAGTATAAGTATTTAGCAAAAAACTATAAAATATAAATAAAATGTGATATTTTTTAAAAAATTTTAAAAATTTTTCTCAGAAATAAACTTTATGGGGCGTGGTTAAAAAAAAAATATGACCTCCTTTGGAATTAAAAAAGAAAATGTTGCCCATGGCCCAACAAATGGTATGCGTAGAAACAAATAAGTGTGGATACTCAAATAAAATTTCCCTCAAGATTTCAAAATTCATATTATTTTTATCCATGATACGTAGCGCCCTCTAGTGCTATTTTAATTACACTTAGAAGGTAAAGACAACTGCAAATGTAGTTAAAAACAAACAACTTACATTTCAGTAAATTCAAAAATGATCCACAATTGTAGTAAAAATTAACCACATATTCAGTTTATTTGTTTTATTTTTTTAAATAAAAAAAAAACTACTAAAATGAATGCAAAATCATAACACAGTAAATTGATGTGGTTTGATTTTTTAAATGAACTACATATCGAGGTCCTATATTCAAAACCCTTTATCTTTGATTTTCACGAAAATTACTTTTTGATGGTAAAATGTTCAGTAAAACAGCCCTCATGTATGGTGTGAATTTCATAACAAAACTATTTTTTTTTGCTGTTTTATTTGCATTTTTGTTATTTCTCTATCTTACGTAATTCATTTTTCTGAATGCAAAACCCTCTATCTTTTCAAATAATAAATTTTCAAATATTTTTTTGGAATAATTTCTTCTTGCAATACATGTTTTCTTACTATTTTTTGTTTGCATGCTGAACATGAATTTTACATTCTTTAATCGTTTACTAAAATAGCGAAAGCCGATTGAATTAAAATGAAAATATTTTACCTTTTGGTTTTTGGAAAATATAGTGTCCATGGCATAAAAATAAATGGTTAAACTTGCAACTTGCTTAAAAAAAGTGTCTAGTTTTAAAGTGTCATCTACGATATTATTGTCAAAAAGAAAATAATTTATATGATATTAAAAATCATAATTAAAATATTATTCTCGCGTGATAAACTTACATAATGGTAAGTTTAAAATTTAGTTTAATAATTAGATTTTAATAATAAACTTTTGATATTTTGTGTGAACAGAAAGACGAGAAAATCAACAATAATGTGGTCGTTTGCAAAAGAACTAAACGGAAACATAATCCTATATCAAATACCCGAAAGGAAAACTCAGAAAAACGAATGAGAGGCCAAAAATATTTAGGATTTTCTACTGCTGATGGAGTTTCCATACAAAATTCAAAAAGACTCCCAAGAAAAATGGGAATTTCGTGTTCATCATCATTTTGCGCAAAAAGCAAATTAAGACACTGCCAGAAATTTGATCATGAAACCAGAAATTATATTTTTAAAATGTTTTGGGATATGACCTGGGAAGCTAAAGAAGTGTTGGAAAAAAGCCACGTCATACAGGAAGCCAAAAAGAATTGTATATTATCTGGTCCACTATCAATTCAGCCAAATAAGTGGAAGAATTTGTAAGATTTGAAGAAGGTAATACCACCGGAATACCATTATTTTTACGATAATTTACTCCAATCAACCTCCAAAAAAAACTTAAAAAAAACAAAAAAACACATAACTTTTTGTTTCATATTGTTTATTATTAATTTTTTTATCTTATGTTGTATTACTAGCGCTTATCTTTAATAAATCACCTTAAAAACTGACAAATTTCATAAATGAAATCAAAATAACTAATTTTTATTAAAATGCAAAACCCTCTATCTGATCATTTCTATACATTAACATTGAATATTTTTGAGAAGCAAAACCCTCTATCTATCATAAAGTCCACAATAATGCAACATTTTAAAAACCAATTATATGTGAGATTCAGTAGTTGCGTTCAAAAATATTGTAGAATACCGAATTTTAATAACTCAAGTAATACGCGAAAAAAACAGTTTTTTGGCTCTCCTGAAAAGTTGTGTTTTTTGTGATAGAGGGTTTTGAATATAGGCCCTCGATATGTAGTTAAACATTATATTTCTTCTACAAATGACTGTTTTTTATTTTAAAAGATTAATGTATTTCAACTCAAACAACTACAAATATTTACATCAGAAGTTCCCTGAGAGTATATTTTAAGTACAAAAACAGGGATTAATTTTTTTAGTGTTTTTTTTTTTGGTTATTTTGGAAAATTTGTTCTATGAGATATACAGTTTATTGGCTTCGCCGAGCAAAGTTTTTTCATTTACCGATTTTATAAAAAAATAGATTATTTTGTTTAAATTTCGATGTATTTGTAAGTGTTTCCGAAAATAGCGCTGCAAGCAAAATTTGCAAACGGGTGTAGAGGGCGCTGCTTATCATAGATCTTAAAAATAATATTATTTTTGAAATTCTGAGGAAATTTCCTTTCATTAGTGTACCCACACTTGTATGTTACTACGCGTACCTGTTTCTGGGCCATGGGCGCCCCACGGCCCCCGGTTCCCTTAACCAAAAATAGAAAACAAAGTGCTTTTTTATTTCTGGAGGCGACCACTTACTTTATTTTTTTTTTAAGAACGCTGTTTAGTCAAAATATTTATTAAAACGCCATTGCGATTGGTGCGTTAAATTTTTTAACGACCGTGAAAAAGTAGGATCATAGTTCTTAATACTTTTTTAAGGCATACTTTTAATGTTTTGAAAATAACAAAAAGTTGTAACCCTAGTGTATATTAGGGTGTCGGAAAAAATAAATGTTGTTTGTAAGTCAAGCTTAATTGAATGCTTATGGGGTAAAGAATTTTTGAGATTTTTTTTTCAGAAGATGTTTAGAGGTCGCGCAAATTGATTTTTTTCCCATACATTGGGGTTTCTGAACGTTTTCTGAGTTATAGCTACACACTGATAATAAATTGGTTGGAATTCCATTGCAACCAACAAAATGTAATCATTATTCAATTAGTTTAAGTGTAAGTACTTAAAATTCATCATCAGAATAATTAAACTATATTGTAATCAGAAAATATATAAAATTAACCAAATCACAGTAACATCATTCAAAATATTGGGTTTCCTTATCAATATTGAAAAAATATTCACTTCCACATTGCCTTAAATACCAACAACCACCCACTTTTCGGAGATTTTATCCCTTTAATAAAATAGTTGCTGTTAAAATCTCTATATAAAATATTAGTTTTCGTTACCAGTTGTAAAATAATATAAAAGTTTTAAATAGTTTTGGTAACGCTAATAAAATATTAAGATTAGCATCCCAATTTCTGTTGTACATAACTACAAATTTATTTTTAGACATTCATATTTAAACTTGAAAGAAAAATAATGTTCAAGGTAGAAATTTTAAAATACAAATTCAAATTGGGTTTTGGGCTAGAGGTAAAGCAGTTGCTTGACAAGCAGAAGGTCATCGGTTCGAGTCCAGTTCGCGGCATACGATTTTTTTTTTTAAATTTTAAAATAATATATTATTTTTTTTGTAGCTTTGCTAACTCTAAAAACCGAATTTCTGTTATACATAAAAATCCACTTTTAGACAAATATTTGAATTTGAAACTAAAAAAATATTCAAGTTTCAAATTTAAAAAAATATATTTAATTTGGGTTTATGCTAGAGGTAAAGTACTTCCTTGACAAACGGAAGTTCGCCGGTTCGAGTACAGTTCGAGGTATAAAATTTTTTTATTAATAAAACAAATTTTGTTGACCTCATGTGAATCTATTTATAGAATATTATGTCCATTAACATAAAATATTCAATTGTTACAATAAAAATTCGAAATTTGTAAATAAATGTCGGTTGTTACAATAGTATTAAAATTTAATAATAGTGATAGCACGTGGAACCACAAAAATTCGGTTGGCAAACAATTCGGTTGCAACTAAAAACCTGTTTTCTGTGTGTATAACTTGGTCAATAACAAACATTTTCTTAGCTTCAGAGCCAACATTTTAATGAAAAATATCCAAGTTTTATTTTTATGCGCATAAACCATAAGTTTCGCCAATGCTTTTGTATATTTACGCACCGAATCGTAAACTTAGAAAATAACGCCTAATAACTTATAAAATTTCTATGAAGATTAAAAAAACTTATAATGCAGTTAAAAAGATTGATACATTTTAAATAATATTGTAAAAAAAGATGTTATTAGCTCGTATTGTTCCCGAGTTAGACCCTTCTAAATCTTTGTACCCATTCTATACAACTAATAATATTATAAGCTCTTTGCCATCGTATGTGCTTTAATCATTGAATTTTTCGATTTTTCGTGTTTCGCGGACTAATCATTTTTGATATTTGTTATCTTGAGTGAAAAAATAAAAACTAAAGGTTGAAATAACAAAAATCCATCCATATTTAATCGCTGTTTTCTCCGAAACTACTTGACTAATAAAAATAAAATTTATGATTTAAGTAAGCTAATATTATCTTTATATAGTTTTGTCAAAAATGGCTTAAGAGCTTTCTATTAAGAAAACTTATTCTGCACGAATATAATAAAAATACAAGTGTTTCCATACGTTTGGTATCAACAAATGTTAAATAAATATATTCCACGGTAAGAAAAGTTATTAAAAACTTTAATGAACGGTTGTCGATTGAAAGAAAGCGTGGAAGTGGTGGTGAGCATGGCCAAAGGGATCTAAAAGCAGCGGAAAAGGTAATAGAAGCTACCTACTCGATTCTTTTAACAGGGCGTGAGACTAAAATAATTGATTCTTTAGAATTGATTATTTTTTTTACCGAAGAACCATTTACTTTATATTTTTAAGAACTACATACATTTTTTAATAAAGAAACAGTTAAATTGTAAAACTACGAAGTACTTACACAAAAAAAATAAGTAAATAGTTCCCTAGAAAAAATAAGAAGTACTTACATTAAAAAAAAGAAGTAGTTCCATAAGTAAATTCAACTTTTACTCACACGTGATTCTCCTAGGTTACTCAAATATAACGATCAAAACTCATACGGAAATAAAATCCTAAAAAGTGAAACATCGAATTGTTATGATAACATAGGTTTGTCATAATTTTGGAGCTATAAACCACGAAAATATAAATTTTTCAAAAAAAAGAACAATCCAAAATTGAAAAACAAAAATATGACTCACGCACAATCACCCTGACTCACACTCACTCACGATAACGTCAGTAATTTCAACTTCCACTCACAATTTTCTGGTCACGTGCGCTTCCCTAATTTATATATAGGCAATTTCTGTTTTTAGTATTATTTTCCTGCAAATAAAAATTTGTTTGAAAAAATATATGAGCTAAATTCTTTAAAATTGTATAACTTCTTTTTTAAAAATTAGGAACTACTTCCAATAACGTCCTTTTATTAAGAAAAAGTATATGAGTACAAAAAGTTATACATATAAGTTAATAATATTGTTATTTTCTTTTAAGTAAGTAATTACTTTGTTATTGATTTCATGCTTTCTGGTTTAAATTTAAAGAATTGATTACAATACTACTTGCTTTTTTGACTCTATCGTTGGAATGAGTTTGGTATTGCCGTTACTAAATTTGGCAATGAGATATGTAAGCAAGTGTGGGCATCACCTTCTTTTTGGAATGTGTAATTTTTTCCTGGGGTGTTATAAAGCTCAGGTATGTCCAGAAAGGAATGCAAAACAAAATTTATCAGCAAAAACACGAAGTCGACGTCTTTACGAAAAACAATTAACAAAATATTATTGCGTGATAATGGATGATGAAACAAACATATTGCTTTGCAAATCTTCCGGTACATTGCAGGACAAGTTTTTTATCAATGTAAACAGCAAATTAAGACCAAATTTCCAATATAGTACCTGGCAAACAATTTGTTCTTGCGGGAGAAAATCAAGTCCTTTCTTTACAACTGGTAATAAACTGGAATAAGGCTAAAAAAACTTTTGTTATTATTTGTAAGATCTCACACTAGAAAACCGTTATTTTGGCCTAGCCAGTTGTCATTATGCAAGAGCCACAATTGAATGGTATAACAACAACAAAATCGACTTTGTACAAAAAAAAAAAAAAACAATACACCAATACGTCCAATAGAAAAATATTGGTAAATTATAAAAGGAACTTTAAAGAAAACAGGAATGACAATGTCAACTGTAGAAGAGCTAAAATCTAAATGGAATTTGGCAGCCAAAAAAGTGGATGAAAGTCTCGTGCAAAAACTAATGGGTAGAATTCGAAGTGAGATTTTTTGCTTATCAACCGACTTCTAACTAATTTTGTTTTACATATTGGTAGGTAGATAGATTTATGTATATAACAAAATAAAAAATAAACTTCAAAAGCTATCTTGGATATGTTTTTATTTAGAAAACAATTTGGTTCGATTTTGGTTATTTCAAGCTTTAAGCCCGAAAATTCTAATAATTATGAAATTATTCACAATTTGACTACTCGCCATTTTTGGTATTTGATACCTTGAGAGAAAAAATATGTACTAACTCACGTACAATCACTCACGACAATTTTTTTCTACACACACTCACGCTCACGTGGGTAAATTCAGATTTTTTTGCTAAAATTCTACTCACGCACACTCACTCACCCCAAACTTTGATTTAGTCACACTCACGCACGAAGAATTATTTCCTACTCACATTCACTCACGTGAGTAAATTGGGGTCCGCTGACACTTATGAGTGATTCATGTGAATCACGCACAATTTAGCTCACGTGCCCATTTCTAATTCAAAATTGTCAAACATCTTATAAAATTCATAGTTTTATACAGCATTTAATGGGCATAACTCTGGAGCTGTAAGAGCATATTTAAATATTTGTTTACAATATTATTTAGATTTTATCTATTTTTTAAACTGCATCATTTTTTTCTTTAATTTTAGTAGATACTTTAAAAGTTATAAAACGTTATTCAAAATTTACGAAAAAATTAAATATATGGTACGCAAATGTACAAAAGTATTGCGGAAAGTTATGGTCTATACACACAAAAATTAATTTTGTATATTTTTCTTTAAAAATATTGACTTTGAAGCTGTCAATAAAAGTTATAAATAAAATTTAAAAAACTTCCAAAAACCCATTTTTTTGGGAAAATATCAATTTGCGAGACCTCTTCCGAAGAATCCAAAAAAAATTTAAAAATACTTTACCCCATAAGTATTCAAATTAAGCTTGATCAGCATGAAAATCGAAAAACAAAAAAATGTTGGGACACACTACATACAAGTGTACACACTACACATAAGTGTACAAACTTATGTTTGTGAAATATTTTTTTTTTTTGTGTCTGTTTTTGTTACCAACATTATAAAACGTTATTCAAAATTTACGAAAAAATTAAATATATGGTACGCAAATGTACAAAAGTATTGCGGAAAGTTATGGTCTATACACACAAAAATTAATTTTGTATATTTCTCTTTAAAAATATTGACTTTGAAGCTGTCAATAAAAGTTATAAATAAAATTTAAAAAACTTCCAAAAACCCATTTTTTTGGGAAAATATCAATTTGCGAGACCTCTTCCGAACGATCCAAAAAAAATTTAAAAATACTTTACCCCATAAGTATTCAAATTAAGCTGGATCAGCATGAAAATCGAAAAACAAAAAAATGTTGGGACACACTACATACAAGTGTACACACTACACATAAGTGTACAAACTTATGTTTGTGAAATATTTTTTTTGTTTTGTGTCTGTTTTTGTTACCAACATTTTTACAAGTAGTAGTTTTCAAATATTTTTTGTTGAAGTGTTCATGCAAACGAATTTTGTTTGTATTTGATATTAAAACCTTGTACTTGAAAAGTATCTGGAATTGAAATAAATGTACAGAAAAAGGAAGACAAAATTTAAAGCAACATTTATATGAAAATTAAATTTAGTTTTTAATTTCAAAATTTCAGATACTTCTTAGACAAAGTGCGTACCAGTAACAATCACATTTCCTCCTATAACCTTTTACTTTTTGTACATTAAAAAAAGAACAAAACAGAAAACTCTAAAAAATGTTACATATATTGCAATGTAATTCTTTTGACAATGACATTATTCTTTTTTTTCACTTTATATACAATATTTTTATGAGCGTTATTTTTTTATCGTATTAAAGTTTACTACAGTGAAACTCTGTTAATTAAATCTACAAGATGAAAAATTTAAAATTAGAACATTTTCTATAAAAGTTTTGTTGGTTTGAAAAAATAAAACTACATATCAATGGTCATACGTTTAATGTTAAATTTCAACTTAAGTTAATTATGCCAAACAGTTGACAACTTCATGAAATTGTCAACTTATAATCATCAATATATTTTTTTTATGACTCACTCAAGCTTACGTTTCATAGAAACTTGTTTAATCGAGTCTCCACTGCTGCATTTTTTGTAGATGTATGTAATTTCCTGCCACATATATGCATCGAAACAAAAGTTTTTTTTATCGTGCTTTATATTCCAGCAGTAAAAATTTCAAGTTTTTTTTGGTATGCTTTCAGCATCAAAAAGGAAATAAGATTGGCTAATTTTTCATAGCCCAGATTGTATTAGGGAACTAGTTCTTTTTGCGCATATATCTTTTTTTATCACAGCACGTGTTATATAGATACCTAAATCCCAATGTAAATATACATGTACGCGATGGTGGTCTATTTTGACCACTTGGTGGAATTGTCTGGGTACTCTCAAAATTTAAAATAGAGGGAGTCAGTTTACATACATAATCCAAATTTCCACACTTACGACGATGGGAAGAACTTGTGACGAGATCAAATAAGTTGCTGATATTTATAATTTTTATCCAGTGTAGAAACCTTAATGACATATCATTGGACTACCAGTAAAGACACAAGCTGCAATTATGCGTTAGCCATATATATCATTATCTTAAATATAAAGTAATGATCTTAAAAAAAATCAAGGACGCAAAATAACTTGAATCATATTTGAGAATTGTTTTAAAATTTGATTTTAATTATTACTAAGAAACGTTGAAAAATATTTCTTAAAAATAAATATTATTTTGGAACTAATATCGATAATAGCATCGATAGTAAGCGATTCGATGCTGGTATCGGTAAGGGTAGCACTATTTTTATTAATTTCCGTAACGATACGAGGGCGGATCAATAAGTCCGTGACTTTTTGAAAAAAACACCGTTTTTTTGACAAAAAAAATATTTATTTTTCAACATAATCTTCTTTTAGCTCAATACATTTAGTCCAACGTTTCTCCATTTTTTTTTTATCCCTTCCAAAAAAATAGGATTTTTCGAGGTCCATAAAATAGGAATTTGTTTGATCAATAATTTCATCGTTGAAGCTAAATCTCTTTCCACCGAGGCATTTCTTTAGGTTTGGAAATAAGAAATAGTCACTGGGGGCTAAATCCGGATGAGGTACCAATTCGTATTTGATGAAAAAGAACTTTTTTCTTGGCCATTGGGGGTCGTTTTTTTAAATCCTCGTTAAATCGGTCCAATAAGTTGGCTTAATATTCGCCGTTTATTGTTTTTCCCTTTTGAAGGTAATCGATGTGGATTATGCCGCGTGCATCCCAAAAAACTGTTGCCATCACCTTATTGGCCGACAAACTTACCTTGGCCTTCTTCGGAGCCGGTTCACCCGCATAAACCCATTCTTTAGATTGCTGCTTATTCTCCGGAGTATTGTAATGGATCCATGTTTCATCCACAGTTGCAAAAAGCAATAAAAACTCCTTCGAATTGCTGTTAAACAACTCCAAACAATCCTTTGAAGCTGTCACACGATTAAGTTTATGGTCAATTGAGAGCAAACGCGGCACCTATCTTAAACCCAACTGATCATTTAAAATCGAAACCACACTGCCATATGAAATGTCTTTGGCATCAACAACCTCACGCACTTTTACTCTTCGATCGGCCAACACCATATCGTGGATCTTTTCGACATTTTCGGGTGTATAGACCTCAATTGGTTGTCCAGAACGTTCAGCGTCATTTCTGCTTGTGCGACCACAACGAAAGTCAGTAAACTACTTTTTACCATTGAAATCGATAGTGCAGAGTCCCCATAGTATTTATCAAGCTTTTCCTTGGTTTGATTGACGTTTTTTTTTCCCAAAAAATAATGTTTAATGAGCACTCGAATTTTTTTCCATTTTTAAAAAATCCACAAGGTTGTATGTTTTGAACAGCTGTTAAACGCAAAGTAAAGGTCGGAACTTGCTCAAAATTTGACAGTAGTCTATTAACAGGTGGTACTTGATGGAAGCAGTGTTGCATTTCATATAACTACGATGGAAGTTCGAAAAGTCACGGACTTATTGAACTGTCTCGTATTTTAGGGGTAACGTTATTTTAGTTATATGGGTAACGGGTTTTTAACGTCAACGGTATTTTACTTATTTCGCTAACGGTATTTTAGCGGTAACGGTATTTTAGTTATTTCGGTAACGTTTTTTTAAGGATAACGGGTTTTGTGTAATTTCGGTAACAGTATTTTAAGGGTAACGTTATTTTAGTTGTTCAGGTGTTGTCAATGCACACGGATTTTTTTTAGCCCCATTACGCTTGAATTCCACTAATTATTTTGACGTTCGCCAAAAACTATATTAGGAATGATTTGAGTTACATTTTTTAAAAATTGGACTACCGGTTTAAGATGTACAGTGGCACTCGATTTTCAATATATTGTTTAGATAAAAAGCTATTTAAAGTTTAATGTTAAGTTTGCTAATAAAGAACGTATCAAAGCCTTTAATATTGTTTGTAGTTAAAATTAATTCAGCTTATGATATAACTAATGATATAACTAATAACAAATGAATATTGAATATTGTTTAATTTGAAATATTTTCTATTTTTGATTAATTTTTCAACATGAAAGTTTAGATAGTTTTTATAGGTGATGTTGGTGAATGTAAAGGAGAATGGTAGGGAATGCTGACTTTACTTTTGGGGTAGCGGACTGCGGACTAAACTTGTTATGGTTTTTGGGAACCGGTCTAGTGTAATTGTCCGTTGAGATGGTTCATGGCTGCGGGTGTTGATCGAAGGGGGGATGGAAGGTCAGATTAAATACAGACGGTCGTATAGACGGCTGGACTGGGAACGACGGAAAGGATTTGATTGTTTATGTTTGCATGTTTTAGCGGTAAATGGGGGTTAAATATTATGATTCTTTTATTTCCTTTAACTTTCTGGGACACAAGGAATTCTGTTGTAGTTTGATGAATATGGTCTTGGCTAAACCCAGCCCCTAAATCGACGAGTAGCACTGGCAATGTGCCACCGTGTCCATCACCAATACTGGACATTTTCACTGCATCTTTAACTATAACAATGTCGAGACACCTCAGATGCCCAGTGTTGAAACGGTAATGACACGTCATAACTTTTCTCACAACCAGTAGTGACACCAGCTTACCATCTACATTACTTTAACACAAATAATAAGGACTTACTAATAACTAGTTAATATTCCCATTATTTATATACAAAATAGTAATGCGTTACCCATAAGTACTTATTTTTATCATTATTTTAAGTAAAAATTAATTATCTAAACAATTTTTAAAAATCTATTTTAGACTCATTATTTTTTCACTTTTAGTAAGTACATAAATATCTTCTTATTTTTGATTTTTTGTAAGCTGGAAAGTAATGACATTTTATGCAAGCAAGTTATTTATGTTTTTATCTATCATGTATAACATGTTGAGATAGCTCAGATGGTAGAGCGGTTGACTGACAACCTGGAGGCCCGGATACGGAACAATATAATATTAAATTTAGTTTTTTTTTTTAATTTATTTTTAGACTCATTATTTTTGTCCATACTGGTAAGCATTCACTCATATTTTTCTAATTTTTTGTAAGGTGTCATTATGTCATTATTTTGCGCAACATCCCCATATAAAAGTAATGGAACTTGTAATGACAATTGTAAATAATTGACATTAACAATTATGTACTTATATAACTAAAAATATGGTAATGCTTTTTTGCATTATACGGTAGAGCTGTTGACTGAAAACCTTAACGCCCGAGTTCGAATACCTTGTGGGCACATTTTATTTAAAAAAAATTTTCATTAAAGAAAATAGTTTTTTATTAAATTTAATTTTTTAATTTATTTTTGACTTAATTTTTGTCTCAATACTGGTACGTATATACACAGAGAGAATTCCTTAAACGAGTTTTAATGAAATTTTTTCACTAAACTAATAAAGTTTTCTTCACAAATTTGAATGAAAAATTTTTTAAACTTTATGAAAAAGCTTCATAGTTTAAATAAAACCATTTTTAATGAAACTTTTTCATTAGTTGTACGAAATTTTTAATAAATAATATGAAATTTTTAATTGAATTTTATGAAAAACTGCATAAGTTTAATGTAAAGTTTCATTGGAAGAGTTCCAGTGACATTTCATAGATCTAATCCAAAAATTTCATTGATATCATGATATCTCACAATGCAGGTAACCACATATTTTTAAATTTTTTGCAAGTTGGTTAGTAAAGATATGTCATTATTTTGCGCGACAGCCACATATAAAAGTAATGAGATTTTGAATGACAATTGTAAAAACTTCCCATTACCAAATATGTACTTACATGGTACATGGTACTCTACACTGGGATGTGCAGAACCAAACATGGTGGTGGTTCGGTCTTAGTTTGGGGATGTACGGCGGCGTCTAGGGTCGGGAAATTTGTTTTTATTGATGGAACTATGGTCAAATGCTTGTACTTCAAGATTATAAAAAACAACTTGAAAGAAATAGTCACACAATTATGACTGGAAGATGCATTCATAGTTCAGCAGGAAAATGATCGAAATGATCTCAAAAATATTATAATGGAAGAATGGTCGAAAAATCCCAGTTGTTAACGTTTAGTCAATTCATTGTAGTCACGGCTTTACGATTATTCACTTTGATGCACGAAGTTTTTTGACTCAATTTTACACAGCACTCAGCATTTTACATTGACCTTAAAGGGAAAAAAATGTAATTCAAGATTTTTACGCTTTACCACCTCTAAATACAATTTTTTTCTTCAGTAACATCTAGTGAAATTTGGATCCGTACATATTCGCGGAACAATTTCACCCTTAAAAAGCCCGTTTAAGGGCCTTTTTTATTATATTTTGAAAATGGACTTAAAAGAAACATGAAAAAGGCAGATATTGGGTTAAACAGTTTCACAAATAGAAAAACCTTATAAACTTTTATTGTGGACATCCGAATAACGAATTAAGCTCAGAAGAACATTTATACGGTTTTTACCGTCTTATAAAATACATTGCTGGTCAAACAAATTAAAACTATAAAAGTTAACTGTACCCACACAGTCACACATCCTTTTGGGGTTTAACTATACTATCCTAAGAGATTTATATGATATAGGAAACATCGGCTCCCAATATCATTGCCCTCATTTTGTTGCATATTATTATAAATAAATAAAATAAAAAAAATTATAAAAATTAACGGGCTATTTTAAATTTGCCATAAGTGCGAAAAATGAGGTTGTTATAATAAGAATTTTAGCTAGTTCAATAAATTTAAAAAATATAATGTTAAGTAGTTTTTTGTGTGTATGGCGAGAAAGCGTTAAAGTTAAAATTTCGCAACATTTCAAAAAAAATAAAATATTTTGAAATGAACACAATTTTCAAAAATCTGGAAAATATATTTATGTTGACTAGAAACTGTTGGTACTAAACACAAAGCAAGATTGAAGCTTAAACTTAAATAAAGCTCTAACTTTAGTCCAATTACTTACAGGATTCCAAAAGGATACATGTAGAGGACATCGACTTAACTTAAAAACTTATGGCCTGATTTCTATGCAATTTGGCAGAAAGGTCATATCAAGTAGTATTAGCAAAATATTAAAATATTATGGTGTAAATGGAGGAAGTTTAGTTTTATTAAAGAGCTACTTGACCAATAGGAAAAAGTATGTTGAGTTTAACACCAAAAGAAGTTTTATAGGTCATGTTGAATATGGAGTTCCACAAGGAAGTGTGTTGGGCCCATTGTTATTTAAAATTTATCTTAACGATATAATAAATCTCAATTTATTTGGGAAAATATTTATGTATGCGGATGACATAAGTCTTTTTTATCCTTATAAACACGAAGTTGCCTTAAGAGCTCACATGGAGTACGATGCTGCAATGATTATGGAGTAGGCAAGGTTAAATAAATTGGTATTAAATGCAGAAAAAACAAAGTTATTGCGATTCAGGCCGTACTTAATCCACAACCAGGAATTCAGCATTTGGGTAGATGGAAAGCTAGTACGTGAAAGTCATTCGATAAAATATCTTGGTATATACCTACAAAGTAATCTTTCATGGGATGTTCATATTGAAAAACTAAGGTCAAAAGTATTATCGGTTGTTGGCATTTGATACAAATTTAAAAATAAGTTCAACACAAAAACCAAGTTAGTTATCTATCATAGTCACCTTAACTATTTGCCAATTATATATGGTCACAGAAAAACAAATGAGTTTAAATCGCTGCAAAGAGCTCAAAACAGCGCATTGAAAACGGTTTTTAATCTGCCTTTGACTTATTCAACGGTATCTCTGTATAAAAATGTATCGTTGACAGTTCTTCCAATATATGGCTTATATAAAATGCAACTTATACTCTACGTTTTTAAATCGTTAAATAATATTGGCCATCATACAATTCGCTTTTCAAGAAATCAAACAGTTTTTAACACGAGTAATAATATGAACTTGAGAATTGCTAGATGTAGATTGGAGAAAACAAAGCAAAGAGTTGAATACACTGGTAGTTTGGAATATAATAATCTTCCCCAATATCTTAAAAATATTGAGCGAATTTAAGATAAACTTAAAAAAACATATATTTCAAGATTTGGAAATGCTTCTACTGTAATACATATTTGTATGTAAATATTTATTTTTTTTTTCTTTTTCTCTCTCTTTTCCTTTTAAATATTTTTGAATTATATATATTATATTGTTAAATTTTTATATTATTTATTGCCAACTCGCCTCAATAATGTCTAACGACGATGGGGCACAACATATTAAGTGTGTTCGATAACACAAAAATTTTTAAAAATTAGTAAAAGTTTTTACTGGAAGGTGTTCGTTTACATAAATACTCAGTAAAAAATAGTAAGAAGAGAGTAAAGTGACAGGTTATTGACAAAACACTTACAAGTTTTTACTGGATAATTTTTTGCCAGTAAGAATTTGTAAGAAGAAAAAAACATATGATTGAAAAAATATGCCTGTATTTTTAGTAAACAAAAACAAATATTAAATTAAATTATAATTGTTTACGGTTTTAAAGTGAAAATTATTAAAAAAACTTCTATGGAATAAGTTTAAAAACATTCTAAATTATTTCTGGACGATAATTTCAATTAACTTTTATCTTTTCCATAACGACCAGTTGATTTTTTTTAATATTTGGTATTTAAAATCAGCTGTTTTATATATTTTCCAAATTCTTACAAATTTTCCGTTCGTTTACTTTTTTGTAAATTTGTCTTACTCTCTGTAATTTTGTTACTGAGTAATTTTTACTGGACTTTACTGGGAAAGTAATCGAACACACTTATTGTTAAACTTAATATTGTGATGAATAAAATATATCAAAAAAAAAAAAAAAATCTCACAAAAAAAAAAAATTAAAAAAAAAATAAGCTTTTAAGTTGCGTTTCGCCAAATTTCAATGTAATTTTTGGCCTATAGTTATATCTTGGATAATTTATGCCTAAAGTTATTAATTTTTATGGATTAGTTTTTGAGATTCGCTCTAAACCTATTTTGGCTCATATCGACCAAAATAGCCAACGAAAAAATGTTGGTAGAAGAACATATTGTTTATTTTTCGTGCCCAACAACTGGTATTGAAGGTTTTTTGTAAATACTTCAATTCTTCTAAGCGTTTTACATTATTTTAATAATTTTATATTCAAGAACTGTATTTAGAATACTATGTATGTAAAGTATTCTAAGTACAAGTACTGTAGTTAAAAACAAATGAAATTTCACTTAAAGAAAGGACGACTTACATTTCATTTAATTCAATTAACATTGTCATTTGCTTTTTAATGTTAAAAAAATGACTATCAATTGTAGTAAAAATGAACCACATGGTATTAAAAAATAAACAAACATTTATTTTTTTTTATTTGTTTAAATAATATAAAATGACTGTAAAAAATGTATGTAAAATCATAAAACAGTCATTTGATGTGGTTTGTTTTTTTAAATAAACTACAAGGTTAGTAAAACATTTAATTTGTTCTACAAATGAAAAATAAAGAAACTGTATTATAACCTAAACAACTACATATTTTTAAAGCCGAAGTTCCCTGATTACTGCTATATACATATATAGGGTAGATTAAACCAAATCTTTTTAATAAATAGTTTAAACCTTAATATGCAATGATTGTGAAACATTTTTTTTTTAATAAAATAATCAAAATTTATGCAGATCCACATTTTAAATTTTTAATTTGTACTTTATCTATTTATTTGCTCTATTGCTACTTGAAATAAAGTTTAAACGATTTAAAAATAGCATTTAAAGTACGGTAATATTGTAATAACTTTTGTCCTCAAAAATTAAAAAAAAAAATTGTTTTTGACGCTTACACACTAGCAGTAAAATATGTTCGTGAAAAAAAATGTGTGCGAGCATACTTTAAACACATACAAAATTGTTCTTTGGCCAACATTTTCTTATAAAATCCCCATAGGGAACTTGTAGAAAACTTCAAATTTCCTACAAAAATTGTTCCATATAGAGCTATACTTTAGTCACCGTTTGAAGTGAATTATGAAAAATGGCATACTAAAAAATGGACGTACTCTAGTAGCATAGTAGATTACTTGAAGCCGCTTTTGTTAAAAAAATTATAGTTAAAATTTTTAAAATATATAGTAAAAAAATATTATAAAGTATCAACAAAAAAAGTTTAGTTAGAAAAATTTCCACCAATTCAGTATTTTTGGATGCTAGTGGTCCATGAAATTACAAACAAAAGAGCAAATTGCAGAACCACATTTATAACTTTAATAATTCTGGACCGGAATTGCTAACTCATCGATGACATGTTAACTTTAATATAAATCCTTTTGTTCTCGATTTTAATTCAATTCTTATTTTATTTATTAATAAAATCATTTCGATAAACCCGCATTAAATAATTAACAATTAAAAGGGTATAGCACCTTTTTAACAATACAAAAAAACATTAAAACGCAATGTTTTATATGGCTATGCCATCTAACGCAACCCAAAAATAAATATTATATAATAAAAACGTCTTTTGCCTTTTGTATTGAATTCTTTAGAAAATCAAGTTTTAAAAACTTTTACAACTACTAATGGTTTTTTGATGAAGCATTCGTGTCGATGATGAAGCGACAATAGCTTTTCAAATACAATAGAATACAATAAATGCCATTTAGGCGGCTTTGTTAAGAAATTGAAAATGATTAACATTTCCTTTCTTTTTACTGTTCTTTTCAATATACAAAAATAATAAAAGGAAGATACTAACAACAGCCAGACATACAAACATTCTCATACAAAAAAGTTTTAATAATGAAAATAGTATGACTGAAGTGAAAAGACTTTCGAAAACTATTTTATAAACAAAGTTTTTCTCAAGAAAAATAGACAGACGTTCTTAATATACGTCAGATAATTCATAAGTAAACAAAAAAAAAAAAAAAATAACACAAATATCGAACCGGTTTTGTAGCTTTAACTAGCCCGATGTATTTACATATCATTACTGTTTGGACTACCAGTAATGATAAAAGCTTACTTTCTGTATAACATTAATACAAATAACAGTTAATTTTCTCATTATTTCAATGCAAAAAATAATGCGTTACCCATAACTACCTATTTTTGTCATTATTTTAAGTTTAAAGTAATAATCTCAGCAATTTTTGAAAATCTATTTTTAGACTCATTATTTTTTCAACTCTAGTAAGTACATATATATCTACTTATTTTTAATTTTTGTAAGCTGGAAATTAATGACATTTTGGTCTTCAACTCATGCATGTTTTCATCCATCAAGTTTAACTTGTCGAAATAGCTCAGATGATAAAGCGGTTGACTGAGAACCTGGAGTCCCAGTTGCGAATCCAGTGTGGGCGCATTTTATTATTTTTTTTTTTTTTTTAAATTACCATATAAGTGGCTATATACGTACATATTTGGTAATGTTAAGTACTTAAAATTGTCATTACGAAAAATCAAAAAACATGTGGTTACCTATATGCTTACTAGTATGCACAAAAATAATGAGTACAAAAAAATTTTTTTAAAAAACTAAATTTAATAAATAAAAAAGATTTAGTGCAATTTTTTTTTTAATAAAATGTGCCACACTGGATTCGAACCTGGTACTCCAAATTGCCAGTTAATCGATCTACCACCTAAGATATCTTGACATATTATACTTGATAGACAAAAACATAAATGACTTGCCTGCACAAAATGTCGTTACTTTCCAGCTTACACAAAATAAAAAATAAGTAATTATATGTGTAGGGTGTCGCTGCATTTAAAAGCGTTATTAAAATGTTCCTTTCCATAATATCTGCAGTTTTTGATTATCTTTCATGTCACCAGATTTTACATTTGTACTTCAAACGTGGTCGAAGATAAACATGTTTTGTGTTATTTGGGTTGCAAACAAATACAATAGAGAGTTAGTATATTTGGGATTATTTTTCATTTTATGTACTAAAACAAAAAACACTTTTAGATTTCGAAGTTTTGATAATAACTTATAATATTAACACGAAATTTTGAAATTTATTTTTAAAAAGTGTAAAAAAATAAAATTAGGGTCGCGGCTGATCATGGTACACATGCGTCAGACCACTAAGTAGTTTCGTCAGCAAAATTGGGTATCACCTTAAAAGACGTATACGTAATATTATTTCCTTACATGATTATATACTCGTATGTTGCGAGGGTCAGCCGTAGTTTTGCCTCAACAAATTCAAAGAAAATTAATTTTTTTGACTTTTTTTTCTGAAATTACTGCTATTGATATCAATCTTTATGAATATTTAACATAAAATAAAATTTTATTTACCCCATAGGTGGGCAGTCTAGCCGATTTGAGTTACTTTGAAAATCTTAAAATAAAGAAATATAAGGAAACAATATAATTCATGTTTTAAAGATACATATAAAATTTAAGATACATAAAATTTTATTTAAAAATGTAAGTACACAGAAAAAATTTTGTTCATAAATAGAACGAATTGCTTTCATTGATTTCAATTCTTAATATGTATGAAAAAGTTCATGCTACGTATGAACTTTTTTTTTTAATTTTAAAAACTTAGAAAGCCAGAAGAAAATTGTTTTAATTACTATAAATGCAATTAATGTTTATCCCGATGAAAATAAATTTAAATAACAAATATGCAGGTGCTTGTGCAAATTTAAATGTAACTGACACTAATAGAAAACATATGATTTTCTATTGTTGATTTACTTGAATAAACGTCACTACATTGCTAGGTCTGTCAAAAAAACAGAGTAGTATTTGGAAGATGACAAAGCCAATTGAGACAATATTTTGTTGTTGTTTTTGTGTTTTCTTTGATATTTTAAATTTTGAATCCCGCTCCTAGACGAGGACAAGAAATTCTCATTGAGTTTGTGATTTAACATAACAAATATCTCTAGAAATTCTAATAACAAAGTCCCCTGAAGATTTCCTTGTGCAGGAATGAAATCCGGATAGGGACACGCCTACATCAGATTGTTTTTCACAATTTGTTAAATAAGTTTTGGGACTTTAGCACATTTAATTACTATAAATGCAATTAATGTTTATCCCGATGAAAATAAATTTAAAGTTTTAATTTTCATTTATGTTTTTTTTCTGTGAAATAAAAACGTTTCAAATTTTTCTTTTATAATATAAAATCGTTATTTATTCTTAATTCTTTTTGTTAAATAAGTGCCTTGTGAAAGAAAATAAGAGCTGTTAACAATTAGGTAATTTAAAAAGATAAAAAATGAAGTGTTTTATGTGCAAAGAAATTTTCACAACAGCGAATAATTTAATAGTACACCTAAAAAGTGTGCATAAATCGAAAACCAATGGTGAATTTTACTGTACTCATGGAAAATGGAAATTTTGTGGAAGCGCTAGCTTTATTGCTGATATAATCCATGATTTTTGTTCACGATGTCCTACTTAGAAGCTCTCTTTAGTGCTTCTAAATAAAAAAAATATATTAATTCGTCATTACGATATCTCATCCTCGAGGCAGCATTTCAGTAAAGTGTTTCAAAAAACTCATCTAATTATGATCCGAAATCATGAGTATTTTCTCCTGGAATATAGTGGTATTGTTCTATTTAACAAATTTGTAATTTATGTACATTATTTAATTTATTTATTCTCAATTTTTTGTATTTAAAAACAATAATAATAAAAATGCAGTTATTATGCATATAAAATCTAAAAAAAAACCTTATACCTTATAACCTGGGAAAATAGATAAAAAATATTTTTTATTATGAAAATTACATAATATAGATAAATTTGGTACATACATATTATAAACATGTTTCGTAATATGTATGAACACATTCATAACTCGAATGAATAGTTTTTTGGAAACTAATTCAGGTTCGGTTTCATATTATGTATGAACAAGTTCATACTACAGTTTATGAAAAAATTCATTCTGTGAATGATTTTTTTTTTTCTGTGTAAGTAATGTATGTAAGTGTACGTGAGTACAATTTTATCAAAAATAAAAGATTTTCTTTTGCTTTCAATTAAAATTAATATTCATGTTTTCATCGATTTAATATTATTGGGTTTTTAAATACAAAATAAAGGGAAAAACCCGGATAAGGATTATTATATGGAGTCTAATATAATTATATCTTAATTCATTAGTTCCCATATATAGACACATACAAACTGATCTGAAAAATATGTCATGTGTATATACAGGGTGTTTTTATAGAGGTATAATTAAAATGACCGCCACGACTAGCTCGGACGTAGTTTAATATGGAGGTCCAATTTTTGATGACTTTTTCCAACATTTGTGGCCGTATATTCGCAATAACGCGGCGAGAGTTGTCCTCCAAGTGGTCAATCGTTTCGGGCTTATCGGCGTAGACTAGGGACTTCACATATCCCCACAGAAAATAGTCCAGCGGCGTTAACTCGCACGATCTTGGAGGCTAATTCACGGTTCCGAAACGTGAAACTATGCGGTTACCAAACGTTTCCTTCAATAAATCAATAGTGGCACGAGCTGTGTGACATGTTGCTCTGTCTTGTTGAAACCACAGCTCCTGCACATCATGTTTGTTCAATTGATGAACGAAAAAGTCAGTAATCATGACTCTATAGCGGTCACCATTAACTGTAACGTTCAGACCAGCATCGTTTTTAAAGAAGTACGTGCCAATGATTCACCGAGCCCATAAAGCACACCATACAGTCAGATTTTCTGGATGTAACGGTGTCTCAACATACACTTGAGGATTATCATCACTAAACATACGGCAGTTTTGTTTATTGACGTTTCCATTTAACCAAAAGTGAGCTTCATCGCTAAACAAAATTCGCAAAATTCGTGCGCGATACGTATTTCGAACAGAACCATGATTTTCCAAATAAATTTGCACAATTTGGAAGCACAAAATGGCTGCCAGTTAAAAAAGTGTTGCCAACTTAAAGTTCTATACGTGTATAAAAAAACACCCTTTTTTATAATTATATCAAATTAGATATAATTTGATACAATTTTATCCGAAATTTGTCCATAGTCGGGACATTGAATTATATGTAATTAGACCATGCGCGGATCCATGGTGAGGGAAAATAGGACATTTCAACCACCCCCCAAAATAAAAATTTTCAATAGAAAAATTCTAAAAAGATTAAAAACAAAAGTACTCGATCTAACTTCCCTTTCCAAAACCTTTTTCTGGATCCGCCACTGAATTATGTATAAATTTATCTGCGTTAATAAAATTTTAGCAGAGACTTTTTATGCCTAAAATTATTTTAGTTAAAAACGAAAATTTCTAGAAATAAGCTATTTTAAAGACCAACATTTTTTTAAATGAAGCATAATGTTTAAAAATTAGCACGAAAAAATTTAGTGTTTTAAAAATATATGCACACAAAAAAAATTTAGCTATTTGCCAACTGAAATTCTGGTACTACGACTCACATTCGGTTATTGCAAATTTCAATCGGTTGGCACAACATATCATTAGTTTTCACAACAAAGTTCGGTTAAATCGACAAAACTTTAGTTGCAACACTCAAAATATTCAGAAATCTAATGGAAGTATCGTTTTTAAATGGTCAGATTTGTACATTAATGTAATTCATTAATATAGAACTCCCACCTATTCAACTGTTTTAAATTGTTATAAACTACTGTTTTCTAGTATTTTATTTCTAATCAAATAAATTTTGGATTGAAGTTTGTGAAAAGAAAAATTGTAAAATAAAATGTTGGCATTCTAATTTCTGAAAATAACATTAATACGCGTTTTCTCATTACATTATATAAAAGAAATCACTTGGAAAATATTTCGCTTTATATTGAACTTTGCCAAAATACGTATGGGATTATTTATAATGCTATATAGTTAAAATTATAATAGAAATATTATTAGTATGACACTACATATTGCTTAATAAGACTTAGTATAGGGCCATATACATATAATTATATCTATCACTACCCTACGGGCACTGAGGAGTCAATTGTCCCTAAAAGATATATACCGACAGTGGTTAGAGTAGGGCATATTAAGAAACTAGGATAATTTGCCATTGATGTGTGTTAAACGATGTCAATTATATTTAATGAACTGGTCCCCTGGCCGATGAAAAGGAGATATACCACTTAACAAGTACTGTCACACACAGAGAAATAAAGTGCCAACCAAATTGAAAAGCATATTTTAATGGTAACAACCGATAAATTTAGTTAGTACAACGATATTTGCATTAGATTTCTGAATATTTTGGGTATAGCAACTAAAATTCAGTTGAATTAACCGAACTTTGTTGTGAAAACTAATGTTAAGTTGTGCCAACCGTATGAAATTCGTTATAGCCGAATTTGAGTCGAACTCAATGAATTTCAGTTGGCAAACAGCTAAATTTTTTTCTGTGTGTATGTGTTTTTATCTCTTATATTTGTATCACGCAATCATTTTCCATTTGGTGGACTTTGCTGATGTGCTTTTTTTTTGTCAAGGTTTACAAAAATCTTCATCTTCGTCTGAAGACGATATAAGATAGACGATTTTTTCTAAATACTTTGGCGGTATTGGTAATCCTTTTTAACCTGAGACTGCCCGTTTTTCTTCACGAGCACGTTTTTTATCTTTCGAATGCGTAGTAAGAATATTATGGGAAAGTGATAGCGCTTGTTTCTACATTTAATTTCAATTTTCAATAACATTCAAATTAAACTTCAGCCTAAAATGAAAAAACACATGAAATGTAAATGGACATCTTAGTGCATTTGAAAAAATTTTTTGAGAGTCACTAAGAATTTGCGCAGAAACAAAATATTTTAAATCACCCATTGATCTTCTGCTTTAAAAATATGTAGCTGTTTGGGTTGTACTACTGTTTCTTTATTTTTAATGTAAATGTCAGTCATTTGTAGAACAAATTTAATTTTTTATTAACATTGTAATTCATTTAAAAAACAAACCACACCAAATGACTGCTTTATGATTTTACATTAATTTTTTGCAGTCGTTTTTTGTTATTTAAAAAAATATATGTTTGTTAATTTATTACTAACATATGTGGTTAATTTTTACTACAATCTTGGTTCATTCTTTGAACAGTAAAAAACATGTTAATTGAGTTTACTGAAATGTAAGTCATCTTCTACTGAAATGTAAGTCCTTTTAAATCAAGACCCTGAAAAACTATCTTTGACCCTTAGACAATGCCATCAAAATTTTCAATATGCATACCGTTTTAAAGAGTATATTTTAACCTAAAAAATAAGGTCAAAAAGAATTTTGTTATATTTAAATTTCGTCGATTTTGTGTCGAGTGTGACAGTTATAGTGAATTTCATTGAAATCGGAGTTGCTCGATCGGAAAATGCCATTTTTGGATTGAATGGACATGTTTTCACTCCTCTGTTCTCACTCTATATATAATGATTTATATATTGCTATTCAACCAATCTTTTCCCACGCTTTATTTCGAAAATATCTCTGAACGAAAAAGTTTCCGTTTCATAAATAAATATTTTTATGGTTGAAATAAAAATTATCATTTTAATTTAGAAAACTGATAAATTACTCTTCTTTTTGAAATCTTTTAGATATTTATATTTCAGTCATTACCACTCGAAACGAAGTATGAGAGCAACATTTTCTTTTGAACATATTTATTTTAAAAAAGCTGTTTTTTTGTCAGTTTCTTAAAGAATTTGTTGTTATTAAAAGTTGTTCCTTTTTTGTGCATTTAATGTCTTGCGCTTAAAATTTTGTATTCATCCATAAATTGCGAAACAAATTTTAAGCATATTAAATTAAAAATATAAGCATAAATGAATAGCTTTACTTGTCGTTATTTTAGGAAGCTTTAATACTCAATTTTTTTAAAGGTTAATATTTTTTTTGTTAGCTTTATATAATTCATGCCCAGTAAGTACATATTATAACAATTTATTTCAGCGGAAAAATTGTACACAGGAGCATTTAATGTGGATTTTGTATTGAAAAATGATGCCATTAAATATAAAGTTGTGTACTTGTGTTCAAAACAGTGGCTGATTAGTAACCACAAATTGAGAAGGATATTTGTTTAGTATTATTAATATAAAGAAAATAATTAGTTTGTCATCGTTTTCTTAATGTTTTTATTAAAATGGATTTCGATTTAAGAAGGTATTTAATTAAATAAATTTTTTATTAATTTAAAAATTTGGAATAAATTTTTATAGTGTTATACTACATTTATACTAAAACTAGTAGTTTTTAAAGACTTTTAGATTTTTATGTCAAATTTGTATAGAATTTGACAAGTAAATACAATTAGTTTTTAAAAACTTCTCATTTTGGTTTCTAGTTAGTATAAATGTATTATTACACAAAATCGACGTTCTTATTTTGTTAACTTAATTTTTAGATTACCCAGGTGAAAATGATAATATATGGTAGCATATGTATGAATGATTCCATGTATGAGCATTAGAGCGACTCAAGTTGTGTGGAAGCGAAATTCGTGCAAGGTGTACCCACCTCAAAATGAACATTGGTATTTTTTATGATGACATCTAAAATATTTCGGCTCTAGCTTTGACCTCTCGTGAGCTGGACCATTTTGAAAAAGTGTCCATTTTTGCATGTTTTGTTAATTTAAGAATCTGTTTCCTTACCAACATATACAATATGGGTATCATAAGAAAGTTTTTTTTTAAGGCGCGTCCAACTGAATATACAATTTGTTCAAGGGCGATCATCCATGTCCTTTTTTAAGGATATTCTGTAAAAAAAAAACGGGTTTTGAATTTTTTGTTCGGGGTTGTTTGTAATACAAATGCCAAATTAACATATTTTAATCTTTAGTCGATTAAATTAAATACGGGTCTCAGCTTTTTTGCAATATGGGTATACAATTTTTTCTATTGCCAAGTACATCATCTTTGTATGTAAATAATTTAGATTTTTGCAAATTAGATGCATTTTACACGGTGCTCTGGAATATATATAAATGCAATTTTTTGTTAACTCTAATATGATAGCGGATTTAGTTTCTAGATCATGTATGGGTGAAAATAGGACTAAAGAAAAAAAAAGAAATGATCCACGACCAGGCACGTAGCTAGGAATTTGTTTCGGGGGGGGGGGGGGGGGGGGGGTTTCGATTTTTTATTTTGATTATTTATTTTTTTTTTTGCACACTAACAGCTTTTTTTTTTGTTTGCTAAATTTTTACCTATACGTAATGGGCAATCATGTATTAATAATAGAAATCGCTTTCTCAGGTCATTTTGAAACAAAAACCTCCTGCATAAAGTGCATTTCCTTAAAATGCATTTTTTCATTTTTTACCTATTGTGTTCATTATTTTGCGAATTTTGATGTCTATATCGCGAAACAACGCTTTAATCTGTTTGATCACAATTCGCGAAACACGTCAAATTTGAAAACGTTAGTGTTCTTTAAGTTGGATATGCATCGTTATTGTCTAATTACGTTAAATTTTTAGCTAAATTTTAATTTTTAGTTTAATTAAATAAAAAAAGGGTTATGCGGAAAACTTTTTAAAAACCGCGAAAAATAAAATTGCGTTACTTTATATTTTTATGTGCTAATATACGTCTAGGGTAGCTAAAACTTGATAAATGTAAAAAAAGTTAAAAAAAGTTTCAACTTCTAATAACCCGATTAAAATTAATATGATGCTTTACATAATCATACGAAATTAATTATGAGTCTTAATACAGTATTATCCGAGAAATGGGCATAATAATTAAATAATATCCGAATAATGACGCGATACAATTTAATACGATTTTATATAGCGGTATAAATTTATATCTGAACTGATACTGATATATACAAAATAAGCTATAGTTGTATCCGGTTTTTGATTTTAAAACGTCATGAAAATCTGAAATATCTGTTAATCCTTTTAGACTTTAGCCACTTGCAAAAGGTTTACAACTTTATAATTTGTAACAAATTCCATAGCATTTGGAAATTTTATTACATTCAAAAATAAAAAATAATATAATGAAAATGAAGAAACGGAAAAAAACGTTGAAACTAAATTTATAGTTTTAGATTGAAAAAAATCTTAGACTAAATTAAGAACTCATAAATGTTACAAATGAAACAATTTTTTTTTATGGTTAAGAACCAGAAAGAAATCAATTCAAAATACCAAAAAATTTTTCGTGTTTTGGCGTTTATTTTGGGAGTTTTTTAAATTTCTGCAATTTTGAGGATTGTTTTTTAAATTTTGGCAATTTTTTTTCAAATTTTGCGATTTTTTCAAATGGTTTCGATTTTTTAAATTTTGGGCGATGTTTTTACAATTTTGGTGATTTTTTTAAAATTTTGTAATTTTTCCCAATAGTAAATAATATTCAATTAAATTTTTAATAGGTGTGAATAAAACTATATGTAATTGAAAATAATATTAATTATTTTAGTTGCTACTACAATTGCATCAACACGACCGAATTCAGTTAAACTTTTGCTGAATCAACAAATATTTTAATTAAAACTTAATTTTAGTTTTTTTTTGTGTAGACATATTTAATTTTTAGTGTGCATTGTCTCAAACAATTTTTTGATTATATTTTAAGTCAAAGACTTCGAAATCTCTTATGAAATGATTTTATTTAGTGCTTTTTGTCGAAAATCAACTCTAACAATGATAGCCGCCCATTTGCAGGCGATGTTTTCTTACGAAATTTTAAGATTCGAACCATATTAATCTATTTCCTATTTGATCCAAGTCAAAAATAAATATTTTCATATTAAATTTATCAATAACATTGTTACTTTCTAATGAATTGTATTAAGTTTTTAAATTTGTCAAATCATTTCTCGGGGGGGGGGGGGGGGGGGGGGGGGGGCTCTGGTGAGTCGCTCTAATGAGCATATATTGTTTCATATATCAGCATGAATGAAGATGTATGTATGGAAGCATATATAAGTTCATAAATGCAAACAAAAAGTTCATTTATGGTAATGTATGACATCATGTATTGCAATAAAATATTAAGTGTATTATTATTTTGCAAAAAACTCATTTTATTTAAAAAGCAATTTCAAGAGTATTTCTGATATCATATACATGTTACTGTACCTTTTTTTATTACGCGGTTTTAAAGTTTTTAAAGAAAAAATCTCAATTAAAAAAAAATTATCATTTTGAGTTGAAATTTTATTCAATATTTTTTGTTTGTGGTTTTTTTTTTAAAAGAAGAATGTTTGAAATTTCTGTTAAAACAGTAATACCAAAAAGGTAGAAGAAATTATTTTTTCTATGTGTTATAAGATTTTAAAAGTTTTTTTTTTATTTATTGAAAATAAAATTGCCACACCAAGTTCCGGAATGTTACAACCTAATCAATACAATAAAGGGCAGAACAACAGCCATCATTTTTTGCAATGAAGGGTTTTCAATTTTTGTTGTTTGACTTTAATGTTCGATTTAATAAAAAACTGTTAAATGATTTTTATTAAGCAATAAATACAATAATAGTTAATAGTTTTGCATTTAATCTGACCTCAGAAACAAACAACAAAATTCGTATAAAGATATGTATGAAAAATATTCGATATATCAAATTTTGTTCATATATGACCTAAAGTATACGCTTATAAGAGCCATATAAGGCCATATACCCTCAATTTTCGGATACGAACATATATGACATTTCATACATGATCACTTTCACATGGGTACTTTTTTTTTAACATATTTTCTGTGTTATTAGAGGTCATATTTAAAATTAGTTTTTTAATGTTTTGTAGACTTTATCCAAACTGTTCGTTAGAACTGCTCTAACATATAAATTAGAGCTTATGAATAATGTTTTAATATTAACAATATGTGAAGAGTCTTTACTTATTATATAAGGCAAAAATTTTGATTAAAAAAAAATCCATTTAATTTTCTATAAATGTATATTTTTGGAAATATTATTCATATAATTTATATATATGATGAATTTCATAGCAAAACCGATATGCGTTGAACCCGACCCTCACAGAATTTGATAAAATATAGCATACAGCTACATTTTACCTATACAAACTCAACCTCATATTTAGAAATTGCATTTTTGAAAATATGTGGGCGTGGCAAGGTATCGAAGTTTTTGAAAAATGACGATAATATGTATTTTCAAGCTATGATTACTATGGAATGGCTGAACCGATTTCAAAGATCTTGGTACCATTAGAAAGGTATTTAAATTAGAAAACATACTCTGTAACAAGTTTATATTACACTGAAATTTTTTTTTTTTGGCAAAAATAAAACTTTAAATTAGGAAAACACTTCAAAGGCCAAGTGTTTTTTTCCAAAAAAAAAAAAAATTTTTTAGGAAGGTCTCTTTAATATATATAACATATCTAAAAACTAAAATGGCGTTTTTTTCTTTATTTTTTTAAATTTTTTTAAGTAAATGCATCTCTTGTTAACTTTCTTATATTTTGATATCATTGTGTGACAAAAAAGAATAAAGTAGCTATACGTTGAAAGTTATACAGATTTTTTTGTAATTCGAATAGATTAGCACAAGAATCGTATTATCAAATTTTTCAGACACCCCCAAAATATGGACTTACCCTTTGAAATTTTTTTTTTTATTTTTATTTTTTTATATTTAATATATAATTTTGCGCAGCTCATACTGTTGACTTTCGGAATATTTGCTAACTTTTAGTGAAGTTTCATCTAAAGGTATAAAAGAATGGAAGCTTTGAGTTCCTGTAATAGTTTTAGCATTTTTATACCTTGAAAATAGCTCTTCTTTTGGTTTGTTATAGTAGTCAGCGTCTGCCTAAGCAACTTCTATGGAGGTCTTATAAGTTTGTGAAACCCAATGATAAAGGTTTTTCGCCGTTTGAATTTGGTTTTCATTTGCAATGCTATAATTCCGAGCGCCTCTTTTTAATGTCCCACCTATACTATCACATGCAGATTTTGCATGGCTGGTTGCGTAAAAGTGCCACTCAGCGAATATATCGAAATCAATTTTATGATGACATAAATTAATTAAGCTGTATTTGTTTTTGTTTTTGTATTGTGCTCCTGCACCATCTGACACGTAGACAACTTTCGTAATTGAATTGCTTATATTGGTCTTAACAAAATTAATAATTTTTGAAATAAACAGATGAACTGCTATGCTATCATGGATATTACAATCGGATACTATGGCAAAGGTTCTATGAATTAATTTTTTGTTATCTTTGTAACAAACAACGAACGGATGTATCGTGGCTTGATTATTATTCCAATGGTATCCTTGAACGGCATTTTGTATAACAAACGAATAGTTTTCAGCGAAATCCATTTGAATTAGCATTTCTCCTGTCAGCAATGTAATTTTTTTTCACTTACGAATCGGGACTTGCGCTTAGCTATGAAATGATGTGGCACCAGCTTATTGATGTGTTTTACAATATCGTCAACAAATGTGTCTGTAGTAGAGGAAATGGCGCTCGGAATTATAGCATTGCAAACAAAAACCAAATTCAAACGCCGGAAGACCTTTATCATTGGGCTTCACAAACTTATAAGGCATCCATAGAAGTTGCTTATGCAGACGCTGACGACTATAACAAAACAAAAGAAGAGCGATTTTCAAGTTATAAAAATGGTAAAACTATTACAGGAACTTAAAGCTTCCATTCTTTTATACCTTTAGATGAAACTTCATTAAAAGTTAGCAAATATTCCGAAGGTCAACAGTATGAGCTGGGCAAAATTATATATTTAATCTAAAAAAATTAAAAAAAAAACTTACCAAGGGTAAGTCCAAAGTTTGGGGGGTGTCTGAAAAATTTGATAATACGATTCTTGTTCTAATCTATTAGAATTACAAAAAAATCTGTATAACTTTCAAAGTATAGCTAATTTATTTTTTTTTGTCACACAATGATATCAAAATATAAGGAACTTAACAAGAGATGCATTTACTTAAAAAAATTAAAAAAAAAGAAAAAAAACGACATTTTAGTTTTTAGATATGTTATATATATTAAATAGACCCTTCTAAATTTTTTTTTTTTGAAAAATAACACTTGGCCTTTGAAGTTTTTTCATAGTGTGAGATTTTATTTGTTCGGTTTTAGATCATGACAAATTTTTCTCTAAATTAACAGAAAAATTATAATTTTTATATGATAATTTACTTTGACTATTAGAAAAAAACACAGAAAAAGTTATTAGACACTAGCATGAATGGAATGGAATTATTTTTGGCAAAAAAAATTTTTCAGTGTAATATAAAATTTTTACAGTATAAGTTTTCGAATATTTAAATACCTTTCTAATGGTACCAAAATCTTTGAAATCGGATCAGCCATTCCGTAGTAATAATAGCTCGAAATTACATAGTATCGTAATTTTTCAAAAACTTCGATACCTTGCCACGCCCACATATTTTCAAAAATGCAATTTCTAAATATGAGGTTGTGTTTGTATAGGTAAAATGTAGCTGTATGCTAAATTTCATCAAATTCTGAGAGGGTCGGGTTCAACGCATATCGGTTTTGAAATCTATAGTGAAATTGAACATAACACAGTACAACATTTTTCAACACATGATTTTGGGACTCAATTCTGGGAATTGTATTCGAAATATTGGCTTGATTAAGGAATTTTTATATAAATAAAATGCTTTAAAAACAGTTTAAGCTTGATTATTTGCAAAACCAACATAATAATTATAATGTTCTAAATTTTGTTTCCATGCATAGATAACATATAAAAATCTCACATTTTCTGTGTAAGAATAGCTGTAATATGAATCGGAATTTTGATCTCCATGCTAAATAAAGTTTATAAAGAAACCACAGCATATTTGAGGATTTATAATCCAATTATTGAGCAAAAAAGGTGAAAAATTGGGAAAAATTTGCATTTTTGTGATTTTTAAGGCAGTTTTTTTCAGTTAATTCAATGTGTATATTCAGTAGTCTTTACGCAAAAAATATTGTGAGTGTGTAGCCAACTTGACAAAACTAATGATCCAGAAGTTCTTATTTTGGGGCTACTTTCAAGTGCAATTCTTAGAATTGAGTCCCAAAATCATGTGTTGTACTGTGTAATATTGAATTAACTCTAAAACTAAAGCACTTATTTATTTGTATATGTATTAATATATGTATATACTTAAAACTCAAACCGGCTTTAACTATTTTTTAAATGAAATTTATACCACGTGCTCGGCACAAAAAATAAACAATGTTATGCTACCAAATTTTTTTCGTTGCCTACTTTAGGCGATGTTTATGCCAGTAGGCATAAATTATATATATACCACTCTTACCAAGACATAACTACAGTCCAGAAGATACCCAGTGAAATTAAAATAAAAGGTTGGAGAAAAATAGATTCTAATTTATGTTTCGCAACCAGTTCTTTTTGAAGTTGGTCCCATTTGTAATAGGTTATTTACCTCCAGACAAGAACATTTTTTCTTTAGAACCGGTTCTAGAACCAGTTATAGAACTGGTTCCGAGACAGTGAAATCTAAAATTTTGACTCTCAGGAACGTCTTCTAGAACAGGTTACACGCAACCGATTTTGAATGAAGCTGTTCAGAAATAGATTCCCGTTTTTTTTCGAAAAACGCAAAAGCGAGCGAAAACGCAACTTAACTTCAATATATATTGGTAAAAATTAAACACTTTGCTACTACTGCTAAACATAAAATTTCTGTCAAATTTCATAAAAATCCATTTCTACGTTTCGATTATAAGACAATATCATTTAGAGGTATCCTATTGCCATAATATGTTGCATTGGACCAAACTAATAGATTTTTTTTAAAGCTTGAACATCAATCTTACTTTTTGTTTACTATCGACGATTTCTAGTCAAAATAAATATTTTTTAAGATTTTTGAAAATGGTGTTCATTTTACAATATTAATTTTTTTAACTTTTACGAAATTTTAACATTAACACAGAACTTTGATTTATGAGCGCTCCGAAGTTATTGTCTGTGATACAACTCTTGCATTCAAAATCATTTTTTAAGAACCGTTCGTTATTGAAAATGACTCGAATAAAACATATTTAAAGTAAAAATTAAAAAAAAAAAAAAAAAAATTAAATACAAACAAAACATTAAATACTTTTTGTTTGTATTTTTTAATATAGCCCAATATTTAATGACAGAATAAAAACATTGGAACATTTAAAAAATATCACAGAATAATAATAATAACATTATGAACATTATGGTTATGGAAATTTTTAAAGTTTTTTATATGAGTAATTTTCAAATAAAAACGAGTTATCTTGCATAAACCATGAGCTAGAAATGCTCATTCGCTTAAAACTATTTGCTTTTTCTTATAAAAAATTTTATTTTTACTAGAGTGAAGTTAGCCACTTTTTATATCCGAATGTGTTGATAGATCTATTTCGGGAATTTTCTAGGTTCCCATCATCAGAACACGTTTTAAAAGAAGTGATAATCCCATGCAAAATATCAAGCATTCATATAAACTAGTTTTCTCACTAAACGAGAACTAATATATGAGCTCGAAATTTGAAAACAAAAACTCTTATTATATAGAGTATGTCCTCGAACTTGAATAATTTTCATTTTCATTGCACAATTAAATGTCGAAAAAACATAATTTTTATTTTTAATAAAAATTATATCAAACTAAAAAATTAAATATCTTTAGAAAGTTTCCTTATTCCAGTTTTAATATATGTTACTAAAAAAAAGATATCAGAAAGTTGCGAAAAAAAATTCAAGGACGAAATCAGAATACAACGACATCAAACTGGGCCATATCCTGAGGAATATCTTTCAAGAGAGGGAAATTTCAAAAATAAATTCAAATTCTTAGGAAAACTTTCGCACTTCAGTTCTTGAAGTTATTAAAAACTATATCACAGATTTGTGAAAAAAATTTCAAGGACGAAACCAGCAGTGTACAAGACCTGCAAGCTGAACCATGACTGTATCCTACAAAAGGGGAACATTTTTTTAAAAATATTAAAAATCGTAGGAAAATTTCCTCACTCCAGTTTTTATATATGTAATTAAAAATATATCGCAGATTTGTGAAAAAAATGTTAAGGACGGAATCAGGATACAAGCACTACAAATTGAACCATGAATGTGTCCTTTAAAAGAGGGAAAGTTAAAAAAAAAAAAATATTAAAAACCTTACGAACATTTCCTCACGCCAGGTGTTATATATGTTAAATAAGATAACAGAAAGTTGTAAACAACTGTTATCTTTTTTGTTTTAATATTTTACAGGCACTACAAACTGAACCATGAATGTATTTTCAAAAAAGGGGAATTAAAAAAAAATATTAAAAATCTTACGAACATTTCCTCACACCAGTTGTTATATATGTTATTAAAAAAGGTAACAGAAAGTTATAAACAAAATTTCAAGAACGAAATCAGAACACAAGGGGCATAAACTGAACCTTGGGTATCATTGGAAAGTGCGAAATTTCAAAACTCTTAAGAAAGTTTCCCCACTCCAGATGTTATATATGTTATCAATATCGTAGGTATGAGAAAAAAATTTGAATGACGAAATCAGGATAAAAGGACATCAAACTTAACTATGGGTGTAGCATCCAAAAGAGGGGAATTTAAGAAAAAAAGTTAAAATTCTTATTAAAATTATCACACTCCTGTTTTTATATATGTTATTGTAAAATACATCGCAGATTTGTGAAAAAAAAATTCAAGCACGAAATCATACAAATGTCATTACAAACATTATTACTTTTATATGGGGATGTTGCGCAAAATAATTAAATATCATTACTAAACATTTTGTCCGTTTTTCGATATCTTGCTTAGTTTTCGAAATACTAGCCATATTATAAAAAATGGTGTTTCCTTAGATGGTCAGTATCTCCAAAACTAAACGAGATATGGCAAAACGGAAAAAAATTTTCTCCAAATGATTATTAATACACCCTGATAATACAAACAGGCTAGGTCTGGGAAAGGTCCGGAGGGACTAATTTTTTATGGAACAACCGCAGGTTGTCTTAATTATTTGTTTACCCATATACTAATATGAAAATACAAATTTAAACACTTGAATATAAGAATGTAACATTGGTTCAAATTGAGCGACATGGAATGGAACGTTGAACGAATGGAGTCGGAACACTGGCCACATTTGTGTTATCAGCACGCGTTACTTGGAGCAAGTTTTCAAAATTTTTTGTCATTTTTGTGATATCTCCCTTAGCTTTTGAGATAGCAACCTATTTTATAAAATGGCGCTTTTTAAAAGTGTCCCGTATCTCCGATTTTAAGCGATTTATGGAAAAGCGGACTAAATTGTTACTCCGTAGGAGTAATTCTACATCCTGATACCGCAAATAGGTCCGGAAAAGATCCCGAGGGAGAAATTTTTTGTAAAGCGGTCACAGGAAGATTTATTTTTTTTATAATTATAATATACATTAAGATACTGCGATGAAACAAAGTTCGTTCCCAGTTCAATACGATTTAGTTACCTAAAATATATGTTCCAATTGAACTCGTTCCCTGTTTCATTCATTATCGTTCTCCATGCTTTGTTTTTCAATTCCAATCATTTTCCTTTATATTAAATTTCGTGCCCAATATTATGCACTACAATTAAACTCATTCCCCATTTTATTCCACATCATTTCGATTTCAAAAAATGTTATATTCCATTCATATAATGACATCTTACAAAAGTAAGAAAAATACGCCTTTCAAATACTTGACATACTACTACTACTTAATTCGGTTGGGGTAACAGAAATTCAGTATACAATTCGGATTTCGCAACCGAATTTATTATGAAACGGTGTTGTTGCAAAACAATTTTTTTAAATCATAGGTTAAAAAATTTGCCTGTAATAAAAAATACGTTTCACATTCAATTATTGTTGATTTATTAATGATGTTTGTTATTAGTTTTTATATCATATATAGTTAAATCTGCATATTATATAAATATCGCAAACAGAGAAAAATTTAGCTATTTGTCAACTAAAATTCGATTACTACAACTCAAATTCTATTATTGCGAATTTCAGTCGGTTGGTACATCTGAACATTAGTTTCACAACAAAGTTCGGTTAATTCAACTGAATTTTAGTTGGAACACCTAAAATATTCAAAAAATCTAATGTAAATATCGTTGTACTAACTGAATTTATAAGTTGTTACCATTAAAATACACTCTTAAATTCGGTGGGCACTTTATTTCTCTGTGTGCGATTTTTTACTTAATTTTTGTATTTTTAGGTCTGACTTGTAAATTTCAAATTTTTGTTTCTTTTATGTTACTAATAAAGCGAAAAATATTTTTTTTTATTAAAGTTTGCTTTTGGTCTATGTGCTACCTATTGCGAATCGTAAAATCTCCAAAACATACATGTATACGTAAAACAGAAAAAGCAAACTCTAAAATCTTGGAATTGATATTTTAGTGTTTTTCGATGTCTAGAATCAAAATTTCTGCAGTAAAACAGAAACCCAAGAAATACATTTTATTTTGTCGACCGAAATTATAATTATGCATTAGAGTTCGTTACGAAAATTTGATTTTTAGATATCATCAGTATTTTATATTTTTACATCAATAAAAAAAATTACTAATTTTTGATATTTGCAAAACATGTGAAATGTTATAACCCTAATGCTCAGGAAGTTTTTTTTATTAATTCTGGCCGTATTCATTTTTAAACTCATTAGTTTTTTCTTTTGAACTCAAGTACGCAGTATTCATATCTTTTTTTCCCATGAAAATTGAAATATACCATTAACAACTGACCATAATAAGTGAAGAGTATTTTAAACAACATCAATACTATAAAAGAATCGATTACTCTGTTATTAACTGCGATTTTCATTAACTCAACTCAGCCTGGCATACCAACATACAAATGAACACATATGTATGAACTACGTCCGGTCTTAATATGTTTGTGTATAAAATTCACAAACCATTTTCAGCATTATAACCGCAAAATGTTAATTGACATTTTGGTCACAGTATACATATTACCATAGAGATGCAATGCAATGTGAAATGAAAGTAAACTATTTTAGATATAATTTAGTCATTTCTTAGTGATTGCATTGCAATTCTATTTAAAATTCCCGTAACACTTAAACGACAATTTAGTTGAAATCTGATAGTGAGTCAAAATTTAATTTAAAATCTTACAGTGTTTTCTTTGGGAATATAAAAATTAATTTCGGTTTTCAAATTAAAATATTTATAAAACTAAAGCAATTGTCAACAGAAATAGTTTTTTATACCAACTGTAAAAAATCTTTACACGACGAAATTGGCATTTTTTTTTATTAGTTTAACTCATAAATGTCACATCATTGATCCGCTGGACATTTTTCAACCAAACTTTAGCGAAACTTTGAAATTCACTAACAACATTTTGTAACTTTTTTGCCCTAAAGCGCCCTCTAGTGAAACTATTAGAATACAAAGTTTATATACATATACATAAATCCTAGACGGTTAAAGATATTTAAAAAAAGTTAATTTCATATAATTCTGTGAACAAATCTTTAATAAAAAATAATAAATAAAAAATATTTTTTTTATGTTAACCGACTTTTAAATTTTTATTTTTTGAAAAAATATTGTGGGATTTGACTACATTTTAAAATTTTTATTTGTCAACACTGCATTTAATTTTTATAAATGTAGTAAAGTTTAAATAAAATGCAACCATTATTTATGTTTTGAGTAGAAACAGAATACATTTGGAAACATTTTTGACCTTGTATATTTGACAATTCCGTAGTCCAATCGGTCAGATTTTTATAAATTACATGCAATTGATGAACTAATTTTTAGCAAAGAAATATTACCTCATCAACATAACAATTGAAATTATGAAATATTAGCGTTTTTTAAATTTGTAAATAATTTTTGATACAGGTCCCATAAAAATATGTCAAAAATTTATTTTCTACAAAGTTTTTTTTACTCCCGTTTGTAGTATAGGTTTTGCATAATTTTAAGGTTTTTAAATCACCTAATTTACTGTATCCATTAAAAAATATAGCCATTTAAAGTACTGGTTCGGAAAAGGAACACTGTGCCTGCCAATATACTAAATATATTTGCATAATAATTTGGCATGCTTTAGACAAACATAACAAAATACAAAATTTTTACCATCTATATAATTTTTACAGTCCTAGAGATTTAAACGTCCACAGAATCAGAAAATTTTTCCAAAATATTTTATTTTATACCACAGTGAAGTGGATGTAACAATATTCATTAAGTCCTGCCTTGTTCGACTATTTATCCTGTTGTGGATTACTTTTTATTATTTAATACAATCTCACGAAGGAATGACCCACTTATAATCTGTACGCACAAATGTTTTAATAACTTTTTAAGAAAAAGTGGTACATAATAGTATGATATATCAAATTTAATATCCCGATGAAAAATGTTTATATATACTCATATACAACTTGATATCATCATACATGCTTATATGTGAGGTAATATATTAAGATATATGTTCATATCTAATACTAAGCATATGCTTTTTTAATATATATATATAATATATGTAATATATTACATATATAATTTTATCGGATGTTATATATTAGCATATATTTTTATTAGATCTATATATGACCATATATTGTACCATATATGACCATATGTAAATGTATATGGTACAATTAATCAAAAATAATTATATCACTTTTATATAATTAACTATTCGTCGATTTTCGTTCATTACACTTAGGAAATTATGTTGGTAAAGACGACAGCAATTGTAGTCAAAAACAAATGAAATTTCATTTAAAAAAGAACGACTTACATTTCATTAAATTCAACTAACATTGTCATTTGTTTTTTAATGTTCAAAAAATGACTAACAATTGTAGGAAAAATGAACCACATGGTAGTATAATATAAACCAAAATTTTTTTTTTTTTTATTTTTTTAAATAACAAAAAACAACTGTAAAAATGAATGTAAAATCATAAGGCAGTCATTTGATGTGAGTTGTTTTTTTAAATGAACTACAAGGCTAGTTTATAGTAATTAAATGTGCTAAAGTCCCAAAACTTATTTAACAAATTGTGAATCAATCTGATGTAGGCGTGTCCCCATCCGGATTTCATTCCTGCCTAAGGAAATCTTCAGGGGACTTTGTTATTAGAATTTCTAGAGATATTTGTTATGTTAAATCACAAACTCAATGAGAATTTCTTGTCCTCGTCTAGGAGCGAGATTCAAAATTTAAAATATCAAAGAAAAAACAAAAACAACAACAAAATATTGTCACAATTGGCTTTGTCATCTTCCAAATACTACTCTGTTTTTTTGACAGACCTAGCAATGTAGTGACGTTTATTCAAGTAAATCAACAATAGAAAATCATATGGTTTCTATTAGTGTCAGTTACATTTAAATTTGCACAAGCACCCGCATATTTGTTATTTAAATTTATTTTCATCGGGATAAACATTAATATCATTTATAGTAATTAAATGTGCTAAAGTCCCAAAACTTATTTAACAAATTGTGAATCAATCTGATGTAGGCGTGTCCCCATCCGGATTTCATTCCTGCCTAAGGAAATCTTCAGGGGACTTTGTTATTAGAATTTCTAGAGATATTTGTTATGTTAAATCACAAACTCAATGAGAATTTCTTGTCCTCGTCTAGGAGCGAGATTCAAAATTTAAAATATCAAAGAAAAAACAAAAACAACAACAAAATATTGTCACAATTGGCTTTGTCATCTTCCAAATACTACTCTGTTTTTTTGACAGACCTAGCAATGTAGTGACGTTTATTCAAGTAAATCAACAATAGAAAATCATATGGTTTCTATTAGTGTCAGTTACATTTAAATTTGCACAAGCACCCGCATATTTGTTATTTAAATTTATTTTCATCGGGATAAACATTAATATCATTTATAGTAATTAAATGTGCTAAAGTCCCAAAACTTATTTAACAAATTGTGAATCAATCTGATGTAGGCGTGTCCCCATCCGGATTTCATTTGTTCTACAAATGACTAACATTTACATTAAAAATAATGAAACTGTATTACAACCCAAACAACTACATATTTTTAAAGCAGAAGTTCCCTGAGTGTACATCTCCCAGTTTTATTAAAATTAGTTCCATATGGAAGAAATCGATTTATTTAATTTTGTTTTTAGAAAAAGTTAACCCGTGCCGCATGACGGCCGAGTGTAAAATGCTAAATTAAGTTTCAACGTTTTTTCCGTGTTTGTTATTCAATGGTGTAAGTTACTAAATTCCATTAAATCGTTATGAATAAAATGAAATGTCCAAATGTTCTAAACTTTTTGCGAGTGTCTAAAAGGATTAATAACGTTGAAGCAAAACCCTTATTTGCCGGTAATTATTTATGCAAATATTTCGAATTTTAATGAAGTTTTAAAATCAAAAACCGGATACAAATATAGCTAATTTTGTATATATTAGTATAAGTTCAGAAAAGTTTCCGCATAATCATCTTTCTGTTTAATTAAACTAAAAATTAATATTTAGCTAAATTTTAAAGTAATTACTTATATTAAAATTATAATTCGCGTATTTTGATAAAACAGATTAAAGCGTTGTTTGACAATGTAGACATCAGGTAGGCTTTTGTTTCAAAATTACCTGATAAAGCGATTTCTAGGATTAATACGTTATTGCATATTACGCGCTGATAGGTACATATTTAGCCTATTGTGGAAATTTAACCCTAGTGTGCACATATTTTGATAATTTTCCCCGGGTTACAAAAAAAAATACATAATAAAAATAAAAAATCATGGTTCTGTTGATGAAGCACACTTTTGGTTAAATGAATACGCCAATATACAAAACTGCAGTATTTGCAGTGATGATAATACTCTAGTGTATGTTGAGAAACCATTACATCCAGAAAAACTGTTTGTTTGGTGTCCTTTTGGGCTAGTGGAATCATAGGTCAGAACGTTACAGTCAATGGTAACCGCTATAGAGCCATGATTACTGACATTTTCGCTCATCAACTGAACAGCCATTATGTGCAGGAGCTGTGGTTTCAACAAGACGGCGCGACATGTCACACAGCTCGAGCCACAATTGATTTATTGAAGGAAACGTTTGGTAACCGCATAGTTCCACGTTTCGGACCCGTGTATTGGCCTCCAAGATCGTGCGATTTAACGCCGCTGGACTATTTTCTGTGGGGATATTTGAAGTCCCTAGTCTACGCCGATGAGCACTTGGAAGACAATATTCGCCGCGTTATTGCCAATATACTTCCATAAATGTTGGAAAAAGTCATCGAAAATTAGACCTCCATATTAGACTACGTCCGAGCCAGACGTGGTGGTCATATGCCAGAAGTCATATTTAAATTATAATGACAGAAGATTAATTTTCAAATAAAGTAAAATTCATGTCAATTTAAAAAATTCATCTTTGTTTTATTCCATTTCAAAGTTCTCCACAATTGATAAGTCGCATCTCCGATGCATTTTTAGTGTTTACCAGGGTTATAAATGTTTTTTCTATTAAATTACTAAAAAACAATGTTACAATAATTAAGTTTTAAGCCAGCGAACATATAAACTAGACAATAACTGTGTTACTCAGCATATCTTTAATATAATATTCAAACTGGTTTTAAGAGAAACAGTTTTTTAGAGGATTTTTTAATGCATATTTTTTGTATATACATTTTGTGTTAATCATACAAAACTTATGCAGAGTATTTTTTAAACAACGCAAATTAACTTTAAAATTTATTTAAAATAGCTTAAATGCATGTAAATTACTTAACTAAAGTATAACTTTTAACACATTTTTTTTCGAAGCTCTATTAATACCAGTTCATGATTTTAGAGGAGAGCTTTGGAAAAGCCTTGTTTAAACAAATTAAACACCCAACTATTATAAGATGCGTAATGGCTTCTAAATTTTCAATTTTAAAAATTAAATAGTTGCTTAGTTCCACTATAAGCAATATGCTTTCCACCAGTGATCCTATTTTGTGATTAGCAAAATAGTCCTTTTGAATAATCTGAAATTGTATTGATCCATAATACCGACCGTACACTCAGAGAAAAATTGCCAACTGAAATTTGGTTACTAAAACTCAAATTCGGTAATTACGAAGTTCAGGCGGTTGGTAAAAGTGAACATTTGATTTTGCAACAAAGTTTGATTAATTCAACTAGATTTTAGTTGCATCGCCCAACATATTCAGAAATCTAACGGAATTTATAAGTTATTACTATCAAAATACACTTTCAATTCGGTTGGCACTTTATTTCTCTGTGTGTATAGTGCAAGGACGTGTAAAATTGGCTGTTAATTTCTGCTCTAGAAAAAATCTATAATTCTTCTACTTGAAAATTATGCGAACAAAAAGTTTGATTTTCTTCTTCGGAAAATGTTTTTCTTTTCTTTTTCCTAGCGTTTTAAATTTAATATATATTTTTCAACCTCAGGTTCATAAAAAGCATACATTTTTAGATTTAACATTTTTTTTTTTAGATTAATATTTATATGTTTTATAAATAAATTACAAGTAGTACTTAATTGGATTAAAATAAAAAGTACTGATCTTTAAAACATTTTAATTTTTTTTATTAAAAAACTTAGGAAATTGTATATAATTTGATCATATTTGATAAATCCATTTCTCGGATCAAACTATATGAGATTAGATACCATGAGTTCAGCTTATGTATGCGATTTTTCAGATCAGATGAGATTTTTAGTTAATTGTGATACTATATATAATCACATATGATTATATCAGAACTTTTTTCGTCGGGATCTTAATAAATATAAAAATTATAGGCATATTTAATGACCTGTTCCACGATCTCGAACGGAAACCTAGGCGAACGCAATCTAGTCATTCTAGAATTCGAATCAATTTGGGTTTCTCTATTTCGAAAGCAATCGTTCGCCTATACTTACGTGTGTCAATTTTTGTTTTTTACGTATTTAAAAATCATAGTGGTGCGAGACCGGATATTTTAAACTTCTATTACAATTTCCTTTAAAAATTCCAAAAATACTACGAAATTGTTTGAAGATAAATACAACATTACTTAACAGTGATCAGCTGTATATGACAAATATATAAAACAAAAGAAAAATTAATAAATCAAAAGAAGAAAATCAAAAAAGTACACCAGCGTTTTCAGCTGTTCCATTGTGGATTTAATTAAGCTGACATTTAAAGTTCTTAAAAAACTACAAATATTCGTGTTATTTTATTCTTACCTTTGGTTATCCATTCTTTTTTTTAAATATTTATAATTTTTTATTATATCATTCATTCCAGCAAAGAACATTGAAAAATGAGGATTTTTTTTTTAGGTTCTCCGATTTTTTTTTATATTTTGTACATGAATACTCTATAGTCCCACTTGCATATAGAATTTTTCAGATCTCGAAATTTGTAAAATCTCGCGATTTTATGCACGTTTTTAATGCTTCACTTTGAAGTGCCATAACTTTGTAATTGTATATTGCATGTTATTAATTTAAACGATATTTGGAATATGCACTTGTCTACTTTATAACTGGAGGTTTTAAACAAAATTATTGTTAAAAAAGAGCATACGAAATGCAAATGCAGTTTTCTAATGTATTTTTCAAAACTTTCTCCCCCTAAGATTTCCAAAAACAAATACAGTTTACTAAAATATGGAATCTTACCTAAATACACAAATACTGATTTTTATGGGACAAACATGTCTTCTATTTGTAATGATTTTTTTAAACAAAATTTAATCTTTTATTCAAAGATATGGAAATATTTTTATATATTTTTGTATCGTTTTTTACAATATTTTTTCACGTAGTTAAATTTTCGATATGATGTCAAAAAAGTTATTTTGGATTCAAAAATAAAAATATAACGTATTTACATTATTTTCCGTACAGCAACCCAGTCAAAACTTATATTCCCAATTACTATTTAAAAAATTCATTACTCATATTTTTTTAAGTGCCAATAAGTATACTAGTAAGATCAAAGAATACATTACAAGTTTTATTTGAATCGTTTTTCTGATTTTTGTTCTTTCAATATTTTTTTTAAATAAATGAATATTTTTATAAATATAGGTCTTCAAACAAGTTACTAAATGAGTTCGTATTTTGAATGTGTATAAAAATGAATGTATAAAAATATTTCCATTTTATAGAATATAAAAAATATTTTTTTTTTTTTTTTTTTAAAATCATTAAAAATAAAAGACATGTTTGTTTCAGAAAAATCAGTATTTGCATATTTAGCTAATATTCCTTATTTTAGTAAACTGTATTTTTTTTTTTTTGAAAATCGTAGGTCGAGAAAATTTTGAAAAATGCATTAGAAAACTGCATTTGCGTTAAGTATGCATTTTTTTAGCAATCATTTTGTTTAAAAATCCAGTTATAAAGTCGACAAGTGCATCTTCCAAATATCGTTTAAATTAATAACATGCGATATACAATTAAAAAGTTATGGCACTTTAAAGTGAAGTGCTTTTAGCATTTTTTTGATATTTATGAGAACTAAAAACATGCATAAAATCAGTTTTTTACAAATTTGGAGATCTGAAAAAGGAAATGTACAAATGGGACCATAGAGTATTCATGTACAAAAAATAAACAAAATCAGAGGACCCGTGTTCAGATTTTTTGCGTTTTCTAATGGAATGAATGATATATTTTTTTTTAAAATATTTTGTTACTCGAAATCAAAAAAGCAAGTGACTGGTTTTGACATTTACGTTCGCACTGTTGACAACTCGTTCGAAATAGAGAAACCAAATTTTGTATGAAAACTGTTATGTTTTCATTCAACTTGAACTTCAAGTCATCGTTCGCATAGAAATTTAGTTAGAGAAACCCAAATCAATATTCTTTCGCTTAGAAAGCGAAAGAAAGCATTCTTTCGAAATCGAAAAACAGGCCATAAATTAAAATTCTTTCATACTATATATTGGCGAATAATATTTTATAATATTATTATACTGGTCTAAAACGTAATGGATTTTGTTAAATATCAATCTGTATTTTATAAAAATTTTACTTCAGCTTGCTGGGTTTCCAATTGCGTAAACTGCAACAAATTGATTTGAATTTGTTTGTTTTGGTTAAAGATTTACCAAGCAATTCCGATTCCATACAATGTACAAGCCTTTGGTCAGGATAACATTTTTTATGATCGTCTTTTTTGTGAAAAACATCAAAATGGTGGTTACAAAATCTACGAAAAAGTAACAATTGTGATGCCAATGTCATAACATATACTTTTTTCGAAAGTGTTATTAACCACACTTGCATAAAAATATAACAATTTTGTGCAACTTTTTCGTTTACATATTTCTCTTATTTCTTACATTTTCGCAGTTCTAAACCGAATGTCTCCAGAATTGAGACATGAAATGTGTGAGATATTTCAAAAACCATATGTAAAACTAAATTTCATAATTACATCTGGGGCGTTGTTATGTCTGTTAACTTTTGTACTGATTTTAAGTGTACCATTCTTTACTCAAATATTTTGAATTTAATATGACTCCATAATTAATCACCCGATTATAAAAAAATTATATGGAGCTTTATGTAATTATATAAATTTTTTAAAACGATATAAATATGTAATCTTATTAAATTTCATCCGAAATATGGGCCTATATAATTGTGTTTGTATGAGTTTAGATCTAATCTGATGCAATCAGATAAATGTCCAGTACAATTTTATCCGAATTATGGACCGATAGAATTGTATTAGATTGTATCAGTTTTGTATCTAATTGTATAAGTTTATATAGAAATATTTATATAAAAACCAGATATTATTTTATCAGGATTTTGACCTGGTATAATTGTATCATAATCGTATAAAACTGCTACCTCTAAATATGTTAAATTTTAGCATGTGAAAATATAAACAATTTCATACAAATGTATGTTCATCCTATCATATTCGTTAAGTCCACAAAAAATACTATGAATCATCCCGATGAAAAAAGTTCCGATATATATATCCAATTCATTATCACATCATATCATTATTGTTTATCTTCAAAAAAGAAAAACAGTCAACGGCTAGTATTTTTCAAACTTATTGCAGCGTTTAAGTGATGAAATTTTAGAAAAATTACCGCATTTGGCGAAAAAGAAAGTGTTGACAATAAACCAGTTCACACATCCACTATTGCGATGGCCAAAATCAAGGAATTAAAGTTCAAATTTCACCATCACGCACCCTATCGCTGCACACAGTAAATAAATTGGTTGGAATACCATTGTAACCAACAAAATTGAATCATTGTTCAATAGTTTTAATTGTAAGTACTTAAAATTCATCATCATAATAATTAAAATATAGTGTAAACAGAAAATGTATAAAATTAACCAAAACATAATCACATCATTCAAAGTATTGGTTTTCCTTATCAATATTGAACAAATATTATCTTCTACATTACAACCAACCATTTTTCGGAGATTTTAACTCTTGAATAAAAAATTTGCAGTTAAAATCGAATATTAGTTTCGCCTGCAAAAAACGAAAACGAAAAAATAAAAGTTGTCGTTACCAATTTTAAAAAAAATATAAAGTTTTTTAATAGTTTTGGTAACTCTAATAAAATGTTAACATTAGCAACCCAATTTCTGTTGTACATGGAAATCTATTTTTAGACAGTAATATTTAAACTTGAAATAAAAAAAATATTCAAGGTAGAAATTTGAAAATAGAAATTCAAAATGAATGTAGGCCAGAGATAAAGTAGTTGACTGACAAGGAGAAGGTCGCCGGCTCCAGCCGAGTTCGCGGAGAAAAATTTTATTTTAATAAAATAATTTTAAAATAATATAAATTTTTTTTATAGTTTTGGGAACTCTAATATAATATTGAGATTAGCAACCGAATTTCTATTGTACAAATCTATTTTTAGACAAATATTTAAATTTCAAACTAGAAAATATGGAAGGTTGAAATTCAAAAAAATATATTTAAATTGGTTTTAGGCTAGAGGTAAAGTACTTGCATGACAAACGGAAGATCGCCAGTTCGAGCCAAGTTCGAGGCATATAATTTTTTTATTAATAAAATAAATTTTGTAGAACACATGTGAATCTATTTGAAGAATATTATAGTCCATAAACATAAAATATTCAATTGTTACAATAAAAATTCGGAATTTGTAAATAAATGCCGGTTGTTACAATAGTATTAAAATTTAATAATAGTGATAGGACGTGGGAACCACAAAAATTCGGTTGGCAAACAATTCAGTTGCAACTACCAAACTGTTTTCTGTGTGTTGAGTTATCTCCCTCGAATTATTTTCTATTTGCAAACTTGAAAAATGGCTCGGTCGTAAAAGATTTTCCAACAATAAAGAGGTGGAGTCTACGATTTATGTCTATTTTAAGGATCTGGATAATCCAGGGTATTAAAGCCATTAAATATCGCTTGGAAAAATGTATCGAGCTGAAAAGAGATTATGTTGAGAAATAATGAAAATTTTTCCCAAATTTGTTGTGTTTTCTTTGTCAGAAATGATCATTTTGGGACCGCCCTTGTATTTGATAAAATCTGGCCAGAAAATGTAATCCATTCATGCTAGAATCTAATAAGTGTTTCTGTTTTTTTTTCTCTAATAGTCAAGGTAAATTATCAGAAATAAATTATGGTTTTTGTGGTAATTTAGAAAAATGTTCATGATCTTTAAACGAACGAGATTAAAAAACATAAGACTATATATAAATTTTTTACTCGGGTAATTTTTTTCTATTGGTGTACATTTATAGTCAGTATAAAACAGCAAATAGGCCTTATGGAATTACTCACTTACGAATTAGAAAAACTATTTTAATTATTATCAATTTAATAATTATTTACAATGTATATACTCTAGAGTTGGGATTAAACGTTCATTTTGGTGACTCGGTCAGTATCGTTCAATTCGAGTCAGTGAACTAGTTCGTTTAAATCGTTCAATCGTTCTTTTTTCCTTTGACTTGTGACTGATCTGCTAGTTGTGTACTGTGTCGTTCGTTTGACAATTATTACGCACTATTCATGTTTTACGAGTTTTACAAATTTTACTGTACATAGACAAAAAGTGTTATAAAATTGCAACTTTTCCAACAAAAATTTATTTATTTTGTGTAAAAAACATTTGATTTGTATGACATATTAATATGAAACCATATTACTTCTATTTCATAAAAAAAAATTGCTCTTTCACGCAGTTTTAATTGAATAGAGATGCAATTGCTCTGTGAATAAAAAGAACGAAATGAACGATTGAACGAAGTGAACGATTGAACGACAAGATCGTATATTGGTGAACGAATCATATCGTTCAATTGAGTGAGTCGTTCAATTGAACTAGTTCGTTCATGAACGACACAACTCTAATATACTCGTATAAATAAAAATTAGAATAAAATAATAAATTTCATGCCTTGAATCAGGTATTTATGTAGTCTTTAAGTCAAGTGTATTATTTATTCAAGTCTATTTATTTAATCTGTATTTTTCTTTTGGTTTGTTTTAAACAAAATGAAATATTTTAATATACGTGCTTAAATAGCCATGATATTGAGCCAGAACGTCGTTTTAGGCAAGTCTATCTCGTTCCGCCTTCGCTAAATATCTCAGACATATTTTTAAGGAAACTATTTAATTTTTCACAATCAACAAATGAAAAAGATCCACTTCCTATTTTCCACACATACAGTCCACAGAACGACAAAATCTTTTATTTTCTAGTGTTGTTAGCCAAATATTGTGTTGTTAGCCAAATCATTGTAGATTTTTTATAAGATCGCCCAATTTCGGCAGATTATTTAAATTGCCCCTAAAAGTAGATAACACTAAATTAAATAACACTACAAAATACTTTCCGGGTTATAGAAAAGTATTTATGCGAAAAAGGCACAGAGGCAGCTGAACTTTTAAGTAAAAAATAATGGTTTAAAAACCCTGTTCATTTTTATTGGAATCATTTCACGCATTTGATGATGGAAAGTTTTAAGTAAATGCTATTGTTATTTTGTATTTCACACACAAATATTCAAGTTAAAAATCAGTTATTTGGTTAATGTTGACAAATTTTACAAACTTTTGTATTTTCCTTTTAAAGCAAAAAAACTCACCTTTGTCCAGCTACTTAGGCTAAATCCTATACTGTGCACTGTGCTCCATATAACTTTAACATACAAATGTCAGAATATTTAAGATGAACGAATATTTTCTCCAATACTAATCTCAGTAACGCGGTGAAACTATCTGCATCGATAGAAAAAACATCAAACCTGTTTTTTTTCGGTGATATGGAACGGAGTGACCTAAATGGTCACATCATGATCGCGATAGTCTTAATCTTAATGACTCTATCTCGAGGGTTGTGGATAGGGTGTCACCGAAAGGGATCGTCGACAGATACTTTTATATGATACTGTTTGATAGCGACATGTGGACCAACCAATAGGAGTTCTCACGTGTACATCACTGGTGCAAGGAGTTTATACATAAAGAGTATCAAACAAGACATCATGCAGAACACCAAACACAAAATTTGTCAATGCGTCGAGATGTCCTGGCTGGTTTTTACTGTGTATTGAAAACAATTTCAAGTTTCTAGAATTGCAAATATGTAAACTATGTAAATTATGAAAGAATGTAATGTAAAGAATGTAAAGTATGTGATGTAAATAATGTAACCAATGGCAGGATAAAATGTAAACAATGTTTAGTATGTAATGCTGGTAATGGAAACAATGTAAACAACGAAAATAATGTACATAATATATGAAACAAAAACTTTACATTACTTTGAGTTTTTCCGTTCTTCGTTTTGTTTAATAAATTCTGATACTCCCATTATATAAACACATTGCTGTGATCTCAGGTACCATCGCCACAAATATTTGTAGGTTTTGTGAGTTGGTTGCTGAGACTTCGGAGCATGTTCCCTGCAAGTATTTTAGGCTTTGTGAGTGTAAGTCATTGAGGTTTCTGGGTGATCACTTCACCTTCCGACATTTTGACTATTTTGTCTAGTAGGCCAACTGCCTTAAAGGTAGTTTAAAAACTTTAGGGAAAATCTAGGCATCACAAAAGACCTGGTAGTGCCGTCTGATCTAATGATGTAAATACATGCAAGGACTCTTTAATTTATACCTTACTTTATACATGATTTAATAACATGTGGTTTTGCTTGGTCATTTTGTAGTCGGCTCTATGGAACAGACAATTTTGATGTATGTGATTATATAATTGAAAATGTTATTTTCTCCCTATTATTATACACACAAAATTAATATGTAATACACTCATAGAAATATACCTGAAAAAATAGCAGAAAAAGCTACTGAAAATTAGTTAAAAATGACGTTGCAGAAAAACTGCTAGACATAGCAGATTTTGTTTTGCTAAATATTAAGATAACTAAAGAAGCAAAAAAAAAAACTGGTAGGTTTACAAAATTTAAGTTATAGTCGAGTTGAATTTTAGTTAATTGAAAACAGCAGTTTATTCTGCTGACATTAGCAAAAACATATATTAAGTATTTGCAGGCAAAAAACGGCAAACAGGAACCGTAATATCAAAAACACTTTGACAATATATTTTGATAAAAAAAAAATGTAGATTGCTGATTTCAGAAGGTCTAATTTTTATTCGCATAAAAAAAAAATCTGGAAAAAACTTTAAAAAATTTCACTTTTTTTCTACTAAAATTTACCGAATTTTTGACTGACTTTATCAGATGAATTTGTTACTGTCAATTAACTAAAATGTATCTTAAATATAACTAAATAGTTGTATATTCAGCAGATTTATTTTTCTGTTCCTATGTTATGCAGCGTAATTTGTAGTATTTTTAGCAAAAATGTTTACTAATTTTTTTTATGAGTCTAATTATACAGGAAAAATAATATATCTGTATTTTTACAGAACCACAAATTTCATACAGTGTAATTTCAAATTTAAACAGAATAATACACTGAAAATAATAAATTTTGTAAAATAACAGAAATTTATTATTATTTTTGCCTTAAAGTAGTTTATGATTATCCTTATTAATATTATAAAATGACTGTTGGTTTGTTTGTTGTTTTGTTTGTTTGTGTGAGCATCACGTCCAAACGCCTGAACCGATTTTATTCACAATTGACACATAGATAGTGGGCGGTCTGGAAGGAACTATAGGCTATATGAAATTTTTATATGACGGGCGTGGCACTTTTACGCCTACTTTTTCACTATTTCGATATGGCTTTACCGATGCAATTGATATTTGGTACCCAGAAAGAGATGTCACAGATAAGCACTTTAAGTTATATCAAATTTAGATATTGTGGGAGTAGCACTTTTACGCCCACATCTTCACTATCTTCTATATGGCTGAACAGATTTTATTGAAATTTGGTACACAGATATTGGGATGACTCATAAGCACTATTTGCTATAATAGATTAAGACTTGGTGGGCGTGGCAGTTTTACGCCCACTTTTTGTTATCTTTTATATGGCTTGAAGGATTTTATTAAATTTTGGTACACAGGTAGTGGGCAAACTGAAAAGTAATATGTGCTGTATTTGATTTCAATATGGTGGGCGTGGCACATTTACGCCCACTTTTTCGCTATATTCGATATGGCTTACGCTATGTAATTGATATTTTATACCCAGAAAAAGATATCATAGATAAGCACTTTAAGTTATATTATCCATCATCCCAAAAACTAGGTCTAAGGCCCGCTAACAACGTAGCGGGCTGCGCCCGCTAGTTATTAAATATTTTTATTAATTTTTTGATATTTTTTTAAGTTTTTAAACTAGAAGCACTTTATTTCCATTTACAGAAGTATTATTTTCTGTGTAGTGTAGTGTTTTGTTTAAATATAAAATCATAATGAATGAAAATTTGTGGTTGTGAATGTGTTTTTAATTAAATAAAGCATTTTTTGTTATTTATTTAAATTTTATATATACTTACTTCGAAATTGCCTTTTGGCAACATTTGGAAAACATAATTAAAACTGCTTTCGTTTGAGAGCTTCAGTGTCGACTTTACAAATAGCAGAAATTGTGAATGCTGCGTCATGTGGCCTGTGTATATTTGTTAAAAAAAATTGTGCATTTTTAATGGGATACTCTTATTTAATGATGTTTTTTTTGCTGGCTTATCTGTGCGGGGGTCGTGGGTTCGATTCACACCAGAGGCACTTGTCTGTTTTCGCTACAACGCGCCGAAAGCCATTGTAGCTAGTGCTCGGTTAGGGTAATAGGATATAATTTGTAATTATATGATTATTAATTGATAAAACAAAAAAAAAATATGATGTTTTTATAATTTTAGAGATAAACTATGAAAAATTGTTGTTATATAAATAAATGTCCTGGGAATATCTTGCAAGACATTCATGTACCCCCGTTCGTGTATAGGAATTTTCAGGGTTGCGAAAACGACATTTGTACACATTTCAAGTAAAAGATAATATAGAAATCTTAACAATTTTGTTATCGTTTTCATCTTTCGGGGTGAATGCAATAACCCCACTGAAATAACCCCCACCGCCGAAATGAAATAAGCCCCACTGTTAATTCAGATATCTTACCAACACTGAATGACAAACAGATGATTTGTTGCTGAATCCTGATTGGTCTAAATACAAAAAAGGGGAGCAGTTATCTAAATAATATTTTTTATATTGTCATTCTCATTTTATATTGCCTGCATTAACTTTGTCAATCTACAAGTGTATTTAATTAAATTGGTTGCTCAGAAGCTGCAGTATTCGAGTTGGTTGAGGAGTAAGAATTTTTTACATATTTTATTAATTATTACTAATAAGAAACCCTTATTGTTACAGAAATTTAAGCGTAATAAAAAACATTGAATTATTAATTGCTGACGTTGTTTTTCTTTACTGCTGTTGAATTTCTCAACACCCACCAAATTTATAAAAAATTTAAAGTGGGGCTTATCTCATTTTTGGTGGGCAAAGTTTCATTTTAATACGTGAGTATTATTTCACTTTATTACCCACCACATTTAGTGGGGGTTAATTCATTTTCATTGGTGGGGATTAATTAATTTTGGTGGGGTTTAATTCATTTTAATTCTAATATCATTCTTGGTTTTTGAATGAATTCCTACTTTTACAGTACTAGTTTTATTTTGTAAAGGTGATATTAGAAAGTACGAAAAAAGAATACGTTATTTCAATTAAAAAAACACATTTCTTCTTATTAAAAATCCATTCGTGCCCATATCACCAAGTTCCTTAGTTGGTAAAAAACTAATAATTTGCCCTTTTACAGAATGTTGACATAAAGGTGTATCCATATTTTAGAAGGACACGGTGGGGTCCAATAACACCAACTGAAATAAAACAAAAATGGAAATGAAGTCAAATTCACAGGTTGACTTTATTTCCAACAAAAATGGAAATAAAACCAAGTTGGCTATATTTCCTTTAAAGAATATCGTGTAATCCAATTTAAATCAATATTCCATTTATTTAATCTCAACGTGAAAAAAAAAATTAAAAAGAAATATTTATTGTTTTGTGTCGCGTGCAGGAAAACTTTATTGAGCGAAGCCACCTGCCGCGTCCTACTGAAGGAAAAAAACCCCTAAGAACGGCCGCAGGCCGCCACACAGAAAAACTTAAGCTTGCAAAGCCATATTTTATTAAATAAAATCAAATAAAAATATAAATAATGTAAAGTGGGGCTTATCTCATTTTCGGTGGGCAAAGTTTCATTTTAATACGTGGGTATTATTTCATTTTAATGCCCACCAAATTTGGTGGGGGCTAATTCATTTTCATTGGTGGGGGAATAATTCATTTTGGTGGGGATTAATTCATTTTGGTGGGCACAAATTCGGTGGGGCTTATTTCATTTTCGGTGGGCACAAATTCAGTGGGGCTTATTTCATTTCGACGGTGGGGGTTATTTCAGTGGGGGTTATTTCATGCACCCCATCTTTCGATATCATTTAGTGCTAAGGTAGGTTTTGTCGATTTGTTTTTTGCAGTATATTGGCAATAAGCATGTGATCCCAAACGCGACAAAAAATAGAACCAATTTTCGACTGCATCTAGAAAATTAAAAAAAGCTGTAAATTGGAACATTATTTTTTAAGCGATTTTTTTAAATTAATATGGAATAATGTGTCATTCTAGTGATTGTTGTAATTTAGAAATACTTACATTCGTTATTTTACAACCTTTAGTAGAAGGGGAAATTGGCACTATCAAAAAGGGAAAATAGCCACTTAATTTGTTTTCGTTGAAGTATTTCTACTTTTTGTTATTTCTTATCTCGAATATAGTATAGGGTGGTGTAATGGTTAGCGCGTAGGACTGTTACACAAATGGTCCCGGGTTCGATTCCCGGTGACGACAACATCAATTTAGAAAAATAATATGTATGAGTTTTCTATCACTTATATGTATCGCAGCGCCCACCTTCGGTGTTCCCATAGCACTTAACCCCACCGAAGTAAAATAATAAATCAGGGATATGAAGCAAAAAAGCTTCAATAAATTCGCCAACTCTACATCAGGTGGCGAGCAGCAACTGTATTAAGACTTATCTACTCCAGCAATTACAGTGCTGCCATGTTTCAAGCCCTTCATCTGTTTAACACCTTTTAACACCTTTCCACCACTATCCCTTTCCAAAGAAAGAAACACATTAATTAATAGGAAGAATTCCTGAGTGTTGCTTCTCTTAAAAAAAAAAAAATATCTTTTACCGTTGCAATCTTATTTTACCTCAAATACCCCTATTTTCAAAAAAATAACTTTATTACAAAACTAATTTCTCATAAGTCGTTGGCAATAAAAGAGTTTAGTTTTTTGATATATATTATAGATTTTTTCTATGAGCACGCAAAAAAATTATTGTAATCTGACTGCGGCACACGATTGTATTGCATTTTTAGTGAAAACTGTTTTTCCATACTATTTTTAATATTCAAAAATATTTTTCTTAAATTATGACTCTTTAGTTGATATTTTCAGTAAGAATGTTATAAAATCACATCGATCGATTTCGTAAATCTTTTTTTGGGTATTACTAGAGTAAATGTAGTTTCTTTTGCTTATAAAATTAATAAACAGACATTCACACCATTTTGAAAATTATATCAAAATGCAATAAAATCACGTGCCACAGTCAGATTTCGATAATTTCTTTTCTTGTTAATAGAATAAATATAGTTTCAGGTGCATACAATAAGAAGCCACACATTTCTTACTATATTTTTGCATTTGGAAAATTTGCACCAAAATGCGCGTGTGAGTCGTAAACTTATAATATATTTACAATCGTAAAATATACGATATATCATAATACCAAACTCTTTAATTGTCAACGACTTATGAAAAATCAGTTTTGGAATAAAGATGCTTTGTTTTTGGTGTGTTTCTCGACTATGACATTGAGAACATTTTTGTTTAAGCCGCAATCATTCTGAATAATTTCTCCTAAATTGTATTAAGATCGAACCAGTAGTTTAGACGTAATTAATTTTTTCCCACTGTGAAGATGGTCAAATTCGACACACGATTTCCAACTATATTTGAAAATGATTTAAAGTTACGGCTAAAATAAAGTAAACAATAAGGGTAAAAAATATCTGCAATAAAACATAGCAATACTCATGAAATACAACTCAGTTACACCATTTACAAGTTTATAATAAAAATACACCATCGCTAATTTCAAGGTAGATTTTAACAATTCTAAATACACGAATACCTGTTCTATATATGAAGATGCTTTAAGAAAACGAAACTTCATAACACCATTTCCTATTAATTCCGATTTCTAAGTATTACAATAAGCAAAGATCCTTATGATGACTGTACAATTAACAAGTTTATTTGAAAAAATTCAAAGGAACACCATTTCCAGTTTCATTTTAATACTCATTAAAATTCGAAAGTTTTTAATTGCACCATTTCCAACTGCAATGCTACAGATACCGTATTTATAATCTTATTTCAGAAATTTAAAAAAAAAATTCTGTCTATTATATTTTGTCAATTTCAGCGCATATTTTTCTACACCATTTAAAAGTTTATTGTAAATAAACATATATACACCATATCTAATTTTAATATGTTGTTAGATACAATAGGATTACAACTGGACATAATGTAGTTAAATTTAGAAAAATACAATTATAAATATATTAAGAAATATTGTATATATCTTAATATCATTTCATTTTGATTTTTTTGGAAACAATCCAAAACTATGTAAAAATGATCTTACGTTATCAGAATACTCGTTTTATATTTTGAAAAAGAGCCGTAATTTTTAGGAAGCTCTTTTTTGTTTTTTAACCGTAATAATAAAGCTCGCTCTTTTTAAAAAAGTAAGGGAGCTTTACTTTGTTGGCTCGTTGTCGTTTTACAAAAGACCGAGCAAATAGTTTTTGGCTCCATTTTTTGTAGCTTTTTAAAAGAGGACGAGCACGAGCCCGAGCGAGCGATCATTTTTCATCCCTGATATAAATTTTATATTATCGAGCAAAACCATCCTCTTGCATGAAATTCCTTACCATAATGATTACAAATGCTGTACGATTTTTTGACAAATTTGTTATAAATTGTATTTATTTCAAAAATATTCGACACCTGTTTAAATTCATCTTAAATGCATCTTATTTCTAAAGGTTTTAAGACTATACTTAAAATCTATGTCATGCAAATGTTCATGTTGAAACGTCTTTACCAAATGAATTGATTAATTAAAAGCAGAAAAATTAAAAAAAGACTTGAATCTTACAAGAGTTTTTTTATTAATTTTATTCTTTTTTGTCATTGTTTTCAACTTTCAGATCCTAGCCAATACACAAGAGACTTTTCAGACTTGGGGGGATACAATCACTGAAAAAGTAATTCTAATATCGCTCCTTAGAGAAACTTGTATGGTGGTTTACAAGATAAACCAAAGATTTTACGATTTTAAAACTTTCGCAGTTGTTCCATATGTTTTTGCACCGTTTAAGGAAGTTGAGTTCAGAGAACAGTATTTTAAAAATGGTGCAATTATATATATATATTTTTAGGTATAAAAAGTTGATGTCAGCGCACCAATAAGGGTATACAAACATCACAAACTTATAAGGAATTGGCATACATTTTGTTAATATTGATGTTTTTTGCGTCTGACATTCACAATTATATTTGAAATTGGCTAGCGTATTGCGTTAACTGATGCTCTTTGTATATAGCACTTCTAAGCCAAAAGATATTTTAAAGACATTTTACTTCGAGCTCATATAATATATATTAGTTCTCATTTAGTGAGTAAACTAGTTTATATGAATGTTTGATGTTTGGCATAGGATTATTACCTCTTTAAAAACGTGTTCTGATGATGGAAACCTAGAAATAGAAAATTCCCGAAATAGATCTATCAACACATTCCTGAAAGGGTCAAAGAATAAATATGAAAACGAAAACTCTATAGAATATTTGTTATGACAATATCCTATTAAAGAAATATAGAGTATATCCTCGAACTTTAATAATTTTCATTTTCATTGCACAATTAAAGGTCGAAAAATACATAATTTTTATTTTTAATAAAAATTATATCAAACTTGATATTTTAAAAATTTTAAACGTAAAAATTTTATGAACTTTGAAAACATACGAGGGCGGATCAATAAGTCTGAAAAACAGTTTAAAAAAAAAAAATATTTTTCAACATAATCTCCTTTTAGCTAAATACACTTAGTCCAACGTTTATCCTATTTTTGTATCCCTTCCAAAAAAAAAGATTTTTCGAGGTACATAAAATAGGCATTTCTTGGCCATATGGAGTCGTTTTTTTTCTTTAAATCCTCGTTAGATCGGTCCAATAAGTTGGCATAATATTCGCTTTTTATTGTTTTTTCCCTTTTGAAGGTAATCGATGTGGATTATCCCGCGTGCATTCCAAAAAACTGTTGCCATCACCTTATTGGCCACGATTACGTTTATGGTAAATTGAAAGCATCTTGCAGAGAGCTTTCTTAAACCGAACTGATCATTTAAAATCGAAACCACACTGCCATATAAAATGCCTATGGTATCAACAATCTCACGCACTTTTACTCTTCGATCGGCCAACACCATATCGTGGATTTTTTCGACATTTTCGGGTGTATTGACCTCAATTGTCCGTCCAGAACGTTCAGCGCCATTTGTACTTGTGCGACCACAACGAAAGTCAGTAAACCACTTTTTTACCATTGAAATAGATGATGCAGAATACCCAAAGTATTTATCAAGCTTTGCCTTAATTTGATTGACGGTTATTTCGCAAAAAAAAAATAATGTTTAATGAGCACTCGAAATTCACTTTTTTCCATTTTTAAAAAAATCCACGAGGTTGTGTGTTTTGAACAGCTGTTAAACGCAAAGTAAATGACGGAACTTGCTCAAAATTTGACAGTAGTCTACTAACAGGTGGTACTTTATGGGAGCAGTGTTGCATTTCATATAACTACGAGGGAAGTTCGAAAAGTCACGGACTTATTGAGCCGCCCTCGTAGTTATCTAAAGTGAATATTCACGACTGCATAACTTTATAAAGTGAAAAAAAGTCGACGTTTTCATTTCTAGAGGGTACATCTGCAGTTTTTTTCCAAACAAATTTCGCTTTGTGACCGCTAAAGTACTGTATCAATTCCGCAAAACGTACTTCAATTAAAATATTTGAATGACCGTAATATTAAGATCTGAAATGCATAAGGCAATTTGAAGGACTTAAAATTTTATTTACCAAACAAAATATTCGTAGCCTCAAGTAACATCCTTATGTAACACTTTATGTTTTGTGAATTTCAACGTATTTAATATTACCTCATGCCAATAAGTAACCCAAAGCCCAACTAATTGCCACTAACCCATGTTTAACCAACATGTCTTTAAAGACACGGAAATATTTAAGAGAGTATAATTTCTAAAAGGAAAGCCATATAATGACAAAATAAAAAGCATACGCAAATTTCAAGTATTGGCTACAAACGTGGTTAAAAAAATTTCAAAATTTGTAATTCCATTGTAGTTTTTGGCTTTTTTCAAAAAATATTCGGAAGATCGGCGCAATAAAAGATATTTGCCGGTTTCAATTAATAGATATAAGAAAACAAATATGTACTTTATGGATAATATGGAAAATATTATCTGATCGAATCAAGATTTTTCCGGGGTCGGAAATCCGTATGTATGCAGAAAATTATTTTTTGTTTTGTCATACCAAACCTGAGCTGTTTTATCTCAACCAGCAAAGGAACATATAAATTTGAGTTGCCACATAACAATTAGAGGAAAATGTCTAAAAATTACAAAGTTTTTTATAAAAATTCTTAAAAATAATCAAAATTGTTTGTAATTAACTTAAAGTTTCAATTTTAATTTATTATACCACCACTAGAGGTCACGATTATGGTATTAAACTTACTAAAAAAGCTTACTGCAAAACCAACCTATCTTCAATCCAGTTTTGCAAAAAAAATCGCAAGAAATCTATGCTTTGTAAAAAATAGGTTAAACCGGCTAAAATGGTTGTTTTACAAAATAATCGCGATTTTCTTCTTAAGTCCTAATATATGACAAGAACATTTTTTAGTGTATTTTTATATATTTTTGTGGTGTAATATATATTTTGAAATGTGATCAATACGATAATATATAAAAATTTATGTATCTTTAATTAAATCTAAGTAAAAACTGCAATTTTAATACCTCCACTGTATTCGCTTAAAAAGAACACCGGTTATAACGAACGATTTTGCTGGTCACAACATATATCATACAAAATAATGCGGTTATAACAATTATCGTTTATAGCGAAGTTTTTGTTGAACGAACTAATTTTTTGAACACTTCTACAAATTTCCAAAAAAATTTTTACGCTTATAACGAACACATAAAAAATAAAGATTTTAAAATGAAACTTTAAAACTTTCGGTTTTTCTTGAAGCTTTACTAAAAATAGTAAAAAATGGTGAAAACGTAAATTAATGGAACAATTGTTTCAATATTACAAACCAAAATTTTAAAATTAAGACATTTTAAGCAAACATTCTGACATTTTATTAATTTTAGAAAAATATTTATGCCGCTTATAGCGAACGTTGCTTATAACGAATTAAATTGTCTGGTCCCCACAAGTTCATTATAAACGTACTCCACTGTATTTTTAATTAGCTTGAAACTCAAAACCGCCTTAATTTTTCGCCGTTAAAGATAAATGATTAACTTGAATGTATTAGAATGCTCTAACCGTAGACATAGTCACACAAGTTAATTATTTTTTATTATTTGTTTTTTTATTTTGTTCTTATATTTTAATTACACTCATAAAACACTCATAAAAAACGCCAGTATTAATTTTTAAAAAATCACCTACGACAACAGAAAATAGAAGTAAAATTCGCGCCAGCCGAATTTCCAATGAAGTTGAGAATTATGTTCTATTCCTTTATGTTTTCATTCTTGATGCCATGTAGAATTTGATGAACATATTAACGAGATGGAAGAAGAAAAAAAAACAATATTTAATATTATTCACATTAATAAATATATATTTTTAATATAAAACTTACCATATAATTTAATTTATTTAATATTATTTGATACTGCGAAAATTTCTGTCTGCTTCTTTTCACTTTCTTTTTTCTACTAATGTATTTGGAAGATGACAAAGCCAATTGTGACAATTTTTTGTTGTTGTTTTGGTTTTTCTTTGATATTTTAAATTTTGAATCTCGCTCCTAGACGAGGACAAGAAATTCTCATTGAGTTTGTGATTTAACATAACAAATATCTCTAGAAATTCTAATAACAAAGTCCCCTGAAGATTTCCTTAGGCAGGAATGAAATCCGGATAGGGACACGCCTACATCAGATTGCTTTTCACAATTTGTTAAATAAGTTTTGGGACTTTAGCACATTTAATTACTATAAATGCAATTAATGTTTATCCCGATGAAAATAAATTTAAATAACAAATATGCAGGTGCTTGTGCAAATTTAAATGTAACTGACACTAATAGAAAACATATGATTTTCTATTGTTGATTTACTTGAATAAACGTCACTACATTGCTAGGTCTGTCAAAAAAACAGAGTAGTATTTGGAAGATGACAAAGCCAATTGTGACAATTTTTTGTTGTTGTTTTGGTTTTTCTTTGATATTTTAAATTTTGAATCTCGCTCCTAGACGAGGACAAGAAATTCTCATTGAGTTTGTGATTTAACATAACAAATATCTCTAGAAATTCTAATAACAAAGTCCCCTAAAGATTTCCTTAGGCAGGAATGAAATCCGGATAGGGACACGCCTACATCAGATTGCTTTTCACAATTTGTTAAATAAGTTTTGGGACTTTAGCACATTTAATTACTATAAATGCAATTAATGTTTATCCCGATGAAAATAAATTTAAATAACAAATATGCAGGTGCTTGTGCAAATTTAAATGTAACTGACACTAATAGAAAACATATGATTTTCTATTGTTGATTTACTTGAATAAACGTCACTACATTGCTAGGTCTGTCAAAAAAACAGAGTAGTATTTGGAAGATGACAAAGCCAATTGTGACAATTTTTTGTTGTTGTTTTGGTTTTTCTTTGATATTTTAAATTTTGAATCTCGCTCCTAGACGAGGACAAGAAATTCTCATTGAGTTTGTGATTTAACATAACAAATATCTCTAGAAATTCTAATAACAAAGTCCCCTGAAGATTTCCTTAGGCAGGAATGAAATCCGGATAGGGACACGCCTACATCAGATTGCTTTTCACAATTTGTTAAATAAGTTTTGGGACTTTAGCACATTTAATTACTATAAAATATTCTTTCTTATTTTTTGGTTTTCTACGAATGGCGCTACTCACACTTACAAGAAATACAAACACCATCTAACTAAAGCCAACTAGAATCGATCGAACACTAAAACTACATAAATACCATCAAACGTCTATCGAAGAAATGCCCGTACACTTTAAAATACACTACACACACATTAAAACACAAAACAAAACACTTGCTTTTGAAAAGAACGCCTTATAGTAAAAAACTTACAAATAAATATTTCTATTGTCCGCCGTGTAATCAACACGTTTTTTTTCCACCGTCTCCTGTTTTTTAATATAATTAAATTTGATCTTTGTCAATTCTTTTATGCCGTCTGGTGTCTCTGTTTTTAAATGAAAAAGTGTGATAATATAAAAAAATATCCATAGGTGCTATAAAATAGTAATTATAATTAAAAATAAATCACCACTCAATTTCCATTAAATTTAAAATAATACGAAAAAAGAAAAATAAATAAACACCTCAAAGACTCTCATCCATATAAGAAAAAACAACAAACTGATATATACCGTCCTGCAGAATATGATGGAGGGTCAAATAGAACTAATCTATACAATAAAACCAAATATTACATTTTTACATTTTAAACTACAATAAACAAATTAAAAACTGTCACAACAACGCCATTCCAACAGTGTGAATGGCGTTGCTGCTACTGCCGAAACCATTTATTTTTTGTAATTTTTTTTTTCATATTACAATAACTCACCAAAGGGCTTTTATGCACTTTTTGCAGTAGTCATTGTTGTTATATTTTTTTTCCTCTCCATTTTTTTAGTTTTTATTTTTCGCGTGGTACAAGTGCTTTGAATTAGTTTTATTGTTGGATTAGTTAGTTTTGAAGGTATAACACTGATCACTGACTAACCGAATCATAAATAATCGATAAAACGACTACTTAGTACTTGTGTCGGCGTGAGGTTATTGATTTGGACATTTATCAGGTAAGTTCAGAACTGAGTTCTGTAATATACGGGGACTTATTTTTCGGTTTCATCGGCCGGATGTTTTACCCTTATATGAGACACAGGTAAATGAGAATGCTGATCCACAGGATTTTGATATACCTAATAATCACCTACTATCGCTTTTTATCTATCATAAGGTCCTTGTGGTCTATGTTCGAAATGATGTTGTGTACAAGTGGCAGCATCAATTGACCATGCATGATACCGCATGATAAATTCAAGATCAGGGCACACATTATTCACTTCTAGTTTCTTTATAGCCCAAACATGGATGATGATGAGACATTTAATTGATTTGATTCTCGGAATTGTGAGGGAAATAGAACAGTTGCCCTTTTGGTTGAATTATTTGCATGAAATTTGTTTCTGCCGGAAAGCAGTTAATCACTGCCCCGTCTCGAAAATGTATCAAATACTATGCCTAAGATATTCTTCCGCTCTCGATTCGTTGAAATGGTTGTTCCAAATGTCGATAAAATAGGGTACCCGAATGGAATACCAGCACTGGTACTGAAACAGTGCTCTTCGACGTTATAGCGTCCATTGAAAACCCTCTTTAGCACGTCGTACCGTACGTGTTGAAAGGTTGCCAATGCCCAGTCAACCCCCAAAAGGGTGCGTCTAGCAACCCTGGCTGCAATCTGCTCTGCATTCTCGAAGGTTATGAATAGCATGGTTAAATGCCATCTTGTTATCGGCAGTATGGCTTTTGTAGAAGTCGTTCTCTATTAGACCTGATGGAGGTTCTATCGGAGCGTCGGTCCATCCACAGATTTGGCGAGCGCGAAGTGGTTGCTCTAAATATTTCCAAGGTGTTTGATTGTGTATGGCATGAAGCACTCGCGTCATATCTCATTGCTTTTGGTGTGGGTGATGATCTCTCGGTCCAAAACGAGTTTTGTCAGAGATCGCAATATAAGAGTTGTTATAGATGCTTGTTATCCCATGAGTTTCAGTTAAATGCAGGGGTACCGTAACGTTCCGTTCTTTCTCCTTCTCTATTTCGTAACTTCCTAAATGAGTTTCTCAGTCTAACTTTAAATCCTATCTACTCTTTTGCAGATGACAGCAAACATTTGCCATTCAGTTTTCAACGACCACAGGCCAAGACTTGTGGTGGTTGGGGAAAAAGGCTGATTAGACAACTGAATTTACGAGGCAACCGAACTTACGAGGCTGCAGCAAATTATTATTTTTATTCTATAATTAAGTACAATGTATCGTATGAATTATACTCACTGTAGTTCTAACTAACACAAGTGTAAAATATATTTCTTGCATTTTTCAAATTAAATTTAATTATTTTTAAATAAAATGCATAAAGTTATCGCTTAATTTGTTAAAAAAAAAAAACCTCGACGATATGGCCATCTATTTGAATATTTTTTTTTTATTAAAATTATCTAGGATAATAAATACGGTAAGTTTGATACAAGATAAAGGCAATATATATATTTAAATAGAAGAAATTCTTCTTAATAATTTATAGGACAGAGAATATCGGTGAAAGAAGAAGTCCTTCAAATATGGCAACACTGTAATAGCGAGAGATGCTAGGTCTTAGATCAGTTGTAGTGCTGCATATAATGGAGAATTGTTTAGCTCTTTGAAGCGTTATAGTACATTGCACTTTTGGAAGGAGGGAGTATGCCGTTAATTCATAGGTGAACATTTTCATGCGCTAATCTTCAAACCAGACATTTCATTATAAAATTTGTTTCAGTTTTTACAAACACTGTTATTTTGCAACTGCTACAATTTCTATGAGTGGCATTAAGCGAGGATACCCTGTATATAATCTTATACATTATTGAATAAAATTGAATAGAATTTGTGTATGACAACTATTGTATACAATGATTGCTAAAAGTGTATATTTTGTAGCAGAATAAAGGTTTGTATGAGTATGATGTAGTCCCGAGGGACAAACATGTCTTCAATTAAGTGAACAAGTTGATTTAGTATAGACTACGGAAACGTGCGTGTCTTTATGGATTTAAGGCTTTTCACTATATAAACACATCATGAAATAATTTCTTGTGTTTTCCTATTTTTTTTTGAGTTATTTATGTTATTTCATAGAAAATTAAATATTGCGGTATTCTATAAATTCTTTGGTGTATAATATTTGATATAGTGATATAGCTTTTATTTAGTATAACTTTTTTCTCTACTAACTTTTGGACCCTCAGTTAACGTAAACTAAGATTTTAATTATTCGACAACTTTATTAGAATTGTTTATCATTATTTTAGTTTTAGACATAATTGGTAATGTAAACCACCCAGCAAAATCTCAGTAATGGGCTCTCATTACCAATATCTAAATAATAAGCAGTAATATTAGGGACAACTTCACATAATTCCGTGATTCAAAACTCATTAGTTTTGTTCGACAAGGTCGTTTTTGTAAGTAGTTTTACATATTTGCTTCATGAAAAAACGCACAAAGTTTGTACAAATTATAATAACTAATATCACACATTAGTTCGATGTTCGATCTATTTATTTAGCTATAGCATTTTATATAATTATAATAGTAGCGATTCCTATTCTCACTTTCACCATTCACCTCAATTTTCGAATCTCATTATTTCCTGAGTGTTAATTATTAGTTCCATTTTGATTTCAGATTTTTAAAGATTTGGTTGTTGTAAAGACGATTGGATAATAAAAAATTTATAAATTTGTATTATTTGAGAGAAAATAAGGTTCGAAAACTGAGGTGAATGGTGAAAGTGAGAATAGGAATCGCTACCAAAATTTTATTTACGAACTATGTATGATCTAGCGCTACCTACTATTTACGTTTGAGCGTCAATTCATACTGCTTAAAAAGACTAACAATACTTAAAGAGACAAACAATTTCATAAGTGATTTGATGTGTAATAATTAAATTATGTTGAACGACAAAAAAATAATATTAATAAAAATGCAATGACTTACTGTCGAAAAATGCTGACGTAGTGTCTGGAAATTTAATATCCTTAATATTTTTCAAGCATATCCTTAATAAACTACAAAGACAGATGCTCCGAGATATTGGCCGTATGAGCAATAGGTGATTCGGATTTCATTAACGTTATTTTTCAACAGTTTTTAAACTTTGATGCATTAACAACAAGTTCGCCTTCAAAGGTAATCGGTAGTGCGATTCAGTAACTTGATTTAACGATAATCGAATTGTTTATAAAAGTAAACAATAAAATTAAGGTTTTTTTAATTAAGATTTTTAAACAATATTCGTTATTGTTAAAGTCAGCTGTTGTTGTTATGTAAACGACAACAATTTTTGTATTGTTTATTCAATCGGGAAAAAATTAAATTTTTAAACAGAAAAATAGAGATGTCGACTATCGTTAGTGAATCACTTAATCGGTAGTGCAAACAACAAAAGTTGTCGATATATTTTGCTACAGATATGTGCCTTTGGCAAGTGTTCTGTTTTCGCCTTTATGGTTGAAGTCTGGTCGTTAATGATAATTATGCCATCATCAACTGGCAGAACATTTGGCATTGTATGCGCAGAGGTCGTTCTGCATGAAGCTGTGTAAAAAGCTTGCTGAATAGCTTCTCGGACACGTGTTACCATAAAATACTTATTTTCACATTTTGCAATAAAGTTTGTTTTAAATGAGAGGATTTTAGTTTGATGAACAACAGGATATGTTAATTGCTTCTTACAGTATAATGTGAAATAAAATCTGTCCCTTTGTTTTGTCTTTGCGTGGAGCGGGTAAAACGCTCCGTTGAATGTACAGCAAAGAATTGTTTTATTGAATAAACTCGAACTTAATTTATAGTATATAAATGCTTACTTAGTACAGTAAAAGCCGGTTAAGCCGAACTCCGAGGGACCAAAACAATTAGTTCGTCTTAAGCGAGGTTCGTATTAAGCGGGTTTTTTTAACGACAAAAAATATGTATTTATTAAAACAAAAACAAGATTTTTACACAAATAAAAAATAAAATTAGCATTTCATGCATTCACAATTAAAAATTCAATTAAAATTCTTCATTAAAATAAAAAAAAATCTGTTATTTTTTCTGAATGACTGAATTAACGATTTCATTCGTTATAAGTTTTTCTATTACCAAAATATGATTGTCAGCTTCATCGGCACACGATTTTGTTCAAATATATTTTTTTATCTTTATTAAGCTATTGTGTACCGTTTGTATATTAGGTACTTCCTCCTCTATTTCGACTTCTTATCACTTGACAAAATTTTCAACATCGGGAGGATTATCAATTTCCAATATTTCTTTATCTGATAAAGTATGTGACGTCAAAACATTAGCATCTATATCTAGAAAGTCATCCACGGATATTGAATTCATGTTAGGTCTATCCCATTAAACGGATAAAGAGTGTACTAAACATGGTAATTTGTATGAAAACGAGTTTTTGGGACTGCTTAAAACAGTTGGTAATAACCTAGGGTTCATATTAAAAGATGTATTTTATATGAAAATTGTTGCCAAAACGTCGGGACTTTTAAATTAGTTCGTATTAACCGAGGGTTCGTCTTAACTGAGTTCGTCTTAAGCGAGTTTTACTGTTATTCTATATACAGTGGGAGATGTAGCAATTGACTAAATACTTTCAGCTCGATTTGTAGGATACGAAACAATTATCAGTGTACAATACCAAAAGGGTTGACTGTTCAATAATGTTTACAGTGGATGTTATATCTGATTTACTGAGTATTTTCAACTTAGATTATTGAAATACAGTCGTCGCATGTACAATGCAAACAGTGTAGACTGTTGTGCAATATGATCCTCTTATTACTTCAATAGAATAATTGTTATAAAGTGGACTAATTGTATCTACATCCTTAAATTGTTAAAACTTATTTGAAAGTCTACCAAAAACTAACTCATATGGATAGTAGTTGCGAACGGAGGACGGAGAAGTATTGAATTAGTACGTGAAGTACTTAAGCCATTCCTCCTAATCGTCTCTGTCAACGGATTTGTGAGATCTCACATATTCGTTGAAAGTTCTAGGATTTCTTTCTATTGTGTCCAGTGTCCAGATGTCTATTCTGTATCCATAACCGAAATGAACATCCGTATTGGATCATAGGTAAGAATAAAATGTATGAAAATTGCCTTTGCAATTGTTCTAGCACAATTGTCTTGTACGGGTTAACAGATATTTTGTCATATCACAGTAGTGACTGCTTTCATTGCCATTGTAGGATTTTGGTAATGGACCTATATTATCCACTAACACACTATCAAATAGGGTTTCCGTCGTTGGCGTTAATATCATAGGACTCCTTAAATGCTTTGCAGTCTTGTCTGTTTGACACTTTTGGCAAGATTTAACATATTTTGTTACGTATTTTGTGATATTTTTCCAATAGTAATATCTTTTAATTTTGTTTAATATTCTTCAAACATCGCATTAACCTCTTTCTGCAGGCTCATCTTGGTATCGTTTCATAACATCTTGATTAGCTTTGGCATTATTTGATTAGCTTTGGCATAGTTGAAGGTCTTCTAATTCAGTAGCGCTACTTTTATATTATTCAAACTTTCATTGCCCATTTGTTTGAACTCAGTAATAGAGATAAATTCGAAAGTTTTCTCACTAGGTCATATTTGTAATTTTGTAATTTTGTAATGTTATGTTTACCGGCCACTTCTTCGAGCGTTGGGAAAAATTGTCCCATTAATATACAAATTATTGATTGGTATATATGCCATTGTAGATTTTCCTCTCGTTTGATGTAACATCTTCCAGGGGTAATTTTAATTTATTATATTTTCTGACGTCAGTGTTCTTCATCGGTACATATATACTAGGCTTTTCATTTAATTGATGCCGCTTATTCATATTACTATTTCCTGACATTTGTTGTGTTTTTACTCTTTCTATATTGGTATTTTTATATTAAATTCCCTTAAATCATTTATCGTGATACGCGATAAAGCGTCTACGACGTAGTTATCTTTTCTCATAAGATATTCAACTGTGAAATCAAATTCTTCTAGATCAAGTCTAATTCTAGTCAATTTTGAGGTAGGGGTTTTCATTGAAAATAGATAAGATAAGTGGTCAATGATCCGATTGAATGAGAAAGTGTTTTCCATACTTATAGGGTCTTAAATGTTCAATGGTTGATTTATTGCTTTCTGCTTTTGTGAAACTTCTAGATGCATATGCCACTAGTAATTGCTTTAAGTCGTATTCTTGTGCGCCACAGGCCTGTTTGCCTACATCTGCTGTTATACAAAACTGTTTTTCTAAATCTGGGTATTGTAACAATGTTGGGTTCATCAGTGTCTTTTTAATATGTTCAAAAACAATATCACTTTCCCTTGTCCATTCAAATTGTACTCCTTTTTTAGATAATCTAGTAAGGTGCCGTGTATACTCAGAATTTTTTTTAATAAATCTTCTGTAATAATTGCAAAAAGCAACAAATCTTTTTCCATCATCAGCATCCGTTAGTTTTGAGTAGTTTTCTATATTAATATGATGACTCTATTATTCCATCTTCTATCATTTTATTCACCTGGTCATCGATTTCTTCTTTATGTATATGTGGTTCTTGATGTACACTGGTTCCGTGTCCTTTGTTCTTAAGTTTTGTTGTAAAAATTGTTATTTGTAACAGTTTCTGATTCTAATCCGACAATATCGCTGTATTTGGTAACTATTTCTTAATGTTTCATTAAAATGCTTCGGATTTTTTTTCTCAGTATGTTGTTATTTTTATTATTAAGTATGCTTATAAATACATTTTCTGTTTTCACTAGTGTACTGTACTCCCGGTTGGGACTCTTGGTTAGGTCTTGCTGGGATTATTACAAGTATAAGTTATTGGTATTACAATTTGCTGTATTAGATTATGTGGTCTCAGCATGACGCAATCTTGATCTTGGTTTAATTCAAGTATACAATTAAACCTTTTCATAAAATCCATACCAATAATTCCAGAGCATGGTGTTGGGAAACTGTGGGGTATCAAAAAGTTATTAGTTTTTAAACCGAAAAATGTTGTACCAATAAATTCAATTTTACCTTTTCCTATACCAGTAAGTGTAGTAATATATGCCGTATTTCTTCGTTTAACTGTGCATTGATGTTTTATTAAGGAAATATCTGCTCCGTTTTCCACTAGTAGTGTTGTTGTAGTAAATTATATTTATTTGAATGAAGCAACTAAAGTAAAGATTATGCACTTTTCTATTTACTGACTTGATCTTAGGGGATTGTTTGGTTTTTCCGAATTGTTTTCATTTGCAGTTATAGTTCTAGCGTGGTTTCTATTTCCATTATTGTTACCACGTCCTCTTCTATTTCAGTACTTATTTATGTTGAATTATTATTATAATTGTTGTTGCGGTCATTATTATTCCGAGAAAAGTGTATTCTGCCCCTGCGATAATTGTTGTTATTGGGTCTTTGCCCGTAGTATGGTCTAGGCATTCTGCTGTCTAGGCATTCTGCTGTCTAGGCATTCTGCTGTCTAGGCATTCTGCTGTCTAGGCATTCTGCTGACATGTTGCCTCGGTGAAACTATTCACAAATTTGCTAATCGCGCCATTTATGCTATTGAACTGGCCAGCCTCCATGATTAGTTACACTTCGTCTATGTTCAAATTTTTAGTTAGTGACTTTTCAGCAACTTGGGTAGAGTATTTATTTGCCAAATCGGAAGACAAACCATCTGATGTGTCTCACTACAATAAACATTTGCAGACTTCTTCCGAGTCAGAACCGGTTTCTCCCTCTTAAATTGTGGCAAATTTTCAACTACAGCCAGAAACTAGTATAATATTCGTATCAATTTCCAATTTCGTATCAATGTTCAATTGAATGAGGTAGTATCTGATTTATATTAAATTTATTAAATATCTTTACCAACTGACACTTTAGATTCCATTAAAGGTCTAAAATCTCTTCCTCGTGCTCTTTAGTAAATTGTCTAAACAGGGACAATTTACTAATCTCTAATTATCTCCACTTAATTTAAAATTGTATTTAAATGCTTTCTTACTGTTTCCGGAAGTACATATGCACTCATAATTATACTTTTTATACTTTCTCAAGTTTTCTCTTTCTGAAGAGACTAATTTATGGATCAAATTCCATTTTTTCCATCTAAACCTTATCTAAATCAGTTGCTCTGCTCATATAATTATTATTGAGTTTCCTGTTATGCATTATATATATATTACAAATGAAACTTTAAGAAACTACTATAGTAATCAATCAGGTGTATTGGCTTATTTGAAATAAATCTGTACTATTATTCTCAAAACTACTTCATTCACTACATTAGCGTTTGGTATTACCACTTTGATTGTGGTTGACCCATTTTCAATAGTCTTCTCTTAAAAATGATGTCTGCATCAAATGAAATTCTTTCCTATTCATAATTAAAAGGATCAGATAAAAATTCAATTATTTAAGGAATGGGAATTTAATTTTTTATTTTAATTTTTTTGTCACAATTATTGTTTTCTTTTCTTTTGTTTTGTTTTTCTTTAATATTTCATGCCACGAAATGCAAAATTAAAAAAAAAAACAAAGTATACACAATAGGGTGGGGCGATTAGTATGGAAGGAAAAAAATCTTAATGGGCGCTTCGCGTTTCTGATTCTTGGGATTGTACTGAGCAAAAAAGTCCACTAGACCATACGTCTACGGTGAAAATCGAGCTTCCAGATTTTGGCTTGCAGTTTTTTCTCAGATATTTTGGCCTATAACAGCCAAACAATTGAGATTTTCGATCCAATACTAAGACAAAAATTGTAGCCAAGACAATAGTTAAGAACTATCTAGTACATCGCAAAAGCATTGGAACGCTCCTTCAGGCAGTTTTGGCCTTGTGAAAGTGCAAAGGGACAGGGTTACTTTCACAAAATATGGCTAAAAAGGCCTATTTTGAAATTAAAAATTAAACCCTTTAACCCTTTAACACAACTTTCTACCAGTAGACTAGTCAACGTTAAAGTGAAATATTTTTCTTTTTCTCAAGAGGAACACATATTTCATTTGTATTAAATATATGTTTTTAAATATTAACTTATTATAAACTACAATTCAAAATGATTACTACAACAATACTAGTTATTTAAGAATAAAATATTTATGAAAAGAATGCTTACAAAAGTTAAGATTTCCACTGAAGATATTTCGAACCCATTCTGAAATTTGTGTATGATGTAAATAACATGTCAAGTAAATTCTGAACCAAAAAAAAAAAAAAAAAAATCAGGATACGCATTTCGATATATTTGCGTTTTTAATTTTTTTTTATCATTTTTTAAAAAAGATTAACTTTTCCTCAAATCCCCTTCGAGCTTTATTATAAGACTAAGTTCATAGCGATTGGACGCGTTCAAGAAATATGATATTTTGAACACCATATATATTACTACAAACGTCAAAAATTTAAACTGCCATAAAACGCAAACTACAAAGAATCTAGAAAAACTAGAAATTAATAGTGTCCGACCGAACAGTTCGGCCAGAAAATGCATTTGGTCAGTATACGGTATTTCTAAGGATTTTGGGCAAATTTGGAGAATGGAAAAAATGTTTATTGGGCTTATATAATGCGATTTTGAGTATCAAATTTAAATAAAAGTTCGTCTTTAAGCAATGAATTCACTGTTCGGCCTCCAAAAGTTCGGCCAAATCGAAATAGTTCGGCGGCCGAACTTTTAACTTTATAGCTAAACTTCAGCTTTTTCCTTAAATTTTATACACAACATCGAATTAAATCGGCTCAACAAACATGTTCCCAATACCAAAATTTGTCCTCATTGCCTCTAGATACCAAAAAACCGAGCAAATATAGTTTTTGGCCGAACTGTTCGGTCGGACACTAGAATTAAACATTTAGTAAGGTCCTGGAGAGTGTTTGCTTAAAATTTTGTGAAAATTGAAAGCCATGAATCCGATTGGTATGTCGATTTCCTGAATAATGAACCTTCTATGTATCCGAATAAAGGACTTTTTGACTAAAATGTCAAAATTCCACACCCTCCAAATTGGAAAGTCCTGGGCCGATCCCGCTTAAATATTTTGTCATATCTACTACCCAATAGGACTCAGCTTGGTGAAAGTTTCTATCCGATCCCAAGTAATCGGTTTCAAAAGTTCCCTATGTATATATTTTTTTTTTTCAAAATCTCAGATTTTGGAAAATACATCATTTCTATTTTAAATGCACTGTTTTTCGGTGGTTAAATATTAATATTTTTTACATAGTCCCTATTTTTGTTAATAAATAGTAATTAAATATTATAAATTAATATTAAATATTATATCAAAGAAACAATTTTGTTCTGTGTAGACGTGTTTTTAACCGGCTCGTATAAAAGTAAACAAAAAACCTGTAATCACCTTTAAGCCATCCGAAAATTTATGAAAATTGTGTAAAATTATAGTGCCTGACTGGTGAGATGATAATAGTTGAGGGCGCTTACTTTATATCAACACATTTTGTATTTAAATATTAATTTGTTTGCAAAAATTTTAACAAGAATTATCTAAGAAATCACTCAATATTAAAGAGACAACTGCAAGTTACAAAATATTAAAATTTTATTGGAAATAAAAACAACACCAGCTGTTCGCTTCATACAAATACTGGTGATTTACAAAAAGTGGTGCCAAGTTGAGCTGCAGTTTGAGGGTCACTGAAAAACCTGTGTAGTGCTGCCACAATAGTTATTTAGCCGTTACATTTGAATAATACAGTGAAGGAAAGAACGGACTTAATTATGGCACAATTAAACATTGGTACACCAAATAAACGTAATTTAGCGGATACTTCAGCGGAGAAGCAATATGAGCAAGCGCCAAGAAGTAGAAAAGTAGGTGATCTTGATGTTAACGACTTAAAGATGATCATAAAAGAGAGCAACAAAGAGGTCTTAGATAAACTAACAAATATTTCTGGTGATGTAGAGGAATTAAAAAAACAAAATGTTTGGTTAAAAGAGCAAGTCGAGTGTTTGCAAGCGGATAAGGATATGGATCGAAAGAGAATTATGCATTTGGAGGACCAAATCAAAAGTAAAAATTTATTATTCAAAGGTTTAGAAGCAAGCAACGCTGTAAATGAAAAGGTTGGTAAAGTCTGTATCGAAACATTAGAACTACCAACAGTTCCAATAATTAAATCGGCCCGTAAAATTTTTGAGTATGACGGTCTAATGACAGTGGTAGCAGAATTTGATTCAACAGAAACCGTACAAGAAGTTTTGCAACAAACAAAAAAACTTGCTGGTACTAAAATATTTATTGAAAAAGATTTAAATATGGAAAAGCAACCAGATAAGAAAGTTATTCTCCAGCTTAAAAGGAAATAATAGCTCTCAGTACAACACACCGTGTGGCAGTCATTAACGAAAAATTGAGGATTGGTGATAAATGGTTCTTTTGGAATAAGGACAGGAAGCTAGTATGCGGCCAACAAGATGCGGCAGTTGTTTTAAGTGATTTTTATGCAACTTGTTATTTAAAAATTAATATAAATTACAATGAGTTACTAACCAAAATTATGTCAAAAAACTAAAAGTCCGAATACCATTTTACATATTTTAGCTTTTTAACATACATGGTTTAGGCAATAAATGTCTGTTTCCTGATTTTTTGAGTATATTTGTAGTTGTGATGTATTTGCATTATTTGAAACACACGTAGAGGAGGAAAGCGTTGATAAATGTAGAAAATATTTTAAAAATCATGATTTGTTTTGGAAACCAGCCACCAGAATAAATATTCGAGGAAGAGCTATAGCGGGTTGTGTGTATGGGGTAAATAGAAATTTAAAAGAAATTGGTTTGAAGCATGCTTTTCACACAATTGACGGTATAGTGGTTATTCGAATTGAAATAAACGAGATAAAATTTAGTATTATACCAGTTTATATTAGAGGTGCGGTATGGAATGAGGAGTTTCAAGAGTTAAAAGCTTTTTTCAATAATAATAATGAAAGCAATGCTGTAGTTGTTGGTGACATGAACGTGAGAATTGGTGAAATACAACAAACTATAGAGGAGATTCACAAATCATCTTTTACTGCTGGGTTAGAAGAAAGAAAATCTGAAGATAAAACCATAAAGAGTAATGGAAGGCAGCTGATTGAGTTTTGCAATGACTTTGGACTTTAGTTTTGAATGGATGTACAATTGGTGATGAAAATGGTGCTTTTACGCACTTAAGCGCAGGCGGAAATTCCGTAAATGATATTTGTGCAATATCACAAGAAGCATTGCAATATGTAGAACAGTTTCAAGTTGATTCTAAAATCTGGTCAGATCACATGCCGCTTAGAATAAAGTTAAACGTTAAAGGTCATAATGAAAGAGTCGAAAGAATGAGCCTTTTGCCGAAATTAAAATGGAAAGAAGAAGAAAAGGAAATGTATCAAAGAAAACTTAACCAAAATCTGAGGGTGCGAGAAGTACAAGGTAATTTCTATTCTCTAGACCAATTAGTAAATGTAATTAAGGCGTCAATATCGAATGCAAAACAAAAGAAAAACAAACTCACTTTTAAAAATAAATGGTTTAATTATAAATGCCTAAAGCAAGAAAAAAATCATTTGAGCTTTTAAATGATTTTAGAAAATCAAAAATCCGCAGGATAAAGAAAAATATCTTCAAGCCAAAAGGTGCTATGTTAATGAATGTAGAAAGCAAAAGGAGAAATATTATGTAGAACTTACTATAAAAATTAGTAACACAAATAATTCAAAAAGTGGTGGGAACTAGCGAAGGAAATACGAGGAGAATGTTTTAGAATGGGTTCATCTATACCTGCATATAATTTAAGGATTACTTTCAGAGTTTGTTGAATCAACCAATAGAATCTTTGGATATGCAATTGCTCCAACATGGTACGCAGATGATGATCTAGATAGAGCGGTAACAGTAGAAGAAGTTAAAAAGTCCTGAGTTTAACAAAGCCAAATAAAGCCCCAGGAGAAGACAGAGTTCCATACGAAATGTTTCAAAATGCGTCTGAAGAATTTATCATCGAATTAACAAAACTTATAATATCATGTTTGGAAACTGGAAGAGTTGATGAGAAATTTGTACAAAGTATTATATTTCCAATACACAAAAAGGGAGATCATAATAACCCCAATAATTATAGGGGGATATCATTTATGAATTGTGCTGCTAAGGTGCTAATGGGAGCTATTCATGCAAGACTTACAAGCTGGATAGAAAAACATAATGTTTTAAATGAATTCCAAGCTGGTTTTAGACCTCATTATTCAACGGTCGACAATATATATAATTTGGCAGCTTTAGTTCATTTGAAAGGTATGGAAAAAAAGAAGATATACGCATTTTTCGTAGACTTTAAAGCAGCCTTTGATAGAGTATCAAGAAGTTCCTTAATTTTTAAGCTACATGGCTTAGGCATTTCTACCAAAGTCATTAATTTTATAAAAAATGTATATAAACATACAGAATCTGCAGTATGGACGGGGAAAAGAACTATCAGAATTTTTCGATACGTACACAGGAGTCAAACAAGGCTGTCTTTTATCACCATTGCTGTTTACATTGTACCTTAATGACCTGCACGAATATCTAGGAGGTGGCTTGATGGTACAGGAGATAAATGTACGTTTGTTACTCTACGCAGACGATATTGTAATATTGGCAGACGATATATCTGTTTTACAAAGAATGGTTAATAATTTGGAAAGATATTGTGAGCTGTGGAACATGGAAGTAAATATGAGCAAATCGGAAATGATGGTATTCCGTAATGGTGGCAGACTTGCAACACATGAAAAAATAATATACAAGGGTCAATATGTAAAGATCGTAAACGAATACTGTATCTTGGAGTAATCTTGACGCCAAAAATGAGTTTTTACAAAGCACCTTGAAAAAAGAAATACATCCGCGAAGAACAGTATCAACGCCACTTGGAAAAGTTTTATGGGAAAAGCAAACATAGCACTTGAACACAAATGGAGCTATTCAATCTGTGTGCCGTTCTATACAAACATCGCAGCTCAAATTTGGGGATGTTGGTTATTTGACGAAGTGGACAAGTTGCAACGTTATTTTATAAAAAGAATACTTAAGTTACCAGATTTCACCCCAAATTATGGTTTGAATTTAGAAACAAATACAGAACTAAGCTATTTTTACACTCTAAACCTTCATATGAACTACGTTTTTAAAACCCTCTTTCGATACAATGAAAACAGATTACCTACAGACTTTCATTGCTTATTTTAAGAAACAACATATTTTGGTTCGAAACAAATTAATGAAATAGGCAGTGAGTTTAATATAAGATTTGAAAATACGTCTGAAGAAGAATGGCTTTCGAGAGGTACCCTGTTATTACAACAAATGAAAAAAACAAAACCGGTGCAACAAATGCAAGAAAAAGCTTTAAAACAGCAGAACCCGTTTTTATAGATATTTAGATCATAAAGGGAGAGATTACATTGAAACATCCAAAAACCTACACCAAATCACAATAATTTTCAAAACCAGATGTGATATTTTGCCATTACGTGCCAATACGTTTAGTAGTAGTGAGAGCAAACGTGCAGTTTATGTAATACTGTTGAAGATGAAACACTGCAGCATTTCATTGCAACGTGCCCTATACTCAGAGAATTCAGAAGCAGGTATTTAGGTAAAAGTAATTTTGATGAAATTGAACTCATAAATATTTTAAATGGTAACATTGCCTAACGGATGGAATAGGCTATATAAATTTGTTAATAATGCATTAAATTATAGAAAAATGATATTAGAAGAATTTGTATAATTACTTAGTTTAAACTTAGGTTTGTTAAGATATATTTTTATAACAGACGACTATAAGTCATTGTTATGAATTACCTACTTTATTTATTTTCATTTATTAAATAAAGATTACAATACAATACAATATTAAATATTATTTGCCTCTATTTTTTAATAAATATTAATTTTTTGGAAAAACAAATATGGAATGAAAGCGTTAAAGTACAGCCTCTTTAACAGCTGAATATTTATGGAAACTTTAATTATTGATAAAACGAATCAAAAATAAAAATTTAAAACAAATGAAAATTATTCAAGTTCGAGGCCATACTCTATATTTCTTTATTAGGATATTGTCCTAACAAATAATCTATAGAGTTTATGTTTTCAAATTTATTAATTGACCACTTTTAGGAATGTGTTGATAGATCTATTTCGGGAATTTTCTAGGTTCCCATCATCAGAACACGTTTTGAAAGAAATGACAATCCCATGCAAAACATCAACCATTCATATAACCTAGTTTTGCCACTAAATGAGAACTAATATATGATATTTCATTTTAATTGCACAATTATCTTTAATAAAAATTATATTAAACATTTAAAACAAATTTTTAAAAACGTGAATAGAATTGAAATAATCATTAATATTGACATACACTTTAATTTCAGAATGATTCAAAGTCCCGGTGAAGTAAAATGAAAAAATTATTAAAGTTTTCAGTAAAGTAATAAAACTTTTCATCACAAAGTAATCGAAAAATCCCTAAAAATTAATGAAATGCATTATACTTTTTATGAAACTAGGTTTTTAATGACACCCTTTTAATTGGATGAATGACGTTTTTAATAAATAAAGTTTAA
>CM037851.1:188481507-188649146 GCA_021234595.1 Delia radicum | reverse complement strand
AAAGTTTTCTGTATCGGGGTGGTCTACTTTGGCACCTTATTGCTCACCCTGTGTTAACACAGGGTGGCTTCAAAATTTTCTGAAAGCTATACTCCTCCTTAACGATTACATATACATTTGGTCTTAATCGGTCCAGTAGTTAAGAAGTTCTATATTTATTAACACTTTTTATTTGATTCACTCCACTGTGTGGCATTGAGGTGATATTGAAAGATTTTCAAATTTCGCTAATGATACTGCCAGGATATTTGTTAAAAATTATACATGGTATTATATGCCCCCTACTCGTACATAAATACTTTATTCGCCGCGCCAAAATTGTATCGCTTTCACCATGTCTTATTGGCCAACTAACTGAAGCATCTCAAGAAGCTAGAAATAAGAACTTTAAAAGTTATACGGGCACTTTTCGGCGTAAATGCAGTAGCAAAAATACCATAAAAGACGTGTTCAGTAGAATGGAGCAAATACAAAAGTCTGCATTGGAGTTACTTATTCTTCCCCGCAGTGAAAACGATAATGATGACGATGATGATGATGAAGACCATTTTAATGATGATTATGAAGATAATGATGATTATGAAGTAAATAATACATTTGAAGTTTATAAAATTAAGTAAATAAAAAAGCCTTATAAGTTTCTGTTTTATGTTTATTTTCTGTTTATGAATATTTATAAATCAAAATAAATAATATTTTCTACTGTGACTTTTTTGAGTTAAATCTGTGGAATTATGGATTTCTGAGAAAAATTACCTATTTTATGTTAAAATTTTGCTAATATAAATACATATTAAATATTTATTCTTTTTATTTAAACAAAAAAAAAAATATTTTTTCTAAAAGCACATAAATGTGCTCTAACTTACAATTTAATTTACTAATTTATCGTTTTTTATTCCAAAGTTACAGCAAAAATAGTTAAATAAGGACCATTTTTTTCCAAAATACAAAAAAGCTCATAAAAGGTTAACAAATTTCTTTTTCAACAATTATTTTTTCAAATGCTGGTTTTTCATGTATTTATTAATATCCATCAATAAAAAATAGCAACTTTCAATACCATTTACCCCACCGTGCGCTGTGGTAAAAATATGGCCAAATTGAACAACTTTACCGGAGCCATGCCGTGGAATTTTATACAGTTAGCAGAAAAACTAACACACTTACTAAATCAGAAGAAAGAAAGTTTAAAGAATAGAAAAAACAGAAAATAAAGAAAAAATAAAATATAGAAATAAAATATATATAATTAAATTATAATTAAATTAATAAATAAAAATGTAATTTAATTTATTTTTTATTGTTTGCAGTGGTGCCTGCTCACTGGTTGGTTAGTGAGTGTGAGCCACAGGGTCCTTGAATGCGAATACAGCAAATCTATCGATAATGCCTTAGCTTAATTCAAGGATCAAGACCGACCATGCGTGGTGAAGAGCCACACCCGGTTAGAGGTTGCCCCTACTTTCGCAGAACATGGCGGCTCTAGAGTGGTATACTCGATAAAAACCCGTAATCCCGGGTGTCATCCGACCCGTGCCCATGGGATGTGTAGCACTACGTGAGTGTGTTTTTGAACGGAGGCCTCCAGGACGAGGTGAACCCTGGTTGTACTAACCCGCTGGTAACACAGGGCTCTGTTACCGAGCGTTCTTTTTAATCCCTATTTACTTTATATTTATTTTAGATGGAGAAAATTCATGAATTAAATAATAAAAAGCAAGAAGATATCGAAGCAGATCTATCTAAAGCAAACAGTGTGCCTCAGGGCCTGGAATGTGCTAAAGAAAAAAATAAAGTGCAGCCAATGGACACATTGTTGTCCGAACCTGCAGAAAATATGGATGTTGTGGAGCAGGCTATTGCGACTTCAGGTCCACCCGTGGCTGATGACTCCACCATCCCAACGGACGATGAGGATGCACTATTAAACTCGCAGCCTCATGAAGCCGTAACTGCTGAAAGTGCTGTGTCGAAGCAATCGACAAACAATCGAGCCAAACTAACTGGTGCGGCTCGAAAGCGCATGAAGCAATACTTGGAAGATGGTATTGACATCGAGACGGCTCGCATACTATGCCAAAAACCGATGCGAGAGACTCGAAAAGAAGTCAAGGCACTGACAGGTGCTCGTAAGAGAGTGCGATCCGATGGATCAACGCCACCTGCAACGAAACAGCCTGCAAAGAGGACCGCTGGAGCAGCTGCGGATGGCACACCCCTTAAGGTGGACAGTGGCAAACTGGTGAAACCAGCCATAACCGTACCGGCAAAACCGCCAAAAACAATGGTCCCCTCATACAAGGATGTCGTTGCCGCCCTAAAAATTGGCGTTATACCGCCTGATTTTCCGGCAACGAGATGGTCTGACGAGCAGCTACACTCCATCAAAAGGTCCATCCTGTATAAAATTGTTGAGCTCAAGAAGGGGCCCCTGAAGCCCAGTTTTTCCAACTGCTCCCTCAAACCAGGATGGATCAATTTTGTATGCGACGACAAAGAGACGGTACAGTGGATGGAGACGCATGTCCCCGAAATAAAGCCATGGGAAGGTGCTGTTCTCAAAGTCGTAGCTGAGGATGAAGTGCCGAGGGCCCAAGTGTTCGTGGGATACTTCCCGGACAAGGAGGATACCTCAAGTAACTTCATACTTGGACTGGTTGAAGCCCAGAACCGTGATCTTTCGGTTGAGTACTGGAAGGTATTGAATAGTGTCGTAAAGAGTGGTGTAGTCGAGATCACTCTTTCGATCGATCCAATATCTGCCGATGTACTCAAACAAAAGAACTATCGGGTGAAATTCGAGTTTGGAACGGCGCTGGTAAGACCCACCCGTTAACCTAATGTGGTCGAGCGCAAGAAACTCGAAACGACCAATGCATCTGCTTCAGCAACTTCGGCTAAGTCTGATAAGAGTGCTTCAAAGCCAATTACCTCAGACGATAAACCAAGCTGCTCGAAGCATGTGCCAAGGTCAATTTCTAGCGAGCAAAATAGCCAGAGGGCCAAAAACAAGGCTTCCACGGACCATACAAGCAACAGGCCTAGAAAGTGGGAGAGGCACTCAGCAGAAGAAGCAGCCCTGCTGAACAGCAATCGAGGAAGTAAAGTGGCGAAGCGGGCTAAAAAAACAAGCTCGCAAATAATGGCCTCAAAAAGTAAGGCAAAACAGCACATTAAGTGCTTACAGGTGGACCTTCACCATGCCAAAGCGGCTTCAGATGTGGCAATTAGAAGGTTCACCTCAGACGACCTGGACGTCATTTTAATCCAGGAACCATGGGTGCATGCCGGAGCAATAAAAGGGCTCAACTCAAACAAGGTAGGTTCATATATAACAATCAACATGAGAGGCCTAGAACGGCCATGTTTGTTAGAAACAATTTAACCATTCTTCCCATCTCAGAGTTTATCTTAGGGGATTTGGTTGCCATACGGGCTAGGGTGCCCTCCCTATCTGGTGAGCATGAGGTGGTACTTGCATCCGCGTACCTGCCGGGAGATGTAGATGAGGCGCCAACATCTGAAGTGAGAGCTCTTGTGGACTTCTGCAACTCCAGAAATCTTGGATGGATCATCTGCTGTGATGCCAATGCTCATCACATTACTTGGGGAAGTACAGGTAACAACAAGCGAGGTGAGTACCTGCTAGAGTTTATTAGTAGTAATAACATAAATATAGCGAATAGAGGTAACGAACCCACTTTCAGGAACGTAGTTAGATCGGAGGTTTTAGACCTCACACTTACTAGCTCTAATCTTTCCTTCGCCATCTCTGACTGGCACGTATCTTCGGAAGTTTCAATGTCGGACCACCAACACCTGGTCTTCAACATTGCGGGTTCTTTGGGTACTATCCAGTCCTTCCGTAATCCCAGGAGGACAGATTGGGATCTTTTTCGGTATTATGTTTAAGACTCCGCTAACTGCTCGAGGGGGCTTATTTTGAGCACGACACAAATCGATCAGGAGGCGACTGATATTCAGTGTAATCTAATTTCCGCCTATGAGTTGAGCTGCCCAATGGGGGCAAGGAAAACCAAGCGTGATGTTCCATGGTGGAACGACAAACTTGGGAAACTCAGAACAGAGGCGAGAAGACTATTCAATAGGGCCAAGGATACAGGCAACTGGGCCTACAAGGCGGCTCTAACTGGGTACAATAAGGAACTCCGTAGATCTAAGAGGGCAACGTGGCGTAACTACTGGGAGAAGATCTCAGATCTCCCCGAAGCGGTTAGGCTTCAGAAGGCTCTTTCACAAGATCATACGAACGGACTTAGTACCCTGAAGAGACCGGACGGGTTCTACTCTGAATCGCCCGAGGAGACCTGTGAACTCTTACTGAATACACACTTTCCGGATTGTGTGTCACCTGAGAGGCTACCTAGGATTCCTAGGACTCCTAGCCTATCTGGGAGGGACATACGACTTGCGAACAGGGTGTTTCAGGAGTGAAGGATCTCATGGGCAGTGAGAAAATTTTCGTCGTTTAAATCTCCTGGACCAGATGGGGTGTATCCGTGTCTGCTGCAGAGGAGCATGGATCTTATACTCCCGCAACTGACCAGGATTTTTAATTCGAGTTTGTTATTTGGTCACGTTCCATTGGCTTGGAACGAAGTTAAGGTAGTATTCATACCGAAGGCTGGGCGCAAAGCGGAACATTTGCCCAAATCTTATAGACCAATAAGTCTTAGTTCTTTTCTCCTTAAGACCATGGAGGAAGTCTTGGACCACTATATCAGGGATATGTACCTGCTGCGCAAACCCATTCATAGGTACCAATTTGCGTATCAGCAGGGAAAATCCACTGAGACGGCTGCCCATCAAGTTGTCACTATGATCGAAAAGGCACTGGAGGCGAAGCAAATAGCCTTGTGTGCTTTCATTGATATTCAGGGCGCTTTTGACAACACGTCCTACGATGCGATTAGGACTGCGATGTTGAGGAAAGACATCCCCAGTGTTATCGTTAGTTGGACTCTGGAGATGTTGACCTCTAGAGTCATTACATTCGGCATCGGGAACACTTCTAGGACCATAGGGGCGACTAGGGGCTGTCCTCAGGGTGGTGTGCTATCGCCTCTGCTGTGGACTCTGGTCATTGATGAGCTGCTTGAGCAGCTTAATGACCTGGGTTTCAGAACCACGGATATGCTGACGATCTTGTTATTTCTGTCACAGGCTGGGATGACAGGACAATTTCTGAGCGCATGCAACAGGCTCTGAACTTTACCTTAAAGTGGTGCCAGGAGAAGGGATTGACTACAAATCCCTCGAAAACCATCCTGGTGCCCTTTACTAGGAGACGTAAGTTATGTCTCACTGAGCCATCGCTTCAGGGGACGAGGATCTGCTTCTCTGATAGCGTTAAGTACTTGGGGGTTATATTGGATAGGTCTCTGAATTGGAATGAGCACCTTGATATGATCTCTAAAAGGGCCACTAGGGCAATGTTTGCCTGCCAGAGGCGCTTTGGCAAGACCTGGGGCCTTAGACCTCAAATGGTCTACTGGTCTTTTAACACCATTGTGAAACCGATGGTCACATACGCCTCTTTGGCGTGGTGGACAAAGGTTGAACAACTCGGGGCTCAGATGACTCTTAAGAGGATTTATCGACTGGCATGTATTGGTATCAGTGGTGCCTCAAAATCATGTCCGACTGATGCCATTGGAGTCATGCTGGGTATTCCTCCTTTGCATATTTCTGTAAAGGAGAACGCGTGCATGGGATCCCTAAGGCTGCGGGAGATTGGCAGCATGAGGAGTGGGGATCTGAAGGGGCATCTTGAGATTGCGAAAATGTTCGCTGATGACCCGGTTATTAGGGTCAGTGACAAGATACTGCCTGTGCAAGTATTTGTTAGGCACTTTGTTGTTGTGATTTTCGACAGGAGCACGTGGTTGAATGGATCTTGGGTACCGGAGGTTGGTGCACAGGTCTGGTTCACGGATGGCTCGAAACAGTCGAACATGGATACGGGGGCGGGTGTCGTCGGACCCGGATTTCAGCGTGCTCTACCCATGGGCAAATATCCCTCCGTTTTTCAGGCTGAGGTCTTCGCTATCTGTATCTGTGTGGAAGAGTGTCTGCGGAGGAGGACACGGGGGGGCCACGATCTACATTCTATCTGACAGCCAAGCGGCACCTGGTGGCTTGAGGGCTCAAGATGTGTCGTCTGGTCTGGTTAAGGAATGTATCGACTCTCTAAATCGTCTAGGACCTTAACAACTCCTTGACACTGGGCTGGGTTCCAGGCCATGAGGGCAACGAACGGGCTGACTGTTTAGCCAACTGCGGAGCTCGTCGACAATTCATTGGCCCGGAACCCTTCTGTGGCGTACCCAATGGGTATGTCAGAGAGAAGCTCAGAAGATGGAGGGAGTCGGAGTTTGGGGGCCTATTGGGCCAGATCGCCTGGGCAGCGACAGGCGAGGCTGTTTATATCTCCCTCTGGGGATCGCGGAAACTCTTGTCTATGACGAGGGGCGAACTAAGGACCTTAACGGGTTACCTCACAGGACACTGTGGCCTTAGGTATCAATTGTACAAGATGGGACGATCCTCTACGGATACGTGCAGGTTTTGTGAATTGGAACCCGAGACCTCTGAGCATGTTCTCTGCAAATGTCCGAGGCTCTCCGACAGGAGGGTGCGTTATTTTGGTGATCGAATAGTGACGCCATCGGACGTTTGGAACTGTTCACCTGGTAGGATAATTGGCTTCGTAGGGAGCCTGAACCTATAGGGTGTATTCGCTGGCAGCACAAAATACCAATTTCTGGTCGCGGTGCATAGTGCCACTATAATCTAATCTAATCTACCACGCGAAAAAAAAACAAACTGTCAAAATCATATGTTTGTTATATTTGTACAATATAAATATACTTTAAATGCCCAATATTGGTCACATAAATGTGATTTAAATTTGAAGTTAAAAACTGACCAATTTCTGGTCGCGGTGCATAGTGCCACTATAATCTAATCTAATCTACCACGCGAAAAAAAACAAACTGTCAAAATCATATGGTTGTTATATTTGTACAATATAAATATACTTTAAATGCCCAATATTGGTCACATAAATGTGATTTAAATTTGAAGTTAAAAACTGACGTTTGTAATTAAATAGAACTTAAAGTCCAAATGGCATTTAAATACGAAGTGAAAAACTGGACATTAGACAAAGAAAAACTTGTGCACTTGTTATTTCGTTTGAACAAAAAGTACAGTTGCAAATTTTTACTCAAGAATTAATCAAATCTAGTTTCAAGTTTGTAAATAAATGTGTTTTATACTGATCGGTCACTTGTAAAAGCTACCAAGGTTGGCCGTCCATTTTGAGACGATGTTTTTTTAACGAAATTTGTAGATTCGAACATTATGACACTGAACTAACCAGATGTCAGTATAAATCAAATGTTATTACCATTATGCTCTGGTTACAAACACAAAAAACATGGTAATAGGTATTAAAGGGGTATAAGTTTTACAAATATGGATTTCACTGATTTTAGACCTTTTGTAATCTAAGTTACGAGGCAAAGCAAAAATAAATTCTTATGTGACATAGTAGCACTTATAGGTTAAAAAAAATTTGTTTATGAATTTCAAAATGATACTTTTTTAAACTCAAATTTTTTAAATATATCCTGAAAATGGCATTTTTTGGTCACACAAGGCTTTACACCTTTCTATGTATTTTGTTGGTATTTTTTTTAGAATAGTTTTTAACATATGTATTTTAAAAGAATACACTTCAGAAATGCACCCTACACCCAGCATTGGTCGAAATTATGAATTTTGGAAATGTTAAGTTTATGAATGCGATAAAAAAAAGTCACACCACTTGGATACATTTTTAGAACTTTATACTATGAAGAGGCATATTCTTATGGGTCTGCCTCATGATTTATCGCTGCCCGCTCAAAAACGTAGACTAGGGAGCAAATTTTGAGGAAAATGTCCCCTTTTTCAATTGACTTTTTTCATTTTCAAAAAAAGTGTTTTTATATTAAATTTTTTTTCTTTTAATAAAAAGAAAATAATTTGCCTTCGTTCCAAAAATCGTTTCGATATTGTAACTAAAATGAATTGTATATTGTTTGTGTTGTTTTTACGGTAATGTTAAAAATTTCAAACAATTTCTAATATTTTTTGACATATTATTGAAGAAGACCTATTTATTAATTCAACGACGCATAATACGTTTATATAGTGTATTTCATCAATTCGACATTTAATCAGACATCACAGGTCAAATTGTAATATTTAACAATTTTTTATGTTCATGTATACGGTATACTTTATTGCATTATATTTCTCTGAAAGGGTTACGGGTTTTTTTTAATTTTTTTTAATACTATTTAAAAATCCTTATTAGATATAAATTTAGGTACAAATTACTTTACATAATATAACACTTGCACATTTGTTTGTAGTAATTTTCCATGTAAATTACAGGCATATTATTATTAGAGTGTTTTTTGATTTTTAGATTTGGGGATATCATTACTTTTTAGAAGGTTTTTGTGTCAATAAAAATAATGGCGTTTTTATTTTTAAAAATTCCAACTACTTCAATTACCGCTCGGCGGCTAATATGGCGAATTTTGGGTACCTTCTTTTGTAGAACAAAACCGATAAATATATTTAAAATCTGACTTCACGAATCGATTCTACATGAAAAATTAGGCTTATAAGCAGTTTTTTACGCTTTTACATTGCACCGGATAGCCATTAGAGAGGTCGGAAATAATCGATTTCTTTATTCTTTAATTTTTTTTGTTAATATACACAAATAAAGAGGATTCTTTCCTGAGAAAAATGGTATACTATACTTATTTTTATTACTACCCGTTAAAAAGTTGATAAGCCTTAATTTTTTTTGCCAGTAACAACAACATATTTTTGTTTTGTAATTTTTATTGCAAAGTAAATTTTATTTATTAAAAACAAAGTAAACATTTTTTATTAACAAAACAATGATAATGATTATTAGAAACAATAAATAGTAATTATTTAATTAATTAAAATTTTTTCAACTGCTGATAGAGCTAAACTATTCAAATTATCTCTATTTTTTACTAAGCCAGAAGCGTTCAACCGCGAAATTTTACCAACAAGTTGTTCGGTGTAAATGCTTGTTGATTGAATATTTCTGGAGGTTTCAATTGCATTTGGTTTCACTATCAGATGCTTTGATGTCTCTCGCTCATGTTCTTGGGTACAAGGAAATAGATCAGAGAGCTGGTCGTAAAATGGTTTAAAATTCTTTTTAACATTCTGAAAGTTTTTGTAAAATTGAATGATTTTATTACGCAAGTAATAACGCTGCTTGGGATATAAATTCAACTTTTGCACATCTTCCTCTATTTCCAATACAACGGTAGAAGCTGTTACGAAAATATTGTGTTTTCCAATAGGTTTAAGGAATGTATAAAATCGACTTAAAACGTCTAACTTTGTACACGAACTAATATATTAGGGGAAAATGTAACTAGTTATATAATTTTATTAAAATAACATATAATGCTTTGTTAAATAAGTTTTGGGACTTTAGCACATTTAATTATTATAAATGCAATTAATGTTTATCCCGATGAAAATAAATTTAAATAACAAATATGCAGGTGCTTGTGCAAATTTAAATGTAACTGACACTAATAGAAAACATATGATTTTCTATTGTTGATTTACTTGAATAGACGTCACTACATTGCTAGGTCTGTCAAAAAAACAGAGTAGTATTTGGAAGATGACAAAGCCAATTGTGACAATTTTTTGTTGTTGTTTTGGTTTTTCTTTGATATTTTAAATTTTGAATCTCGCTCCTAGACGAGGACAAGAAATTCTCATTGAGTTTGTGATTTAACATAACAAATATCTCTAGAAATTCTAATAACAAAGTCCCCTGAAGATTTCCTTGGCAGGAATGAAATCCGGATAGGGACAACGCCTACATCAGATTGCTTTTCACAATTTGTTAAATAAGTTTTGGGACTTTAGCACATTTAATTATTATAAATGCAATTAATGTTTATCCCGATGAAAATAAATTTAAATAACAAATATGCAGGTGCTTGTGCAAATTTAAATGTAACTGACACTAATAGAAAACATATGATTTTCTATTGTTGATTTACTTGAATAGACGTCACTACATTGCTAGGTCTGTCAAAAAAACAGAGTAGTATTTGGAAGATGACAAAGCCAATTGTGACAATTTTTTGTTGTTGTTTTGGTTTTTCTTTGATATTTTAAATTTTGAATCTCGCTCCTAGACGAGGACAAGAAATTCTCATTGAGTTTGTGATTTAACATAACAAATATCTCTAGAAATTCTAATAACAAAGTCCCCTGAAGATTTCCTTGGCAGGAATGAAATCCGGATAGGGACACGCCTACATCAGATTGCTTTTCACAATTTGTTAAATAAGTTTTGGGACTTTAGCACATTTAATTATTATAAATGCAATTAATGTTTATCCCGATGAAAATAAATTTAAATAACAAATATGCAGGTGCTTGTGCAAATTTAAATGTAACTGACACTAATAGAAAACATATGATTTTCTATTGTTGATTTACTTGAATAGACGTCACTACATTGCTAGGTCTGTCAAAAAACAGAGTAGTATTTGGAAGATGACAAAGCCAATTGTGACAATTTTTTGTTGTTGTTTTGGTTTTTCTTTGATATTTTAAATTTTGAATCTCGCTCCTAGACGAGGACAAGAAATTCTCATTGAGTTTGTGATTTAACATAACAAATATCTCTAGAAATTCTAATAACAAAGTCCCCTGAAGATTTCCTTGGCAGGAATGAAATCCGGATAGGGACACGCCTACATCAGATTGCTTTTCACAATTTGTTAAATAAGTTTTGGGACTTTAGCACATTTAATTATTATAAATATAATGCATTTACCTGGAATCCGTCTAATTCTTTTTTCAGTAATTTTTTAAGATCACACATTTCATAAAATAATGTTAAAATTACGAATAGTTAAAACTCCAAACCGTATTCAATGAAAATTGAAATAATATAAAAATAACAAAATTATTGAACTCTAACAACTTTTAAAAGTGTTACTTAGTTTATAATTGTTTTAAACAAAAAAAAAAAAAAACTTTGAAGTAAAAATTCAAAAATAAAAGAAAATAAATGTGGGTATGTAAAAATAAAAGTTTAAGGAATAATAACTTATTAACGGGTGGTAATAGAAATAAGTATAATATACCATTTTTCTCAAGTAAGAATCCTCTTTAAATGTGAATACGAAAAAATATTTCAAATGAAAGAATAAAAAAAAAATCAATTTTTTTTCCGACCACCTAAATGGCTATCCGTTGCATTATAAAAGAGCAAAAAACTGCTTATAAGCCTAATTTTTCATGTAGAATCGATTCGTGAAGTCAGATTTTAAATATATTTAGCGGTTTTTGTTCTACAAAACAAGGTATCCAAAATTCTCGATTTTAGCCGCCGAGCGGGAATTGAAGGAGTTGGAATTTTTTCAAAAATAAAAACGCCATTATTTTTATTGTCGCAAAAACCTTCTAAAAAGTTATGATATTTCAAAAATCAAACACAAAAACCAAAAAAAAAAAACACTAATAATTATATTACTTATTTTAAAGAAATTATAATGCATTTTTTTGTTCTAAAGGTATGGTTTTATTAGATTTAACATTGTGTTAAAAAATATAAATATATTGCTAAGGACTAAAAATGTTCCATAAAATAGTCTGAACTATTAAAAGTTAAAAGATCTTTTATATCCATAGATTCAGAATCTTTATTTTCAATGTCTATGCACACAGGGAAAAGATCAGTTGGAATTCGTTCGATATTACATTATTTAAGTTGGTAAAGAAATATTTTAGCTGTGTGTGCATACAAATGTTAATCAGGACCAGTTATTTTGTCTAGTGCAAGTTTAAAAATTAGCTTAACAAACTAACTTTCTTGGTGACAGACAATTGGTTGATTTCACTAATTATACAATTTTAAATATGGTTAGAAAAACTACTAGTCTATGCAACCATAGAAAAAAAAAATGTTCAGTAAACACAGCTATTTTATTATAATAATAACCCTTGCTCCCAATTGCCTTAACTATCATACCTTGTTCTGAACAAAATAATTGTTATTTTCCATTTATGTCAAATTAATTATTTAAAAATAACAAAAAGAAAATTGAAACAAAAAAATTGATAGTAAAACATAGAAGTACAAAAATTTTAAATTTTTAGAAAATACGTAATAATATTAAAAAAAACACCATTGTATGGTAGTAAAAAACTAGAAGGAGATGCTGATGTGATAATCTTAAATTTTGTGTACATAAAAACGCAAATTATTGTAGTTGCTCGTTTTTCTTTCAGAATTTTAAACATATTTGTAAGGCGGATGATGACTAAAATGCGCAACAATATCCTTCTTAAATTACAAAAACGGGTGCTTCAAATATGGTTTAAAATTGGAGAAAACTTAACATTTTAATAGCAACTACCTAGCAACGTTATTACTCTATCTAGCGCAGTTGCGAAAAAGATGTTTTTATACTTTTTAAGTAGAGCCTACAATCAAGACCGAAAAAGATGTTTTTATACTTTTTAAGTAGAGCCTACAATCAAGACCGGTGTCCCGGGTTTCCCGGTCTTCGGTCTACCGGGTTACACCGAAAGATCGGGTAGAACGAAAACCAGGGAATAGCAGTAGGTCCGGCTACACCGAAAACCAAGTCTACTCGTTAAAGCTGTCAGCGCGATTAAGACAAAGTATTTTTTGCATAAAAACTTATGATTTTTTACACAAAAATATTTTTTTTAAAAAAAGTACCTCTTTCAAAAATAAAGTACTCCTAAAAAAAAGTATCTTGTAAGTATTTTTTAAGAAAAATTACCTTTTTTCACAAAAACGTTACTTTTTTACAAAAACATTTCTTTTTCAAATCGAAGTACCATTTTCAAAGAAGTTCCTTTTCGAAAAAACTACATTAAAAAAAAGTACCTTTTTCAAAATAAAAAATATATGTACATATATACCTTTTTAAAATACTCTCTATTTAAAATGGTACTTTTTTAAAAAAGATACTTTTATGGAAAAGTTTAATTTTTTTAAAAAAGATACTTTTTTAAAAAGGCATTATTTTAAAAAGATAATTTTTTGAAAAAGAATTTTTTCTTATAAAATATATTTTTTATAAAAAATGGTATTGATGTACAAAAATATACTTTTTTGGAAAGAATTACTTGTTTTGAAAAAGTACTTTTTAAAAACAATCAGGGCACTTTTTATAACTTGGCTTTTTTTGGAAGAAGGTGCTCTTTTTATAATAGTAATTATTTTAAAAAAAGGTACTTTTTTGGAAAGGTACTTTTTTTGGTAAATATATTTTTTTTAAAGTCTTTTTTTTAAAAAAGATACTTGTTTTTAAGAAAAATACTTTTTTTTGTACTTCTGTTTATGAAAAAGGTACTTTTATGAAAAAGATACTTTTATGAAAAGGGTACTTTTATGAAAAGAGCAGTTTTTTTTTTTGAAATGGGTAGTTTTATTTTGAAGAAATGTACTTTTTTAGAAAAATATATTTTTTTTTTAAATGAGTAGTTCTTTTTTTTTTTTGAAAAAGGATTTTTTTTTTTCAAAAAGGTACTTTTTTGAGAAAGGATATTTTTTATGAAAAAGCTACTTTTTTGAATAAGGAGTACTTGTTTGTGAAAAAGACACTTTTTTGAGAAAAGATACTTTTGCGTTTAATAATGGTATGTTTTTACGCAAAACATAATTTGTTCTAATCGCGCTAACCGGTTCTTGCAAGTAGACTGTTCTACTCTTTATTTATATATTATTTATATTGACTGTAATATTTATTTTAATAAATAAAAATAAAAACACTGGATACGGTGTATTACTTAATTAAATTCGGTTCGATCTACTTAATAAATTCAGTTGTGACCACAAGTATTATTTTTTTTAATCCGTTGGCATAATTAAATAGTCAGTACTGATAGCCAAATTTTAATGACTTCAATTGAATTTCTAAGTAACATAAATATTAGTAAATGTAACTATCAAAATTCGGTTGGCAAAAAATTCGTTTGCAGCAATTGGTTCTCTTTTCTGTGTGTGCTTATTTTTGGTAACCATCTTATTCTTATGGAGTAAAGTAAGTCATATAGTAGTCAATTTGTTATCATTACAACATTGAAAAGTTAAATATTTTAAAAATATATAACCTGTTTGTCTTATCTCTACATCAACGTCATCGACATCATCGTCAGCTTCCACAACGCCATAGTCTATATCAGCAGCCCTACTACTAAAGTGATTCATTAAATATATTTTTTCTTGTTTTTAAAAATATCGAAATATAAGTTAAAAACTTTTTTTTAAAGTAACTGAAAATCCTGTTAACTAGGTAAGTTTTTAAAAAAAACCGTTAACTTTTTTTTATACAAATAAAAAATTTAATAAGAAAAAACTTAAATATTTAAGTTTTTTAGCTGTCTCTCATTTTCTTATGATGTACTTAAAGTATTTATTTTTGGGGAGAAGGGGGGAAGTGTGTTTCGATTTTTAATTTTGATTATGTATTTTTTTTCTGTAACCAGGGGAAACTTATAAAAATATATGCACACTAGGGTTACAACTTCATTTTTGCTAAATTTTTACATATCAGCACGTAATGGGTAATAATGTATTAATAATAGAAATCGCCTTTTCAGAGCATTTTGAAACAAAAACCTCTTGCATAAAGTGCATTTCCTTAAAATGCATTTTTTCAAGTTTTTAACATTAAAGTTTTACTAGTTGACCAATAACACTGGACAGCATATATTAAATAACTTTTGACTTATTGTGTTCGTTCTAATTAGCGAAACAAGTCTTTAATCTCTGCTATCAAAATCCGCGATACACATCAAATTGAAAACGTTTGTGTCCTTTAAGTTGGATACGTATCGTTAATGTCTAATTACGTTCAAATTTTAGCTAAATATTAATTTTTAGTTTAATTAAACAAAAAGAGGATTATGCGGAAACCTTTTTGAAAACCACGATAAAATTCTAATGTTGCTATATCAAAAGTTATCAGCCTAGTGCACATAGAAACTTTCGATTTTTCTAATAACCCGATTAAAAAAAATTAATATGATGCTTTATATAATCATACGAAATTTAATATGAGTCTTAATACAGTTTTATCCAAGAAATGGGCACTTATAATTATATAAGTTTGCGTTAGTTTAGTTTTAATTTGATAATATCAGATTAAATTACGTCCGGATAATGGAGCGATACGATTTAATCCGATTTTATATAACGGTATAAATTTATATCTGAACTGATACTAATATATACAAAATAAGCTATAGTTGTATCCGGTTTTTGATTTTAAAACTTCATCAAAATCCGAAATATTTGCAGAAATAATTACCGTCAAATTCGGGGTTTTCTTCAACGTTATTAATCCTTTTAGACTCTAGCCACTTGTAAAAAGGTTACAACTTTATAATTTGTAAAAAATTCATTTCCATTTGGACCTTTTATTTTATTCAAAAATTTCTGTTGAAATTACCTGAAAAAATAAGTTATTTCAGAAAAAAATTTTAAAAAAAAGATATAATGAAAATAAAGATTTCATGAAATCTAGTAACTTACACTATTGAATAACAAACACGTAAAAAACGTTGAATTTTAATTAAGCTTTTACATGGAAAAAAATCTGAAACTAAATTTAAAATTCCTACTGTTACAAATGAAATTCTCTTTTGTGTATAAAAAGATCAATTCGAAAGACAAAAATTGGGGTACATTTTGTGCATAAAATTATACGCAAAATGAGATATTGTATTTATGTAATACAAAATATGATTGACAAATTTTCTAGTGTGACTCTGCATGGAGTAATATACAAATTTACCCAAAATTAAATTGTGGTTTTTTAAATAGGATATAATACCTAAATATACATTATTTTGTATTTTGCAATGTCTAGGTATATGTAACGTCATTATAATTGGATTAGATATAGCGTATTCTAATTGCAATATACAATTATATATTGACGCATATATATTATATAAGACGCAACTATATATAATAACAAATAAAATTTTTTCGACGAAATTAATTTTATATATGAATCTATACACACACACTATTTTTCCGTAAATACAACTGAATATACACATTAAATTAATTGAAAATCAGTTAAAAAAAACTGCTTACTTTTCGTTTAAAACAATTGTGTTTTTTAGTTTATTCTCAACTGTTGAGAAATTAATTGACAAAATCCATAAAAACAATAGATTGTTTTCGTTTATTTCAATTCTAAATATAATATAACAACTTTTTGTTTTTAATACAATATTTTAACTAAATATTTTAACTACTACGGAAAGTCCGAAATAAACAAAAATTTTATTTCGTTTATTGAATAACAGACAGAAAGTTAAACAACATATTTCTTTGGTAATTTAACTGTATCCATTGAAACAACTTCACCGATTACACTTTTAAATAACTGTTGATTTTTTATTTAAAAGTTCTTGAGAGTGTATAATTATGTCCGGCTAAATACACTGGCAGACAAAATCTTATAAGTGTATATAAAATAATGTATTATTTTATGCAAACGTTATAACTGGGGAAATTAAAGATTTATAACCGTCCAAAAACTACGAATTTTTTATTCGTAAACTCAAAAGTTTTAGATTTTGCAGACAAATTAAAAGGCAATTTTTTATACAAATTGCCTGGCACTTACAGAACCTTTTCCGAAAATTCGGATAGGTGATAAAGGAGCAAAAAATATGATAAACGTATTTTTCAGCGGTCCAATCCCATGTTTTGATGTTTAAAAGTGGCGCTGAAATTCGGCACATCTTTGTATGAATATATGTTTGAAGATTAGGAAATTTAGACTTATTTCAAAGCAGCACTAGAAATTAGAAATTTTTAATAAAAACCCTTTAAAATATCTAAAAAAAACCATATCGTTATAACACAAAAACTAGTTTAGCTGCTTAATTTTAAAATGTCGCATTTCAAGGATCGCCAATCGAAATTTGTTTATTAGTCAAAAAAAAAAATGTGAAAATTTTAGTCAAATTGGACCACGTTAACACATGATGCAAATCGATCAAAGTTTGAGGCTTAAATTTATTTCGAAAAATTAAAACGTGCTGAGCACGAGTCGTTTTAATGGATTTTGAGATTTCGTAATATATATCGTAAAGAAATACTGAAAACTATGGTAATATAGAAATTATGGTATAAACAAAATTTCCAGGTTTTAAAACGTATAATAAATAACAACATAGAAACAAATGCAAAAGTCGATTAAAGTAAAAAAAATGGATTTTTTTTTAATTTTGGCGATTTTTTTCAATTTTAGCAATTTTGGTTTAATTTGAGAGGTTTTTCGAATTACGGCGTTTTTTAGTTTTGGCAATTTTTTAAAATTTCTGCAAATTTTGAGGACTGGAATTAAATTTTGGCAATTTTTTAAAAAAAATTTAAAATTTTGGCGATTTTTTTACAATTTTGGTGATTTTATTAAAATTTTGTCGATTTTTTTAAGCTTAAATTGTGTGTGAAATAAAAAACAATATTCAATTAAATTTTGAATATATATGAATATAACTTTAATTGAAAATAATATCAATTAAATAGTTACAAATTATTTTAATTGCTACTAAAATTTGCTCAATAGGACCGAATTCAATTTAACTTCTAAATTAATCAACAAATATTTTAATTGAAACTCAATTTTAATATTTTCTGTGTAAACATATATTTAATTTTTAGTCTCAAGTAATTTTTTGATTATATTTTAAGGCAAATACATCGAAATCTGTTATAAAATGACTTTATTTATTGCTTTTTTGTCGAAAATAAACTCTAACAATGATAGCCGCCCATGTGCAAATGACACGCCCAACAGCGGAGCCAAATTAACAAATTCGTTGACTATAGCTCTCATTTTTTCAACGCCTCTTGTGCAAACATGGACGTATGAGTGATATTTATGAAAATATATATTACTCATACGATATGTAGGCCTTCATAGTATTTACCAATGACTGCCAACCGAAGCAAATGTGGTTTCTAGATATTTTGGTTTTTAGATGTATTAACCAAATATTATTATGAAAATAAATCTTTAGTTGCACTATCTGAGTTTAATCGTAGTAACCGAATTTTAGTTTTAAATCTTTAAAATTGTTTCGGTGTGCAAATACGCATAATTGATGTAGACTTGTTGACTGATTGACAAGGAAGGTCTGTGCTGTGGTTCAACACGATTTTGATGAAATTTTGATATGTTTTAGAGGAGACTGAGAACATAGGACCCCAATCATATTAAAGAGGAGAAACGGAGGGGTAAACAAGTTAATATTTGCGCATAGGAGCATGTCGGAAATCTTCAGAATTATAAATTCTTTGGATCAGGCACGTAGCTAGGAATTTGTTTCGGGGGGGGGGGGCTTTTCGATTTTTTATTTTTTTGCACACTAGAGTACCAGCTTTTTTTTTTTTTTTTTTTGCTAAATTTTTACCTACACGTAATGGGCAATCATGTATCAATAATAGAAATCGCTTTCTCAGGTCATTTTGAAACAAAAACCTCCCGCATAAAGTGCATTTCCTTAATATGCATTATTTCATTTTTTACTTATTGTGTTCATTATTTTGCGAATTTTGATGTCTATATCGCGAAACAACGCTTTAATCTGTTTATTCACAATCCGCGAAACACGTCAAATTTTAAAACGTTTGTGTACTTTAATTTGGATATGCATATTTATTATCTAATTACGTTAAATTTTTAGCTAAATATTAATTTTTAGTTTAATTAAATAAAAAGAGGATTATGCGGAAAACTTTTTGAATACCGCGAAAAATAAAATTGCGTTACTTTATATTTTTACGTCTAGGGTAGCTAAAACTTGATAAATGTGAAAAAAGTAAAAAGTTTCATCTTCTAATAACCCAATTAAAATTAATATGATGCTTTATATAATCATACGAAATTTAATATGAGTCTTAATACAGTAATTAAATAACAATCGAATAATGACGCGATACAATTTAATACGATTTTATATAGCGGTATAAATTTATATCTGAACTGATACTGATATATACAAAATAAGCTATAGTTGTATCCGGTTTTTGATTTTAAAACGTAATGAAAATCCGAAATATCTATTAATCCTTTTAGACTTTAGCCACTTGCAAAAGCTTTACAACTTTATAATTTGTAACAAATTCTATAGCATTTGAAAATTTTATTATATTCAAAAATAAAAAATAATATAATGAAAATGAAGATTTTGTGGAATTTATTAACTTACACCATTGAATAACAAAGACGGAAAAAAGTTGAAACTAAATTTATAGTTTTAGATAGAAAAAAATCTTAGACTAAATTAAGAAATCATAATGTTACAAATGAAACAAATTCTTTTTTCAGGGTTAAGAACCAGAAAGAAATCAATTCAAAAGACAAACATTGTATAAAAGTATACACAAAATGGTGCAATTAATTGTATTGATGTAATACATATTTACATCCAAAATATAATTGACAAATTTTCTAGTGTGACTCTGCAGGGGTAATATACAATTTTATCTAAAATAAAATTGTGTTTTTTAAAATATGATATAATATCAAAATATATATTATTTTGCAATGTCTAGGTATATAAATATATCGTAGGTTTATAAATATAACGTAATACAATTATACGCAACTATATATGACATCATATTAAATTTGTTCTACAAAATTAATTTTTATATATGAATTTATATAATTGTGTCCGGTTAAAATACACTGGCAGACAAAACCTTATAAGTGTATATAAAATAATGTATTATTTTATGCAAACGTTTTAACTCGGGAAATTAAATATTTATAACCGTCCAAAAAACAAATTAAAAGCAAATATTCTATATAATTTGCCTGACACTTATAAGGAAGCTTTTCCGATGGGTTCCCTTTGAAATTAATGAAATTCGGATAGGTGATAAAGCAGCAAAAATATATGAAAAACGTATTTATTTTTAAATTTGGCGGTGAAATTTAACACATCTTTGTATGAAAACATGTCTAAAGTTTAGTTAATTTAGACTTATTTAAAAACAGTGTCAAAATGCTCGAGAAACACACATTTTGAAACCACTTATTTGAATTATTCTAACAAATTATTCACTATTTTTTCCCCTTTTTCATATATCCGACTTCATGTCTTGTATTAAAAAAATCGTAAATTTTACAAGCAAGCGTGATTGTAGTCTGAAAGAAATAATAATAATAAAGAAAAAATATAAAATTGGAAAACTTTAGAATATACCTGACATCGCCTAGGTCTTATTTAAACTAAATTATGTATTTCCAATTCACTTTGATTTATATTTTGGACAATTTCAAACGTTTTTCAAATTGTCTTTAATCAATTTTTTTTAATAAAAACCCTTTAAAATGTCTAAAAAAAACTACATCGTTATAAAATGTCTCATTTCAAGGAGCGCCGATAGAAATTTGTTTACATTTAGTCTAAAAAGAAATTGAGAAAATTTGAGTCCCATTGGACCACGTTAACATGTTATGCATATCGATCAAAGTTTGAGGCTTAAATTTGTTTCAAAAAATTAAAAAAATATGAGATATCGAAATATATATCGTAAAAAAAATACTGAAAACTATGTTACCAGATGCGTGCGTAGCAAACCAAATTTAAATAAAAAGATTGCACTGTAAGTAAAGTAACGACTTTTACGGCACAAGTAAACTTAATTTTGGGTCTTAGTGGTATCTCCATTTTAAAAGATTACACAGAAAAAATCATTGTCAAAAAAATTTCAATTAAACTTTTATTCGATTTCAAACTTACTTTCAATTAACTGTGTAATTGAAAATGAATTTGGTATAAAAAAATTTCAGTTTTTATAACGTATAACAACAACATTGAAACAAATGCAAAAATTTTAAAGTCGCCAAAATTAAAACAATCGTTTAAAGTTGAAAATTCGCGTTTCTTTAATTTTGGTGATTTTTTTAATTTTTTTTCGAATTTTGGCGTTTATTTTGAGAGTTTTTTAAATTTCTGCAATTTTGACGATTGTTTTTAAAATTTTGTCTATTTTTTAAAATTTTGCGATTTTTTCAAATGGTCTCGATTTTTTTGAATTTTGGTGATTTTTTTACAATTTTGGTGATTTTTTTAAAATTTTGTAATTTTTCCCAATAGTAAACAATATTCAATTAAATTTTTAATAGATGTGAATAAAACTATATGTAATTGAAAATAATATTAATTAAATAGATACAAATTATTTTAGTTGTTACTACAATTGCATCAACACGACCGAATTCAGTTAAACTTTTGCTGAATCAACAAATATTTTAATTAAAACTCAATTTTAGTTTTTTCTGTGTAGACATATTTAATTTTTAGTTTGCATTGTCCCAAACAATTTTTTGATTATATTTTAGGTCAGACTTCGAAATCTCTTATGAAATGATTTTATTTATTGCTTTTTGTCGAAAATCAACTCTAACAATGATAGCAGCCCATTTGCAGGCGATGTTTTCTAACGAAATTTTAAGATTCGAATCATATAAAACTATGTCCTATTTGATCCAAGTCAAAAATAAATATTTTCATATTAAATTTATCAATAACATTGTTACTTTCTAACAAATTGTATTAAGTTTTTAAATTTGTCAAATCATTTCGGGGGGGGCTCTAGCCCCCAAGCCCCCCCCCCCCCTAGCTACGTGCCTGCTTTGGATCTAACTTTAAAGTACCGTTAAAAAGAACAGTTTTGATCTTTATATTGTCTTTGTTTTGGAACTAGAATTATGAATTTTTAAAAAAATTATGAATTATAGGTGAAACACTTCTCACGAAAAAAATACAATTTTCAGGCACATTTAAGATTTTTGAGATACCAAAAATTATCACTCCGAAACGGCTTGAGATAATTTAAAAAAAAATTTCTATGCGAGTTCACACAAAAAAATGTTAAGCATTTTCTTATAATAATGAATAACTCATTGTCAAAAATAAAAACTAAGTCAAGGAGAAAAATGAAGATTATGAAATTCCCTACTATGGCACATAAAGCATGTTTTACTTTGTCTCGTACCTTAGATTACAAAAAGCCTTAAATAATTGAAAACGGTCCACATTTGTAAAAAGTTATACCTATTTAAAACTTTTATAAACCGAAGATGTTCAACTTTTACACCCTGTAGCACACGCTGTGTAAAAACAGGGTGACAGCAGAAACATTTTTGTGAACACTTTTGTGCGATTTGACCCCGATGCATAACTTTTTCTGATTTTTTGAACTGTGTTTTTTAAAAATAAAAAGATTGTTTACAAAAATTAAGTTTTGCTCAGGAACATATTTCGAACCCATTCTTAAATTTTTATAGGATGTAGAGAACATGTCAAGTTAACTCTGAACAAAAAATAAAGAAAAACAGTATGCGCAGTTTGAGATATTTGCATATCAAAAACATTTTTATTTTTTTACATTTTTTTAAAAAAGATTTATTTCTTCTCAAAGCCGTTTCGAGAAGATTAACAAAGCTTTAACATGCCACTTAGTTTAAAGCAATTGCAAGGCGCATTCTGGAGATATGCTGTTTTGAACATAATGTATTTTAATAAAAAGGACGTATATAAACTGCGATAAAACGCTAAGTACAACGAATTCGGGAAAAACTAAAAATAAAAACTTTGTAAGGTCCAAGGGAATATATGCGCCAAATGTTGTGAAACTCGGGTGAGATGAATCCGAAAAAGCCACTTTTTGTGTCTACGATTTTCATTTTCACCCAAAGTACTTTTTCATCAAACAAAAGTTTTAAAAATTAAAAAAATATATTAAAAATGTTAACTCATAATATTACAAAAAATGCACCAGAACTAGTAAGAATATCAACTCTACATAATTTTAGAATAAAGTATTGAAAAATTGAGGAAAAACATTGAAAACTTTGGTTTAAAACATATATAACCATCGAGTGAAATTAATCCATCCCCTTTGAATTTGACCGAACCCAGTAAAGTTTTTGTAACTTGTATAACTACCCAGCAAAATAAGAGCTGAGGAAGAAGTAGTAAAAACACCACATCTACTGAGTCGGATGTGGTGCAAATTTAGGTGAATCATTAATGATTTTAACATTGTCGTGTCATTGGGCGGATGGAGTGAATATATAACTTCTTTAATAGCATTTTAGGCAGTGCATGGATGCTATTTTTCAATAGTTCATGGAAGGTCTTTTTCAAATATATATTAACATTTTTATTTAAAAAAAATGTGCAGCATACTTTAGGGACGTAACTTTAAATATTAAAAAAAAAAATCTTTTGGTGCCAGCGAGTATTGAACACACGAATCTGAGTTACGATCTGCTGTATTAAAGTAGACCGCGCTACCATTTGCACCAAAGTTACTTATGCAGTACTACAAACTTAAAACGAACTTAAGTTGAAAATATTGATATATTTTTATGAAAACAAGAAAAATATGCTACACAAATATATAATAAAAAAGATAAAATAATGATTTTTAAAATATTTTTATTATTTGATTTCGTATCACTGAGATATAAATTATTTTTAAAATATTTTTAAGTTTTGATGAGGTTAAAAAAAATATTAAGAAATAATAAAAATGCTCATTTAACATTTTTGAATTCATTGCAAATTTTAAAATATTTTTTTAATAATTAATTTGACGAGAAGTGTCTTTAATAAGATAATGACAATGAGAAAAAAAATATTGGAGAAGTAGTTTAACTACAGATCGGAAAAAGTGGCCTGCAATGAAACGATTGTGCCTTGGAACGTAAGATCTTTTAATGTTTCCCGTATTTTTTTCTAAAGATTTGAAGAAAGAGGTCGGTAAAAACTCTATAGGTAAATTAAAGTGATATATTTAAATTAAGTAAAAGTTATGAATTAATTAGTTTACTAATTAATTATTATTATTAATAAACTAGCTTTCAAAATTTGGCTTCGATATGTTTTGGTTTTGCTAATTTTTTGCGATCCGAAACAATAGAATTAAAAACTCAACTAGATTTTTGAAGCCAAAATTAAATTTTTGTACCTATTTTTTTTTGAATATTGCACACGTTTCAATTGAGGCACACCTGAAAAGTATATCTTGAAACAAATATGAAAAATTCGATAAAATAATTTTTAGCAGTGAAATACATCTTTGCATTTTCTTATCAACATAACAATAAAAAATATTAAACATTAGGTTTTTTTTTTAAATAAGTTTTACAAAAAGTTCCATCGCAAAGACCAAAAAATTGATTTTTATCAAATAATTATTTGTCCACTCTGGATAACAATTTTCTAATTTAATTTAATTCTTTATGATTAAAGTCAAGATGTTAATTATTTGGTAGTTATTAAATTACTTAATTCTCTTAAAATACTCAGAAAAACCAAATTAAATAAAAACCTAAAAAAATTAATTAGAATTAAAAAAAAAAAAATAAAAAAAAAATTATCTCCCCGGCCCGGAATTGAACTCGCATCCTTCTGATTGCAAATCCAACCACTTACCACCTCAACCTCCATATAAAAAAAAATATATATGAACTTATAAAAAAGTACTTCTTATGATGTTATTAATTTAGATACCAATTAATTTATATGGTGTTGCAAATGCTGTTGAAAATAACTTTAATTTACCATTTTTGGCAGTTGTTAACAATAACTTCTATTAAAGTGAAAAATGTGCGTATGCTAATGCTTTGGAAGTCAAGTTAAAGAGGTTCTTAAAGCACTACTTCCACTTTATTTTGCTGGGTAATACATCTTCCAAAAATTGATTCAGTAGATCTCGTGGCTTCCAAGTTATGATGTCTTAAAGTTAAGAAAAATTAACAAAATTGTTAAAAACTGTCCTTACATTGGCTCTTCAATATTTGAGGTACGTGAATTCTTGTTTTAAAGCTTGCGCTTTCGCTATTATTTAAAAAAAATATTATCTCGAGGATTAAAATTATTTTTTTTCAAAATCCGCGGTTGAGGAAGATGTATTTTAAAAACTTGTATTTTTAAAGTTTTCAGAGAAATATATATTCATTCTGAACTCGTTCGCTACCTTCCCACCAAATCTGTTCTGTATGGGTTCTTATGGGTTTCTAAGTTATTAATAAAAATATCAATAAAAGTAGAAAAACGTTTAGTAAAACAATTTGGTTGAAATTTGTTTTTTTTTATTTAATTTAACTATATTATGATATTAAAAAAGTTTAGACAATTAAAATATAGTGCCCAAGCGTGGTAATCAAGCAAAACTTTTTTTAACTATAGAACATGATAAGCAGATCTGTATTGTTATAAGCGATACAAATTTGGTTCATAAACCAAGAGCAAATATCACAAAAAAAAAAAATTTAAAACTATAACAAAAGAAATAAAACTTCTAAGTCTCTCGCGAAAGTTTTACCTTCCTTCTTTTAAATATAAAAACAATTTGTGGTCAGTTCATATTTTTATAACTTTATAATGTAAGTAGAATAATTCCTTGTCCTAATTACTACATTTCTGTAGTGGAAAATGGTGTTAATGTTCGAATAACCAAACGGCTTTTACTTTAAAACTTACAAGAAGCCTATGCAGATTTTCAAGAAAAATATGAACATAATATAGGGTTGTCAAAATTTTGTGAATTATGTCCCATAGGTGTTGTGTTCGCCAATGCCAGTGGGGTACATAATGTATGTGTTTGCACTAAGCATCAATATGTAAAACAGATGGTTCATGCTATAAATTTGAAAAAATTTACGCAGAACTTAGAAGATTTCAAATTAGATACATATAAAGATTGTTAAAAAAAAATAACTAGTGATCCTCCATCATCACATTGTTTTCTTGGTGAATATTTGAAATGTCCTGGCATACACCTTTTTAATGAAAAGAATTAAACAAGTTTTTGATGAAAACTGTATTGAAAAATTACATATAAACAATGGATTTCTGTGGACAGGGATTCAGTAAAAATAATTATAAAAGAATTTGATGATTTCATTGATGCAAAATTTAAAATCACTTTTGCCCCATGCTTTCGTAGCAAAGGAACACGCAAATTATTTAAATTAAAACAAAATGAATCTTTAACTGAAGGCGAGTTTTTGATTATATGTGATTTCTATGAAAACTCGTCTTTTGTAGAAGCGTTTAAATTGGAATAATGCTCAAGCAAACAAAACTAAAGTTAAATAAAATTTTTAAAGAGTTAATACAAAATGTCTTTTGTTACATGTAAAGAAAACACATGGTTGATGGAACCATATTCGAAGAGCTTCATACATTTTTGGATTTATGATTGCGACAACCATGCTACTATGGTTGTGGCAACCATACTCTTATCTGCTTCTGTATCATAATATGATAATTAGATTATCATATTATGGTTCAAAATAGATCCCAATATTATCATATTATGGTTCTGGACATTTTTATAATTTATCATAATATGAGCCTTACAGAATTCTCTCAGCATACTTTTGAAGCTGGATTAAAAAGATATGCATGTTGTTAAATAGTATATTTATTTAATAATTCACACATTTAAATAAACTTAGGTTTTAAATCATTTAAGTAATCAAATTGCCTTTGCGCTGAAGAAAAAGCTTTTTGAAATATTATGTAAGCAATACAAACTATATATCTGATTACAGCATAATTCACGCATAAATATATTGTTAAGAATACAATTTCACAATACATTCATTATAATCAAACCATGTTTGCAGCAATCATAACTATTGCATTATAACCATAGTATGGTCTTAGTTATCATAGTATGATCATGGACAAGAATTTCGTCATCATTTATTACCATACTATGATAATTGGAAATATTATTTCGTACTACAGACTTAAAACAACGTGCATTTTGTTTAAATTTTTCTGTCATATTTTTTTTTCTTTACAATATTTTTTTGCGTAATTACAAACAATGAAAAAATAAAGCACTTTTTTATCAATTTATACTTAATTTGTAATATAATTTAAGGGGTGCGCTACAATTAGACTTTTTCCTTGACTTCCAAGGTAAATCGGGTTGAGACTACAACTTATTCCTTCTACTACAAAACAAATCACCATTACAATTAACACCAATACATTGCTTGTGCGCGACAATTAAAGTTTTCCCTATACTTCCAGGGTAGACCGGGTTGAGACTACAAACTTATTCCATCTTCCTATTCTATTTTTAATGTCTTTTTGTTAACTATTATTTAATTTATTGTGGTTGACTGTTTCTCTCAACTTCTTTTCACAAAATCTCAAACAAGAATGAAAAAAAAACCGGCTGATCATCTTATAGTTGTCGCAACTATAATATGTCTGTAGTTATATAGAGGAATACGATAAATATAATATGATAACTGAAAAGAAAGAGAATGTTTTACTATAACATGATGAAAGCAACCATATTATTGGTGGAATATGATTGATACAACAATAATTTAATTAAAACAACCATTTATGGCTGTAGAAAACATAGTTCTGTGGCCGCAATCATATTGCGATTTATTTTTTCTCTGCGGGTATTAATTTCTTTTCAATGAAAACATTTTTATAAGTAAAAAAAAGTATTTTAAAAAAATATGTTTTTGTATATTTGTATGGAAGCCTTCTTTAAACTTAAAACATTCTTAATATTAATCTATCAATCTATACTATGAAATAAACAAAATTTAAAAACTAAATTACACAGCGTTAATGCATTTTCCAAGATATGAAGTTTGATGTGCATAGTGTCTATGTTTAACACAGAAACTCTTTAAAAAGTACAATAAAAGGTGTTTCCGGAATATTAAAAAACCAAAAAAATACTTGCCCGCTTCAATTTAATAAGGAACAAAATGTGTGAATTTGTCAGCCCTAGCAGTATGTTCTCCATATAGTACCCCAAAAAGTATAAATTAAATAACATACCAAAATAACCTAAAAAAAGGTGCCGCGAAAACGCCCTCAAAATCTCTCTCCAACGATACCACATTTGCATTATTTCAAATAACTTAAAAAGATAAAAACGAAAAATGAAAAATGAAACACTAGATGACCAAAAAGCCGAAACAGGTGGATCGTCCATTTTTTTCTTTTCCACATATCCAAATTTCATCAAAATCGGAGTGTTGGGTTGCTGGCTTAAGAAGGGAGTGTTTTAAAAACATTTCGCCAAATTAATTGAATTTAAGTTATTTGAAAAGCGCTAAAATTTTAAATGTCCAACGTTATGCCAACGGTGGCAAACAACGGTTGGCCGCTGTTATCAATCGGGTAACAGTAAAATACTCTCCAATTTCTTGAAAATCCATGTCATTCGAACAGTGAAGAAATGTCGGCAAAATAAAGAATAATTTAAAACAAATGACCTCGAGCTCGAAAATTAATTTATTTATTTTCAGACAATTGTTTTTTTTACGAAAAATTTTAGCAAAAGTTTTGCTGAATTTGCAAATTTTTTTGCTGATATTAGCAGTTTTTCTGCAAAGATCCTCCCACCAAAAATGTTGCTGACTTTACAGAAATTTTTTCAGTGTTTTAACGCTTACAAATAAAATGAAAGTCGTTTGTAATCATAAAAAGGCTCGAAGTTGTTAAAATTTTATAACAAAAAGTATTTTTAACATGAAAACTAAAATTATAATGACCAATTAATGAAAGTCCCATTAGAGTTTATGGAATTATAAATTTAAATTTTATATATGGGACATCATTAGAGTGTTTTACCGAAAACCTTTTTTTTTTGGTTTAAAACCTTTTTTGGATTTTTAATGGATCTTAAGCGGAATATGAGTGCTTGTGGCCCAAACGATTTTTGAGATGAATTTTATCCAAAATGTTATATTATATGTTTTTACAAAATCGGTTAAATTATACTCAAAAGTTTAAGGTTACTCAACAAAATTATTAGGGGCTCAAACTATTAAGTCATTTTGATGACCTTAAATGAAAAAATTCAGAAATTTAAAAATTCAATTTCTATACTGCAAGTCATGTTAGAAAGTAAAATTAAAATTGATATCAACTTCAATTATTATGAAACTATCATACTTACTTATTTCTCAAATCTCAGGAGACTTCGGAAAAGAAGTCAGTTTTATATTTTTTTTAAATATTTTTTCTTAACTAAGTAAAGGTATTTTAAAGACCTTTTAACAAATTTTATTTCACATTTTTTTGCTTCTTTTTGATGTCATAATTTGAAAAATTCTTTTACGGTCATAAAAGTGCCCATACGCAGCTAAAAATAGTGATTACCCAGAAGCGCTTTTGGAAGGCATTATTCAATTACGAAGAGCTTCCAGAGCAAATCTAGAATTCATGATTTTTGTTAGTGATGTCCCACTTGATATGTCTCTTTTAAGCAGGTGAAAAGCGCTTCTTTCATGTGCTCTTAGAAGCAATAAGTTCTTGCCTTCTTAGTCAATAAAAAGCGTTTTTTTTTGTATGTTGACAACACTAATGCTTTATGGTTTGCATTTTCTATTGCTTCATTGTAAGCATTATTCACTGCTTCAAATAAAGCATTTTGGGAAGCACAACAGAATGCCTTCCCTAATTGCTTTATTGTATGCTAGGCCGTGGAGCGCTATTTTGGAAGCATACAAATGTAGTTACTGCTTACCACATACATGTTATTTTTTTCTGTGTACACTAATAATTTTTTCGCCGGATAATTTTTAAGTGTGCTGGTACTTTTAAATAGTAATTTATCGAGTTTTGTAAAATCAACGCAGAAGCGCCAAAAATAAAAAATGTTATGATTCATAAAAAAACCGTTTCACACACAACGTAATTCCATTAAAAATATTTGAAAAAAATTCTCAAAAAACCTTTAAGCCATAAGTAAGATTTTTTTTTTTTAATATATCCCCTTTTTCAATTTTATTATAAGAAATCCATTTTTCATGTTATTTCCATAACCAGCCATTTTTGCAACTTTATTTTAATTAAATACGATAGCACTTTAACTGTAATAACCTTCACTTCTGTTTTTTATTATAAATATTATACTAAAAAATATCAGTTGATTATTTTTTTTTTTTTTTAGCAATTTTTGATGTTGGTAAGCCATTTTTGCCATTTTAAGAGGCAATTTAAATATTGCCAAATAGTCTAGGGAAACCTTAAAAATAATTTTAATTTAACCATAATTTAAAATTACAAACCCTGTTATTTGAAAATTATTTTGTGCCGTATTATATTTTTTCTTTTTATTGTTTTGGGAGGGATATATCACCCTCTTAACCCAGCCTACATCCGAGCCTGGTCGGTATATATATTCAGTATTTGTTGTGCGTTACCATGACCTTTGTTGTATAATACAAAAATATTACTAATCAACAAACTTTAGGTAATTTCTTTTTGACCACTATTTTAGAGCCAAGATAATAGTGCCATTAAATTATAGAGTAAGTTCAGGTGTGATACCTATATTATTTTTGTAGTTTTCCGCCAAAGTTTTGATGACAAATTTACGATGTCGATGTTAAAATATAACTTGATTTGTTGTCTAACTGAGTTCACTATAAAAATGCATTACCTTTTTTGTAACAAGAGTTATATACGAAAAAGCTTAGGTACCAAAAAGGTCTTTGTGCTCAAACATGGATGGTAATACGGAGCATAGATGGGCACTTTGCAGTACCAGTAAGATTTCAGTAAATATAAATTTTTACTGATAATGCAATGTAATTTTCATTAGCAGTAAATTTTTACTCATTACTCAAAAAATAAATATATTTTTTTGTATATATACTTCTCGTAAACACAGTTGCGTCTGACTCGGGAAATTATATCCAGGAACGGGACACAACAACAAATTGACTAACAAATCACACTGTCATTTAAAACGCATAAAATTACCCTCATAGGGTTGCCAGATATGAAATCGACAAAAAAAAGTACATCGAGGAAAAAAAGGAGTACATTTTCTCACGATTTTAATTACGACTATTATTGAAGTATTTATAATACGAAAAAAAACGGTCATGACTTGGTATTGTTACGTTTGTAATGTAAGATGAGCGCAGGTTTGATTTTTACAGCCACAGGTTGTTGAAAAATTTATCATATAGAGACAATCTGACAATTATAAGACACAAATAATAATACAATTTAAATGGAAAATCACTGATGAGCCTGTCCAAAAAAAGGCAGAAACTAGTCTAGTCTGATTTAAAAATTAATAGTGTTTATAATTTTTAGAGAAAAACGTTCATTCTTCTTCTAGACTTCAACATTTATAAAATAAAAAAAAAAAAAAATTATTTTATTTTAATCTTCATCAAAGTTCAAGTCCGAAAAAAAGAAAATTTTTAACAAATCGTTAATTTTTGTGAAACAAATTGCCAAAGTTGTCATTTTGAGAAAGAAAAAATCATCATTCCCTTATAATACAATAAAAATGGGAACGTATTGATCTATTTATTTGTAATTATTTCACCTGTTTGATGCTCTATATTATTAGTTTCGTAGCCTCCGAATCTTAACAAAACATCTCCCAGTACTGATTAAGTGGAATGGAATTTAAAAATCACCGCTCTATTTTAAAATCTGCAAAATTCTACTGCAATATTTTTTACTGATATTTGATTTCGCAAAATCAGTTCATACAGAAATTGGCATTCAAAAAAAATATTTATTAAGAAAAATTTAAAAATGGGAAATATCGCTCCTTTGTCAGTGTTTTTTAACTTGAAATATTGAAAAATTACCACTTTTGGATTTTTCTTTTTAAAACATATACAAAATCTGGTCGGTGTTCGTTTTTTTAAAATAAATTTTTAAATAAATAATTAAATTAAAAATTTTTGTTCAATTTGAAATCATTTTATTTCATTTGTTGATGTTTTTAATAGAAAGAAGCTTGATAAGATTTTGTCTGTAAATTATAGGCAAAAAACTTGAAAAATTGGATAAAAATTTGCAAATTTTTATAAATTTTTATTTTTATCGTATTATCGTATATGGCTTCAAAAATCGTCAAAATGGACATATGTCGTCAAAGTTGGCAGCGCTGAGCAGACAGGAGACATTGCAACATTGCATTGCGCTGTGGTGTAATGCTTAGCGCGTTGAACTGTTACACAGATGGTGCCGGGTTCGATTCCCGGTGACGGCAACATCAATTTAGAAAAATAATATGTGCGCCCCGGTAGGCTAGTTGGTAGCGTGCTGGCTTATCAGTGCGGGGGTCGTGAGTTCGATTCCCACCAGAGGCACTGGTCTGTTTTCGCTACAACGCGCCGAAGGCCATAGTAGCTAGTGCTCTGTTAGGGTAATAGTATATAATTTGTAATTATATGATTATTAATTAATAAAAAAAAAAAAAAAATATATATGTATGTATGAGTTTGCTATCCCTCATATGTATCGCAGCTCCAACCTTCGGTGTTCCCATAGCACTTAACCCCACCGAAGTAAAATAATGAATCAGGGTTATGAACCAAAAAAGCTTCAATAAGTTCGCTAACTCTACATCAGGTGGCGAGCAACAACTGTTCTAATATTTATCATCTAGCGCAATTACAGTGTTGCCATGTGTGAAGCCCTTCATATTTCCCCACCTTTCATATATCCACTATCCAATTTCCAAAAAAGAATTTCCTGAGTGTTTCTTCTCTTTTTTAAATAATAACCTGATTTTTTTGTATACGATGGAAAAATGTTAGAAAAAAATTTCTAAATTTTTGTGTTTAACAAAAAAAAAGTATTTATGTTTTTAACAACAAAAAAATACTTCTTCGTAATTCTTCATGTGTTATGCAAAAAAAAAGTATAATTGGGAAAAAAGTACGCGTACTGCTGAAAACAGTACGTCTGGCAAGCCTATCTGTACCTGTTAAACGACTGTTTTGCTTCGCTGGAATTGTGAATCGTTCCAGAAGGCAAAAACTCAGCGATGCGAAATTTTGAAATGCTTGAGAAAAGCTAATAATGTATAATATTAATAAAAAACGTATATTTATTTTGTTAAAAAATATTTGTTGAAATGATATTTAAAAATGTTAATGATACGATTTAATTTTTTAATAAAAAGGTTAATGCTATACAATATATTTTTACTAATCAAATTCTACTGATTACTCCAAATTTTTTCAGTAATCAGTAAAAATTTACTGGTTACTGCAAATTTTTTCAGTAATCAGTAAAATTATACTGGATACTTAATTTTTTTTCCGTATTCAGTAAAACTTTACTGTTAATGCAAACACAATTTCAACTTACTGATTACTGCAATATGTAATGCAGTTAAAATATAATGCAGCGTGCCAAGTATGATATGGATTACCTTGTCGGGTAATGTGGATTACTAATTAACATTAACCGCAATCAAATCTAAATATTTTTCTTAAACGATTGAAATGTAAAATAAACACAGAACCAGTTTTAGTTACCATTTTTCGAATTTTTTTGGCAAAGGGAATTTTAGTGGACCAAAAATAATAAAAATTTAAAATGAACTTCATTAGTTTTTTCGTCACAAGTTAAACAAACATTTTCTTAAAATTAATGAAAAGCTTTATACTTTTTATGAAACTAGTTTTTTAATTAAGCTTCTTTATTTAGTTAATGGAAATTTTCAAAAATAAAATTATTTTTTCATAGAATATTAAGTTTAAGTGCAACTTAATTGATATACAAAAAATCATTAATATTATGCAGAGAAGGATCCCAGTATACACTCCGATGAAGCTGTTACATAAAAGTGCAAATTGATGACAGGCTTCTTCATATTTATGAAATAATCCATAAATATGTCGATGCTTCTTAAATATGAAGTTCTTTATAAATGTTTTGAAACATATCATAAATAGGATGAAACTGTTTCATATGTTGGTATGAAATGTTTAATAAATAATAAGAATCGCTTCAAAATATTATGCAAAATGTTTATAATTTATTATGCTATTTCTAATTTGTATTTTTTTTTAATTTTCTGTTGGCAATATAGACATTTCACATAAAAACAACACAGTGCAATGGAATTTAACGATTGTGTCAATTTGACACAAACGACGGAAAAGTTTTAAAAATTATGTACACGTGTAGTATTTCCAAATATCAATTGAAACTAAAAATACCAATTGAAGTTAAAAATTCAACTTGAAATTAAAAAAATATAATTTTCCATTCAACCCATTTTACACTGCCGTTGCTTTAAAACACCACATACTTTTTAAGTTCCTATAATTTTGGATATTAGGGGGATAAAAATGTGAGGTCCTTATTATACAAAAAAATAAAAAAGAAATAAAACTATTGCTGCAGGGTTGCCATGTAAGTAATGGACAAAAAAAAGTTTTTTCCATTTTTTATAACACTTTTTTTTTTAATTATTAATTTAGAGAAAGAAGACATGTGTTTTACGAGTTATATGTTAATTTGGTAAAGACGTAAAGGAAAATTTTTTAAATCAGACAAATTTGTTGTGTATTATGTACTTTTTATGTAAAATTAAACGATCGGATCAAGAAAATCCAGAACTTGTAAACACCTTAATATTCAGCAAATTACTTCATTTTTTAATGAGAAAAATACTCTATTTTCTTAAAACAAGCAAAATAATTTTAAAAATTGATTTGCCAGTTTTACCAAATTACAATTTAAAACAACAATAAGTATTTTTAAAAAAGTCTGAAAATCGTGAAAATCCGAAAGATCAAATTGTATAAATAAAAAAAAATAAATAAAAATTATGATTTAAAAAAAAAAAAATTTAACTCGTTAATTAACACAAGGCGCCAAAATTTCATTCAAGTTATCAAAAAGAAACGATATACTATTGTCACAGAAGACAGTTGAGTTTATGAAAAATATGCGTTCCAGATCTGTAGATGTAATTGGAGCATATTTGAAAGCATGCAATTCCGAAGGGATAAGTTTTCAATGTATGAATTATTTTCTTTCTTATTAGAAAACATATTATTTTATTTTAGTCAATGTTTGTAGGCCACTATTTCGATTGAAAGAAATCTTTATTAAAATTTTCAAAAATTTCTTCGTTGGTGGTATCTTTAATCTTTTCCTTAACGCAATCTATAACAGCTAATCATTCATTTATAGAGAGTCATTTTTTTTTTTTTTTGCTTAAGCAAAGAAATTCAAAATTACTTTTTATATAAGCTAAATCAGATTTTGTTCCAGCTTTTTAAAATGTCAAGTTTGCATTGCGTATTGACTCTGAATCATTGTCACTGAGCATATTTAATACGTAACAAATTTCATTAAAATTATCACAGAAATATTTTCAGCTTTAATCCAAGTTTTACTTAAATTCAGATACATTGATTGTAGCAAATTTTGGCTAAATGGATCCTAAAAAGTTATCAAAATTATAAAGTAGATAACACAAAAATTATTCCGAGATTTTAGGATTCAGATTATCTTTAATCTTAGTTTAAAGCAGTTTGTTACTGCAATATTTAAACCAGACATGGGCGGCGTTAATTACAATTAATTAATAATTTCAGACCTACGCTCACACTTTTAAATGTTGTCAATACCTGACATGGGACATAGTACCAATATTTGTGTATGTACTTACAGGCCAATTACATTTGTATGTCTAATTACATGTAATTGAGTAATTGCCCTGTAATTAAATACCCAGATGTTGTTATAATCCCCATGCTTGGTATTAAAAATTTTACAAAATTTCTAAGGAAGCGTTTAAGCCTACAAGTATGAGTGAAGGTCTGAACTCATTAATGATTGTGAAATGTAATTGACGCCGCCCATGTCTGATTTAACCGTATAAAGTCTGCTACTCTACAATCTGGCAATGTTAAGGTAAAATAGGTAAAAAGGGCATTTTTATAGAAAAATGTCTAAAAAAAATATGACAAGAAGGTAGAAAATGGAATTTTTGGCAAATGCTGCAATTTGTGGCAAATGATTAAAAAAACTTGCCCTACTTATTAGTTATCAAAGTAATTTTCTAAGGCAATAATACATTTATCAATCTATCAAAACCAATAACATTTACAAATCTAACAAAAATCAGAATATATTATTTTAGATATTTTGTTCTGATTGGGTGATTTAAGCAATATAAATAAAAACAATGCAAAAAAACTCATTATCCTACTATAGATGATAAGATAGTTTTTTAATAATTTAAAATAGTTAAGCAGATACATCAACTTTCCTCTAAAACTTAATACTGTTTCACAAGTGAAAAAAAATTTGCGCATAATATTTGTGCTGAACGGTTTGAATCGAACAGAAAAGACAATAATAAATAAATAATTCGTCAATAATTCGTTCGTTCCACACTACCCGCCTATTCCACATTACCCACACTTACTCTAAATAGCCAAACTAAAAACATATATTCTGTTTACGTAAAAGTGTGTTGGTAACACTGAGTGAATATTATCAAAATCACTTAATAAGATTTTGCCGTAACTAATTATAAGCATCATTACATATTCACGTTAACTAATTGGCTCTAATGCATTTTTCTAATTAAGACCAGTCAAAACGGACAGGAAAAAACAGGCTGATAGCCAGGCACAGGTATGAACGAAATATATATAAAAATATATTTAAACATTCTTAGTAGGGAATGCAACATCCGCACTTTTTCTTTTCCCGGTACAGCGAGACATTTTATCGAAAGTCCCGGGAACCCGCTTGAAAAATAACTGAATAAATGTTCATATTAAATCATATTTTTTTTTAACCAAATTTCTTATAGGACATGAGATTTTTGTTTATAAAAATAAGTCTCCGTTATATTTCTGTGGTTTTTCTCAAAATTTTTAGTTTTTCTCAAGTCTGAGTGAAATTCACTTCTTAATGGCAATTCCTCTTAGTCGTACGGCCTGTTTTTACAATACGTGTATAATTTCAGACGAACGTGTGGCACCCGAACGAATACGTAAGGAAATGAGTTTTTATAATTCGTTCGTGTGACTTTCGTTTGAGTACGTAAAGCTTTATGTTATGTCAAACAGTAGAGATTGCCATGATATTGTTTTTTGGTTTTTGTTAGCTTTTTTCATATACAAATAACACATTTTTTGTTGGTAGATGGCAACCCAACAGTGTAAAAATATTGTATTCATTTTAAAATAATTAAAGTGTTCTAAACATTAAATTTGTGTAATAAAAAAACAAAACAAATACACAAATAAAAATGTTCGGGTCAATTGATATGGGATTTGATAGTGGAATCGCCAGTGATAATTAAGATTCTCGTTTGTATCGCAGAAATTTTGCGAGATGCCAACAATGTTTTGGAATTCCCGGAAAAGCGGTATGTTATGAGTATACAAATTTAATTGAAGTTTTATTTAGAATATCCATGGTGTTTTCCAGGTTTTTTGAAAGTTTTACAGTAAAATTGCTTCTTAAAGAAACAACTCCAAGAAGACAAACCACCTATGGAAACACACACGTTCCTGCACCAACAGAACTAGCTGCATTTTTATCATTTATGGCAACAGGTGCATACCAAGCATCTGTTGGTAATGACAGTATCTGCTCTATGTCTAATGTCCATTTCTTTCCTGGGGACCGTGGGCATTTAGCTTTTGAGCAACAGTGTCCAGTGCTGCTCTGCTGACCCCAAATGTCGGTGTTCCCTTTGCCAGGTGTGGAAATTAGGCATGTCAGTTTTTCAAATTGCAATGAATTCGTCTTCTTTAAGCTAAAATTGTCAAACAAAACAACGTGTTTTGTGTACAAAATGCATATTTACCTTTTTTTGTTATTTTCGCTGCTCATAATTATGTTTTCATTAAACTTTTTAGTTAAATGAAAATGTTTTTCGAACGAACGTTTACTTGACGAATGCTTTTTTGTGAAAGTCTGTTTTTGACGTTTGTGACGTTTCAAATCGCAATATAGAAAAAAAAGAGAACGTAAATGACTATTTGAGTGACACGTCATACAAAAACAGGCCATTAGTGTTTGATAAAACAAAAATTCTGTATAAAAAATTGCAAACTTAAAATAATAAAAAAAGTTTACAAAAAATTTAAAAAGTAGAAAAATTTCAAAATCAATAACCCATTTGGACAATATTTTGTGACTTTAAATTTCTTCACACAGAGAAAAAAAGTGACAACCGAATTAAAAAGTGTATATTAACGGTAACAACTTATGAATTCAGTTAGTACAACGATATTTACGTTCTATTTCTCAATATTTTGGGTGCTGCAACTAAAATACAGTTGACATTTTGTTGCGAAAACTAATGTTAAGTTGTGCCAACCGTCCGAAATTCGTAATAACCGAATTTGAGTCGTAGTAACCGTATTTCAGTTGGCAAACAGCTAAATTTTTCTCTCTGTGTAGTTTAAAATCGAAGTTGAAGATAATTTAAAGTTAGAAGGCGAAAGCAAATGTTGAGGGGAACTGAAGATATTTTCTTCCTTTAAAAAGTTTTGAATTTTTATTTCTGCATTAAAACTTTGAATATTTAACTTTTTTGTTGAGTAAAAATTCCGGGATTCCCGGAACGGCAAATCCCGGGATGCATTCCCTACTTCATCGGTGTGCGGTATTCATCATGTACGCTAATTGTTTATGCTTACAGGCAATACACTTTACCAAAGGCTCTATATACATTTATGTTTCCTGTTGGGTTGGTTTTCGTAGGATTTTTCTTAATACCGCTTTATTTTAGTATATAATAAAATACATAAAAAACAATATTTTTACTTCGTTATTTTGCTTGCTTATTTTTGTGGAAGCCTTCTGACAATCAGTTATGTTTATGTAACAATAAAGATTCAAGACAAAAAATTTTATGAAAGAAATTTTTTTCTTTTATTTTACGATCTTAAGGGTATTGTTTGTGTCTGTTTTTATGGATTGTAATAATTTGCATTCTGTTATTTTTTACGTTTTATGTCATGACCAAATAACACAGTTAAACTCTAAAAATGCATCGGACGTGTGACTTACTAATTCGGATAGATTTTAGAACGTAGATCACGAATGTGATCACCAAATTTTAATATTAGCTCCGATTATCCGCAAATTTAACTTTTACCAAAAATTAAGTTTTTTCTTTAAAAACTCTTAGTAATTCACATAACTGAATAAACTACGAATAACTTTTAATATGGTTTCAAAGTTTGGACTTTGATCATTTAAAACCATATCATATAATTACGATTCTGTGAAGGATGTTGGATACCATGTCAATTAAAGTGAAAACTTTACTTATTTTTATTTTTAGTGAATATTATAAAATCTCTTAATCGAATTTGCAAAATTTAAGCCCATGATACTAACTTATATTCCACTTAATTTATTTCATCAAAAAACTCTGCAGTTGTACGTACAAATTTTCAGAAAATTCAATTTGAAGTACAATTTTTATAAAATTTTTTATTGAAATTAATTTTGAATGAATTTACTACGAAAAAATTATAAACTGCACATTTTTAACATGAATACCGAAGCAGAAATATACAATCGCCACAGTGTTGGCAAAGTTTCGGCTACGGTTGGTTATGCATTGGCCCAACGTAGAATTAACAGTCTTGACAGTATTGTCCTGTTACCCGATTGCTAACAGTGGCCAGCCGTTGGTTTAAGCGAATTTGCCACCTTTTTCATAACGTTGTAAACTCAAAAAATTTGTTTCTTTTAAAATGCCCCAAATTTAATTAGTTTTGAGAAATATGTATAATAAAACAGGTATAAAAAGCAGCAATACAGTTCCGTCTTAGTCATTTACATCATATTTAAATGTGAGAAGTATAAAAAAATATAGAAAAAAAGAATGTTTGTAATTGGTTGTAATGAAGGATGTTCGAGAGTTTTTTCAAAAATTAAGTAACTATTGATGTTTACTAAAGATACATATTTAAATTTCAGATCTTCATTTCGCTGCAAGTTTTTTACTAACGGAATCTTGAAAAATTAGAAATTTAAAATTTAACTGCATATATAGGGAATATTATCGCATCTGTCGAAACGTGCAATATATCAAATTAAAAGGCATAGATCATACTTTTTGAATGTTTCAAAAAAGTAGCATTATTATTTTCAATTTTGTATTTTTTTTTTAAGTTTTTGAAAAAAATTTAATTTTCAACAAAATGCTGTTTACAAATATTTCTTTAACAATAGCTACACTCTAATACATTTTTGTTTAAATTTACCCAATTTATAGTATGTAACTTTTCTGTATAATTGATCTATGTGGGTATATTAAAAATGTTACACACAATGTGTGTAATATTCATATTCACAAATTTGTGTAAAATTATATTAAAAGTGTGTATTAAAAATTTTAGAAATTCTAGCTCAGGTGTGAATGTACAGTATTTGTCCGTAAAAAACCTTGAAAATAAGTAAATTCGTGTAGTTATGTTATGCTAGAAAATGCATATTAATATGCTTGAAAATACAAAAATCGTACTATATTTAGTTTTTATATTTTTTTAATTAAAAATAACCTTAAAACTTTATTTTATTAATAAATTAATTCATTTATAAAAACATTTTTATACGCCAATCAAAATTATTTCTTTATCTTTACACCTCTGCATCTGCTACGGGTTAAATTTTTATATTTATACTCTTTTTTACGATTTCTTCCAGCCAACTTAACATGATAGTTTCAAGACATGGCGAGAAATAAGTACGAGTGTGCACCCTTTTTCCTGCTTAGAATATTGTTGATATTGATACCACAGATTTAACTGACTCCAGGCTGTAGAGAAGAAAAATATTGTGGTAAAAAAACGAAACTTTTAGAAGTTGTATAAAACCGGGCGATAAATTAAAAACAAGACAAAAACAAAATACCAGAAAACAACAGAATTTGACCTCAGAAATTATCATCACATAAGGATTACGAGATACCTCAACCTAAACCTTTAAAAATCCCTGTTTTTCGGTACAAAGCAAATTAAGTTTCATTCACAAAACTTGTTTTTTGTCATCTAAACAGCGTTTATGTTGCCTTTAAAATTTTATTTTTAACTTTTTAAATTGTTTATTCCTTTTCTGAGATTTCGTCTGTTTAGATTCATTGGTATGTTATTTTTAGAGAAAGTACCATACCAACGAAATTCAATGACGAATTCTCTGACAATAAATAAGATATTGGAACGGTTAAACCAAAATTATAAATGTAACGAATAAGACTTCCAGATGAGATAAAAAGATTTGTGAATAAATCTTAATTCAGGATGTTATAACATCCCGAGTATAGATAAAATCAGGGGTTTTTAAAACTTTTTGATAATATATCTCGCAAAGTATACTTTAGTCTCAGTGTTAAAAAACTAATTGGCCAGTGTAATCCAAAATTTTCTTTTATGCTCTATTTTTAGATATTAAAAAAATTATGTTTTAGATCGTCACGCCTTTTATCCATTTTCTGCCACATATGGTTTGGTGGCTTAAAAGCGGTCTCTACCAGAAATACATACAATTTATACCAAAACTTAAGTATTTTCTTTGTTTTTTTGTATAAATAAAATCTTTTGTCAACCGATTTTCCATTACCAGGCTTAAAACTTGCATAGTAAAATTGAGTGTTATCCCATTTGGCTCAATGCTTACCATGCAAGTTGTAGGACTAATGCTACAATAATTTGCTGAAATGCTTTTTGGAAAACGGTGCAAAAAATATTTTATTTATACAGAACAATGCCAGTTTACAACACATCTTTCTACAAAATTTTGCAAAAAAAAGTCCCACTGATTCAAAGATATTTTTTTTTTATAAAAAGTGTCAGTCTGCATTACACCTTTTTTTCCAAATTTCGCATAAAACAATTTTTGGCATTTTTAATTACGATTTTTTTTTTAAATCAGCGAGTATTACAATTGTAATCTCGAATTTTCATTGCATTGTTTTGAATTATTTCTTAAAAATTCGTAGATTAGAAAAAACTGGGTTATATAGTCTTACCAGAAGGCACCATAGGGAGGATTTTCATGCTGACCAGTATATCTTCTATACTAAAGGATACTTATCTTTCAACTAAAGTTTTTTTTGTTAACCAGACTTGGTTTATGTTGCAGGGATACAGACTTCACACAGTTTACGAAAGGCTACTGCTTCGAAATTAAATAGGGACCAGCATTAATGCTCCGCCAGATTCCCAAAAATAGTGTGAAATTGGCGAAAAAATAACCTAATGAGATAATACACTATTAGATAATGGGAATATATCAAATGAACATATTGGCTAGCCCTTATACATCAAAATATATAACTAAATTTTTTAGACATTGTAAAAATTATCAAACTAGCGTTTTCTGCACATATGGGCAATTCCTGGGCGACGGGCGTGACATTCGCACACTTTTAGGTGAGCCAAAAACAATAAAGGAATATAAAGATGCGGTATACATCCTCAGTGTATTGAAACAAGGAAGAGTACTAAATTTGAGGATAAACCAAGGGCAGAATCAATAATGTAGTAAAAAGATATAAGAAAATATCAGCGAGAAACGGACTATTCCTTGTTTCACAATACTGAGGATATATATCGCATCTTTATATTCCTTTATTGTTTTTGGCTCAACTAAAGGTGTGCGAATGTACGTTCGTCGCCCAGGAATTACACATATAATACATTCACTAACCTTTTAATATATTAATCCTGCACAACAAACGCTGCTAAACTATTAACAATTATTTCAAATATATTTTTTATTGTTATTAGTTTTTATTTGAACTAATATACGAAATAATATATTTTTTTTAATTTTGATTGTTCACAAATATTTTAAATGATATATAAAGTTTAGCTTTCAAATGTTGGTACATTTTCACAGTTTATGCCAAATATTTTTTTTTTACCAGAAAATACTACACGTACATACAGTACATTACACACAATGTGTAATTATAAATAAAAACTGCCTATTAATTCAATTTATGTGTACTTTTTTGCAGACAAGAATGTATATTTAAAAATTTCAAACATTTGGTGTCTAAATTTAGGGAGTATTCGTTAAAGTACATAAAAATTTACATACATTATTATAGTGAATTTACAAGCACTTTTTAGAGTGTAACTTTGTAATATTCAACATGATCTGCGTCCTAAAGTCATTTACAAATGATAGGTCGCAACGCCGATGCATGAAATTTTTCTGATTTTGTTGAACGGTGTAGTTATTTATACAAACCTGGACGAAAGGAGGAATAATCATTACAAAGTTGTTTTTTTTATGTTAAAAAATTGTTTATGTTATTTTTATTATGATACGATTATAATTAATATACGCGTTGCTCAAAGAATTATAACAAAATATTTGTTTATTAATAAAGCCGTTTTTCCTAGTATAGCGAAATATATTTAATTTAATAATTCGTGTAATATTATTCTTGCCTGTACCATGAAATCTTGAAGAAAATTCAATTTATGATAGTGTGTAAAAAACTACATATTTTTTCGAAATTGAATAAAATTCAAATGTATTTATACATATCTGTAAAATAGGAGAAAGTCGTGTAACGTTATACTTTGAGCCACTACAGCGATATTGTAATGGTTTAAAGTACGAATATTTTGAATGATTTCAAAGCTTAAAACAATTAACCAAGTCATGTGTTTTTATCAAAAACGATAAATACATATCGCTCATTTACTTCAAGAACGTCATAACTCAAAAAACATGATGAGGAGTAAATTGAAAATTTAAAACTAAATAAGCGATATGTATCTGTATTATAATAAGCTCATTTCAAAAGCAACATTGATAGTTATCAGCCTGCCTCATTCCGATTTGCATGAAACTAGCAATGTGTATTCTCATAATTAGTATGACAAAACTGTATTTTTTTAAATTCGTTGCCGTTCGCAGCTTAAAGTAGTTTTTTTTTTTAATTTTTAAAGGTAACATACTCCTCAAATGATCAATATGTCCTCTAAAAAATATAAAAAACGATTATTATGCTAAGATAGGGTAATTTGGATGTAGTTTTTTTTAGCTCTTTTAAAGCACACACAGAGATATAAAGTGCCAAATGAATTAAAAAGTATATATTAATACACCCAGCAAATAATTTGGTTGGAACTTGGTTGAAAATATAAAAAATCACCCACGAAAACTAAAATTTAATTCCAGCTACACAATTTTCTTTATTTAAACTAATAAACTGTTAATAAAATTGATAATTTTGTAATACTATCATATAAAGGCAACCATTTTTTATAACTGGTGCAATCAATCAACGAAACATTTATTTAGTCATAAAAACTACAAATGAGTAGTATCCAGATATTTCTTTAACATTAATTTCAAAATGAAATATAAACTTAAAAAATTGAAAGAATATTGAAATACATTTTTTTTTGTAACAATTAAATTATATAAAAAGAGGAAAATAAAACATTAAAGCTGTGTAATTAAGCTGTTTATCTAAGTTACGTCAAAAACATTAAAATTTTCAAATAATTATAAATAGTGCCGACTTTTTGGTCTTCTCTTTTAGCAGAGAACTCAAAATTGGAATCAAGAAATTCCATTAAGTGCTATTGTTTCCTAAAATACGTTAAAAACAAAGAAGAGACGCAGTAAAAAACTACGAACCAGAGTCACAAGGTTTTTGTAGGTGTCACATTTTTTGTTATACAAAAGTTTCGCAAATTTAAAGACTTATTTGTAAAATTTTTTGTTAAGAAATATCCTGTGGAAAAATTCTGTGAACTTGAATAACTTGTGCTTGCTATCTGATATAGATTTAGAAGAAACAAACGAATGTCATACATCTGTTATTTAAACAATACACTGATACTAAAGAATAGTTGGCAAAACGTCTGTTTAAAAAATATATTTTTTATATTATTGTAGTTATTTCTTTAAAGTACGATTGCAGGTACTGAAATAGTTTTTACAAAATTTGGTATTCAAAACTAAATATATAAATTCTCACTGCCGAAACTTTCAGTCATTAAATTTAAATATAGTTGTGACATCCGCTAGAATTCGATTGCCAACAAACTCAGAGTGTAGTAACAACGTATAAATTCAGTTAGTACAACGATAACAACATTCAATTTCTCAATATGTTGGGTTTGGAACTAAGACTCTGTTGACTTAACCGAATTTTGATGCAAAAACTAAAAACTGCGCCGACTATCTGAAATTCCTTATAACCGAATTTAAGTCGTAATAACCGAATTTCAGTTGGCAAATATCAAAATTTGTCTCAGTGTGTACCCACCTCTATTTGTTTTCGTCTTTTGATATATCCATTCTAAAGTGTGGTTAGTGTTGTAGCTTATTAATCCAAAAGAACAACACTAAATTATTTGTTAGTTAGATTTTTTTTTTTTGGCGATTTTTCCAATAAAGAAAGGGAGAGGTGACGTGATTTGGTATTTTGGGACTCTATAAAAAATATACTAAATATTATAATAATAATAGTTTTAATGGTAATTCTTGTAACGAATTCAATAAAATACAAAATAGCAACATAAATAAATAAAACTACAAAACATACAAAAAATAAATAGAAAAGTTCCTCATCTTTGTCTGAATATTCTGAATTGTAATGAATGCATATATAAAAGCTGACCGTTATTTTAGCACATTTTAAGTTAACAGTGATATTTCATTGAAAAAATAATGCAAAAATTAATATTAATATATATTGAGGATGACTACAGCCGTGTGTTTTTAATAGGTGGTTTAGCAGAATGATGTTTTTAGCGGACACCTTTAAAGCGCCGTACATTCTTTAAGTTTGATAACCTGTATGGCTTTTACGAAATAATACTCCAGACTAGCCTTCGTTGCTTTTTTTGTTGTACTCCTGCGGCGTAATGACCAATTCAAATAATAGTTTACAACATACGAACAACATGAAAAATGTTTAAAATTGCTTAAATTACACATCACAATTTACGCCACACAACCAACCCCATTTACCTCATTATGGCCAAAGTCACTGGCATAATTTTTGCAATATTTATATTTGTGATATTTCGTAATATACATACCAAAACAAAGATTTTTTTTTATTTGCGCGATTAAAAATCTATAAGAAAATATTTCTTTTTGACGAAAAAACAAGAACACCAAAATAATGCAAAAATTGTTATAAAAATATATTGAGGATGACTACAGCCGTGTGTTTTTAATAGGTGGTTTAGCTGAATGATGTTTTTAGTGGACACCTTTGAAGCGCCGGACATTCTTTAAGTCTGATAACCTGTATGGCTTTTACTAAATAATACTCCAGGCTTGGCTTCGTAGCTTTTTTGTTGTAAAGGGTGCTTTTTATACAGGTATAGAACTTTAAGTTGGCAACACTTTTTTAACTGGCAGCCAATTTTTCAGCTGTTAAGTGATTTATGTTTAGTTTGGTTTGGAATTTCAACATGAATAGATTGACGCCTGAACAAAGCTTCCAAATTGTGCAAATTTATTTTGAAAATCATGGTTTTGTTCGAAATACGTATCGCGCACAAATTTTGCGAATTTTGTTTAGCGATGAAGCTCACTTTTGGTTAAATGGAAACGTCAATAAACAAAACTGCAGTATTTGGAGTGATGATAATTCTCAAATGCATGTTGAGACACCGTTACATAAAGAAAAACTGACTGTTTGGTTTGCTTTATGGGCTCGTGGAATCACTGGTCGGTACTTCTTTAAAAACGATGCTGGTCAGAACGCTACAGTCAATGGTGACCGCGATAGAGCCATGATTACTGACTTTTTCATTCATCAAATGAACAACCATGATGTGCAGGAGCTGTGGTTTCAACAAGACGACGCAACATGTCACACAGCTAGTGTCACAATTGATTAAATGAGGGAAACGTTTGGTAACTGCATAGTTTCACGTTTCGGACCCGTAAATTGGCCTCCAAGATCGTGCGATTTAACGTCGCTGGACTATTTTCTGTGGGGATATGTGAAGTCGCTAGTCTACGCCGATAAGTCCGAAACGATTGACCACTTGGAGGACAACATTCGCCGCGTTATTGCCAATATGCGGCCACAAATGTTGGAAAAAGTCATCGAAAATTGGTCATATGCCAGAAGTCATATTTAAAGTATAATGCCAGAAGACCATCTTTCGAATAAATTAAGTTTCAAGTCAATTTACAACAACGCGGCGAATGTTGTCCTCGAATTGGTCAATCGTTTCGGACTTATCGGAGTAGACTAGCGACTTCTGATGCGTAATTTCCAATTGAAATAATCATTTACATTATATGTAGTACGAACAAGATGAAAAATGGTTAAAATTTTACCCCATCCACACAACCCAATTTACCTCATTATGACCAAAGTTACTGGCATAATTTTTGCAATATTTAATTATTTGCGAAAACCAATACTTTATTCGTAATATAAATACACATCAAAGTAAGCATTTTTTATATTTGCGTGATTAAAAATCTAAAAGAAATTATTTTTGTTTTCATAAAAAAACAAGAACATCAAAAAAGATTTTTTTTCTATGATTTTTTTATTCACGAAAAAAAAAACTCTTCCTAAAATATGTATTGCTCAAAGTGATAACAATTTATGAAAGGGTCTACTAGCTTAAGAAATCAATAAAGACGGTAATATTTAAGGAATTACAAAAAAATAAATACATTTTTTATTTAAAAAATTCTTTTTGCAATATAAAAACACAATAAGTACAAATTATTATTCTAAATATTATAATTTAGAATTCCGAATACCATGGAAACTCTGGTAACTATTTCATTATAGACCCTCATATGTAGAAAAAATTAAAACTTTTTTGCATAGACGAATAAATTCTTTAGTCCCTAACGTAGCCGGATTTTAAAATTTTTGATTTGCATTAAAATTGTACGAGTGTAAACTCAAAAATTAAAAAAAACACCCTAAAAAAAAAATCGTTGTTTTTTATTTTTCAAGAAAGTACTAAACAAAAATTTAAAAAATTTCTCTGTGGTAGTTCAATTTTTAGTCCTCTAAAAAACAAAAAAGACCGATTGAAATTCCCCGTTAAGGCTGCCCAGTTTCTCCTGATTTTCAATATCATGTTTTGAGAAAAAAGCGTTTTAAGTAAATAATGCTCTTGTAAAATATAGGGCAATGAGTTTGTTTAACAATCTGTAACTTTTTTATTTCTGCGATTTTTTATCCAAAATTTTCATGACATAGTAAAAAAAGTTCAAACTATTGAAATATGAACCAAACAGAGAAAAATAAATATAAGCTAGTAAAACCCTTAAGCAGCAAGATGCAATAGTTAGAAATTCTGAAAATGTTTTAGTAAGAAAAAAAAAAATTAAAGTCCCAATTTACTCTGGTTCCCAAATTACATTACCTTCTCCTACTTTTTTATTCAATATAAGACATCACAAATTTTCTAAACTTTAAAAAAATTTTAAATTTGAAAAAAAATAATCACAAAATAAATTAAAAAATACAGGGTTTTATGAACTCCACAGCAAAATTTCAGTAAGGGGCTCTCATTACCAGCATCTACATAATAAGTAGTCGAATTAGGGCAAACTGCATACAATTCGGCGTCAAAGCTCAATTTTGGCAAATTCTTTGCCAAAATTGTTTTTTATTTACTTTTAAATTTTATTATATTTCACACATTTAGATATGATGTAAAAGACAAATAACGAACTGCTTTTTAAATATATTTTATCAAAAAAGTTAGTTGAGTCAGCAATATTTTTGCTGGGAGGATCCTTGCAGAAAAATTACTAATATCAGCAAAATTACTAAATTTAGAAAATATTTTGGCTGGCACTTAGTTCAATGCAAATGAAAATCGACTTGTTGAAATCAGGGAAATGTTATGCTTGACCTTAGGTTAGGTTAGGAAGGGTTAAATGCCCAAGGGCACAACTCCACTCGGAGACCAATACGGTCCATTGTGAATCCCTTCAGTGAAAAAGTAGTAAGAAAAAATAGAAATAGACAGCAAGATTGATTGAAAGATACACTCAAAAAAATAAGTTAGTAGAAAAGTTAGTAAAACGTCTTGTAAATCAGGTATACCATTTTTTAGCAAAATTTTTTGCTAAAATCGTGTTTTCAGCTAAAATTGCAAGCAAACATATACAGACATGTAGACAGAGTAAAGCGAAAGACAAAGACACACATCTTAGGTAGATTTTTATGGTTCCCTTTTCTTATTGCAATAAAAGATTTGTATTTTTGTTTCGTTTGTGTTTGTTTATTTTTTCGTTTCGTTTCTATAATTATCTTCAGCAGTTGCGTCCTTTAGACAATCACTGATGTAAGTAAATGAAAGAAATTTTTTTTTATGTTATATATATTTATTTCTATATATTTTCAGATATTAAATTAATTCATGTGGTCAATGTGGGAAAATGAAAATTTTTATATTTCGCAATTATTGTAAATTATTTTTTAAAGAATCACAAAAATATGTTTTATGATTTTCAGCAAATAAATTAACTAAATTACAATTTTTCTACAAATTTTTTGCGTTTTTTTCAGTCTACTAAAATTCAGCAAAAAATTTATTAATTTTTAGCAAGGCTTTTTTATTTCTAATCTACTAAGTGTTAGCAAAACTTTTGCTGAATCTACTAGTTTTGTTGCTAAAAATCAGCTCGCTGATTTTCAGCAAAAGATTTTGCTGACATTAGCAATTTTTTTGCAAGCACCCTCCTGACTAAAACTTTGCTGACACAGCAACATTTTTTGCTGACTTTACAAACTTTTTTTTTTGAGTGTAGATATAAAGAAAGATAGAAAGGATATATACTCCCCAGAACCAGCTCCCTTGCTAGAAACAGCCGTCCTATCTCCCTGACAAATCTCAGCAAATCTACTGGATTGCATCCAGCGACACACCCAAGTTCGTCGTGAAATCTATCTCCTAGCCATTTCTGTCTGATACCCTGCAACCTGTCCCATCTGCTTGTAAAAGCCCTGACAGAACCATGACCGGTCAGGAACCCCGTAAGGGTCCTGAGACCCGTTGTGGTGTAATGGTTAGCGCGTTGGACTTTTACACAGAAGGTTCCGGGTTCGATACCCGGTGCCGGCAACATCAAATTTAAAATGTATGAGTTTTTTCTATCCCTCATACGTATCGCAATGTCCACCTTCGGTGTTCCCATAGCAATTAACCCTACCGAAGTAAAATAATGAATCAGGGCTATGAACCAAAAAGCTTCAATAAGTTCGTCAACTCTCCATCAGGTGGCGAGCAACAACTGTTCTAAGACTTATCATCTCGCGCAATTACAGTGTTGCCATGTCTAAAGCCCTTCATCTTTCCCCACCTTTCATCTCTATACTATCCCTTTCCAAAGAAAGCAACACACTAAATATAGGAAGTATTTCCTGAGTGTTGCCACTTTAAAAAAAAAAAAAAAAAAACCTGCAATCCCTTCTGTCCCTCCATAACCTCAATGTAGTATCATAGTGGGGGCTTTACCCCCCGTCCCTTACCGCCAAGTCCAGATTCGAACCCTCCCTCGCAAGTTCGTCCGCCAACTCATTGCCATCCACCTTGCAGTGTCCGGGTACCCAAAACAGCCTCACTGTGAATGCCTCCATGAGCTCCCTCAGAGCACACCTACATCGTGCGACCAAGCGCGAGCGCACCGTGTAGTTTATCAGTGCTCTGAGCGCTGCCTGAATATCGACATAAATTGTCACCCTAGATCCCCCAACGATTGCTTCACCTTAGTAGATTAAAAAAAAAACTAAAAGAACTTAGTATAAAATTTTTACTTTAGTTAATTTATTTTGTTGAAATTTAAATATATTTTTTTGTGATTGTTTTAAATATATATTTAAAAATGACATTACTGTCAGATTGCTAATATATTGCATTTAAATAAAAAAAAATTGAATATAAACAAAATATGTTATCAATTAAAAAACAAAATATTATAATTCCCAATTACCGACATGAACGTAATTCGACATTTTCAAATGAAAAATACAAAAATAAAATATAATTATCATAGGAACTACTTATATTTAAAATGCGCAAGGAAATATGCAAATATTTAGTGAGCATTTTTTACTACCAGCCGTGTTCAGCACACAACGTCGTATTTTATATTTTCTTTCTACCTGAATCTGTTATCGTCATAATTCTTCATATACTTCCATTATTGTTAATGATATTTAACCATATTTTGAAACTTTGTTTTTGTATTTAAGAATTATCTTCATTTGAAAAATTTAAAATTGCGTTACAACATATCCGAAGTTCATTAAGATCTGCCGGTTCGGGTTAGATACGTTCCTTGTAAGACCTGGTTACTTCTTGAAAATAACTCAAGTTTATATCTTAGCCATAGTTGTGGATGACAAATTTATATAAAAATATTTGTTTTTAAATTTAAACTACAGTTATTTTTAGAAACGTTACTCGCCCTAGTTAAAAAATAATCTAAGGACGATTATACCATTACACACTTTTCAACATTCATTTTTTTCAAAGTAAATTAATATAAACGGGTTAATGTTATCAAAAATGTGTTACGTCCTGAAAAATATGTTGATACTTAAACTTGTTGATAAATTTAATCATTTTTCCTTAACTTTTCAAATCAATGTCAAAGAAATTTAAACGAAATTTTTTATGCATTACATAAATATTTATTTATGTTAATGGTATAGAAAAACAATCAAATTGAACAAAAAGGAGAAGATGTAGTAATAAGTGCAAAATGTCAACATTGTTTAAGTAACTGAAACAAAAGGGTTTAGTTATATAGAAAACGTCAACAAATTTGAAGTGTCAGAAAATAACCTTTTACATTTTTCAAAGTAAACACTTGAAGGGAAAACAGAAAGCCAACAGTTTTTAGAAAACATATGGTAAGAATAAAAGTTAAAATAATTTTTTTTTGTTCACTTTCAAGATTTCAAAACTCAAGATGTTTTTAGTTTTTGTTGTTACTGAAATTTAAAACTCTTAAATGTTTGACCAAAAACTAAAAGTTGGTTATTTTTTAGGAAACATAAAACAAAAACATTATTTTTGACAGTTTAACAACTATGATAAGAAAAGCTTTTAGAAAACACGTACACATATTAATCTTAAGGCAATATTAAAGTTTTTGTTGCTAATTTCTTAATAATACACAGAGAAACATATTTTCTGCATAAACATATTTTCAACATAATTTGTGCGTAGTATTAATGAATTCCCTTTTTAATACAATGAATTTTCTTATAAAAAAGTCCCCAAAGATATGTTTCATTGAATCAATGAAACATGTTTTAGTGAATCAATTTTGATGAAGGGTTTCATTGACCCAATGAAAATTTCATTATATCAATTTTGATGAATGGATCCTTTTACCCAATGAAAATTTCATAAAGTATATACAATTTTTTTTTGTTTAGTTCTAGCATAAAAGTTATGAAAGTTACACGTGTTTAATAAAAAAAGTCAAAGTTTGTATAAAATATTTTCAATACTTTTTATTACAAAACAAAAATTTATTACTTTATAAAACACTTTTTAAAGATGTTGAGATATTAACCAAAACCAATTTTTTCTTTAAAATAAAAAAAATATAAAATCTTTTGTAAAAAGTCACAACCCGTGTTTACAAAAGCACTTATGTCGACTTACGAATTTTTTTTTAAGAATTTCGTAGTTATTTACCATCACCGCTTTATGTAGTAAATAATTTGAGACCTTCTCAAATCAATTTATTTAAAAGTTTGGGTTAATTATGTTTAACAAAAAAAATTATTTCATTTGGAATATTAACTTCAGCGATTTTTGTTTTAATCCAAAATATACTATACATATACACTGACAAGAACTTTTCCATAAAAGTTCAATAGTAATTTAAAATCGGTAAAGTAGTTTCAATGGAATATACAGTTAAATTACCTAAGAAATATATTTTTAACTTTCTGTCTGTTATACAATAAACAAAATAAACAAAAAAAAATGGACTTTCGGTACTAGTTAAAATATTCAGTTAAAATTTTCTTTTTAAAACAAAAACTTTTTATATTACATTGAGTATTGAAATAAACGAAAACAATCTATTGTTTTTACCGATTTTATCAATTAATTTTTTAACAGTTGAACATAAACTACAAATTTGTTTTAAACGAAAAGTAAGTAGTCCTTTTTTAACTGATTTTCTATTCAGTAGTCTTTACGGAAAAAATATTGTGAGTGGAGGAAAAAAGCAATATTACACTGAAAAATATTACAAGTTCAAATTTTTATTCAAAAAAATTCGTAAAATTTATAAAAAAATTAATGACAAAATTAACAATATTAATAAATTTTCATTCTGTTAATAAAATTATTCATTAGATCAATGAATCCGTTTTAATGAAATCGATTCATTAATACTGTGAAGGAAAATTCTACCAGTGCAGACAATCAGATTTGTTTTCAAACTAATGATTGGTTAAAGTAGTTGACAGTTAAAAATCGTAAGTCACTACCGACAAGTTTTGATACTAAAACCGTTCAATTAGCTAAAATTTGGTGCAACAGATTTATGTGGAGATATCATAAAATTGCAAGCTTTTATAGGGAATTCACAAAGACAAGTTAAAGATGAAACATAATTGGCTTATGTGACTTAAGTCAGGTGTTGGTATGAAACAAAAATATGGAAATACAATTATTGAAATTTAAAAAAAATTATTTTCGTTTCATACCAACGCCTGACTTAAGTCACTTAAGCCTAAATCTATTAATAATCCGATTAAAAGCTTAACGAAACACTAAACAAGGTGATAAACCATTTTTTAATCTTTTTGATTAACAGTTAATCTAACATTTTATCTGAATATTATTTCTAAACGACTCTGAATTATACTGCTAATTGTGTGCAACTCTGTGTTATTACATAAGTTCGGTTGAAAACGCTAACAAAAACCTGCTTAAAAAGTCTGGATAAAATTAAAGTTAAGAGGCTGCCGCAAAAAAGTTTGGGGCTGTTGACAAAAATGTTTGCTAACGCCGATATTTTCCTTGTTCCTCTTATCTTGTTTACTAAAGGGTCCGCCATCTAACGTTTTTTTTTCAGCTAGTGCTTATTTCGTGAATGGTAACACTTAGCACATGTCTGATTTGACAGATAATTAGTTTTATCCTTCCGCTGAACGAATATGGTTGTGTTTACGCTTGAACAACGCAGGGAAATACTGCGACATTACTTTGAAAATCATGGTAATGTTGCAGAATGTGTGCGAAAATTGCGTACGGATTTTGGAAGAAGAGAAGCACCGTCAGTCTTGTGAAAAAAGTGAAAGAAACTGGCATCCTCATCGAAAAGCCAAAAACAGTGCGTACACCCGAGAATATTGCTGCTGTGGCAGAAAGTGTGCGTGAAGCGCCATCCACATCAATTCACCGTCGTTCTCAACAATTGAACATTTCAGGGACATCATTGAGACGAATTTTGCATAAAGACCTTGGTATGACGCCCTACAAAGTCCAATTGGTTCAGCAGTTGAAGCCAACTGACCATCCAACAAGCCAGAAAATAAAGGAAAATATTCGTGAAGCCATTGGTAAAATACAGCTGCACACAATCGATAATGTGCTTAAAAATTGGACCGATCGTGTAGGCTATATCATTTTCAGGATTATATCATTTTCAAAAAAAAAAAAAGTTATTTGGCGGACCCTTTATTTACTGACTTGCTCATACCCTGTAGAGGAAAAATATACTTTGTATTTGTTTTTTTAAATGTTAAAAGAAAATATTAAAAATATTTTTATTTCTCTGTTTTTATATATGTCACTTTACACAAACAAAAAAACCAGCACTTCAAAAATTATATTGAATATGATAAATTACGGTCAGTTTTTCTTAATGTACTTTTTTTTGTCCTCCTCTTTTATGTTGATTCCTTTAGAATAAGTTTTAGTTGTGTCTTTAAGTTTGCTTTCAGAAGTCTTTTTTTAGTTTTATTATTTTTTGTGTTTTTGACTATAATTTATGGCACTTACGAAAAACGTATTTTTATGTTTTGTTTTGAAAATGACATAAAAATAACTTTTTTATTTTTTAAAAGTAATGGCGGCAAAGAAAGAACATGGAGAAGGTAGGTAATTATTTTATAATGAAGTTTAATTTTTTGTTAAGAAACAAAAAAAAAAAAACTAAATTAAATTAGGAAGAGTAAAAAGAGTATAGTGCTGAAATATCTAATTGAAATATGTCATTTTAAATTGATATTTTTTTTTTGAAAATTCTTTATAACGAGTATTTGCAATAGCCACAAATTTTTCATATTTAATTTAATTACACTATTCTATGGTTTTATTTTCTCTAATAAAACTATTTTCATTTTCTCAAAGGAATTTTTTATTCACTTTTACTTGTTCTCAGATTTTTTCACTAATATTTCTACATTTTCACAAAATTATGCACTATTATGAATGGTTTATATATTATAAAAAAAAAATAGCATAACTCAATGGCCAAAAAAACCTTGCTTTAAAATACAACTTTATTAATAGACCTATGTATGTACGCTGAATCCAAATCCTTCAACAACAATTTCCTATTTGCAATTTTTGAAATAGTTCAGTTTTTATTTTTATTTATTTATTTATTTATTTATTAAGTCTATGGAAATATCCTTACAGACTAGTATATATGTATAACAAATGTACATAAAAATTATTTACAAAAAAAAAAAGTGTAATAAAAAAAAATAATAAAAAAATTTTTAAAGAGAATTTATTTGATTTAAGATAAGAATAAGATTTCTTTTAATAATATTGACATTTATAGTAGATAAGTCTATATAAGAAAACATGATATTAAATTCGTTACAAATTCTGCGAAAAGGTTCAAAATATTCATAATTTGATTGACAAAAACTCAGTTTTATTGGAAGATAATGCCTTGTAGGTCTAATTGGAACGTTGAAATTTACTTTTGAAAGAAGAAAGTCAGAATTCACAGCACCATTTAACAGATTGTGTAGAAAGGATATGTTTAATACCAATCTCCTACTTTTTAGAGTTGGTAGTCTTATAAGTGCAAGGCGTTTTTCATACGACGGCAAATTATCTCTAGTCCAAGCGTATTTCCGAAGACAAAAAAGTAAAAATTGTTTTTGCACAGACTCAATTTCTGTAATGTGCGATTCATAGTAGGGATCCCAAACTACAGATGCATATTCAAGAATCGGCCTAACTAAGGATGCGTATAGTTGCTTAGCGACGTATGGATCTTCAAATTCCTTACCCCATCTTTTTACAAAACCAAGAACGCCTTTTGCCTTGTTAATTGTTTGACTTATATGTGCATTGAAATTTAACGATTTATCCAGTAATACTCCAAGATCAAGGAATGTGTATACTTGTTCTAGTTCATATCCGTTAATAATATATTTTCTTATAAACGGAACAGTTCTACTAAAAATCATATGTTTGCATTTTTTTAAATTCAGCTCCATGTTGTTTAAATTGCACCAGTGAAAGAAATTGTCCAAGTCCATTTGGAGATACTGGCTATGATGAATTTGAATTTGAGAACTTGTGTAGTGTTTATTATAGCTAATAAACAATTTTACGTCATGTGCATACATCAAAATTTTGGAGTGATTGATGCATTTAGGAAGATCATTAATAAATAGCAGGAATAGCACAGGCCCTAGATGACTACCTTGAGGAACACCAGACAGAACAGGAAAAAATTTAGATTTTAGAGTTTTAAAAAGAGTGCACTGAGATCTGTTTTTTAAATACGTTTCAATCCAGTTTAGAAAATACGGAGAAAATCCCATTTTATTTAATTTGAAGAGGAGTATGTCATGATTTACCTTATCAAATGCTTTACTGAAATCAGTATATATGGTATCAGTCTGCATTCCATTTACAAATGAATTATTTATTGATGATGATAGTTCTAACAAATTGGTAATTACTGAACGACCTTTACGAAAGCCATGTTGAGAAGAAGACAGTATAGAAGTTACTTGATGAGACACAAAATCAGTAATAATCTTCTCGAATAGTTTGGGAATAACACTAAGTTTAGCAATACCTCTGTTATTGGATATGTTTGATTTATTGCCGGATTTAAACAGTGGGATAATAAATGATTGTTTCCAATGCGAGGGAAAGTATATTTACATCATTTCATCATTTATTTTTTTTTGTAGATTTTGCTTAATTTTTTGAAATTGTATCGCAAAATCGTGAATTTTTTTTTAAATATAAATCCATACAAAATTATTTTTAATTTTAATATAATCATGCTGGTGTTTGTTTCAGTATATCTGAGTGGTAAGGCAAGAAAGTTGAGTATTGTACTTTTTTAGTTATATCGTCATACATTTTAGGCATGCTAACAAAAACATTCCATTAACCCATTTTTTGTATTAAAATTGCAAATCCATTGAAACTGTCCTGAAATATTTAGAAAAGAACTTAAAATTTTATTTCATTTCCCACATGCTTTAAATACCAAAGTAAAAAAAAAAATTCCTTGATATAAAAATATATTATTAATATTACTACTTTTTTCAGAACATGTATTTGTAATAGCCCTATGGGGAATGAAAAGTCAATTGACCTAAAAGTGACTGGTTAAAGAAGAACTTATAACAGGACTGGTATAATTTAATACTGAAGTGGATTAAGCAGTGTCAATTGTCCTTAAATTACCAATCCTGTGACTGGTAAAGGGAGGACATACCACTTAACCAGAATGCTTATTAAAAAGAAAAAGCCAGTTGGCCAGAATTTTAGACATTGGAACCTGTTTGGTTTCAAAGTTTTAATTATTAATTAATCGATTGATCCAAAGTTTTAATTATGTGATGTATGATTGGGGAGCACTTCACGCAACTGGTGAAAGCAAAACTATGGTGTACCAAAAAGTGTTAATTTGGGTGAAATGCCCAATCACGTGACTAGAGTTATGGTGACGAGACATTCACTGATTGGTACCAGATATATCACGTTACAGGAGAAAAAGTAATATAACATCAAAGTGTACTGAAGCAACTAGGGTCGTTGCAGTTGAAGTTGTTGCTGGTCATTGAACTGGTTCCAAACCGTTAGCAGTGGCTGAAAATATGGCAATTAGTACCAAAGGATGCAGATCCTTGACTGCTACTAAGTAGACACAACACTGAAGGAATTTGTTATGTACCGAATTTGTGACAGTAGGAATGAAGACGTAACAATTCACTGGTTTAAAACAACTGAATACCAAACTGTTTTGACAGTGACCAAGTAAGTTTGTCAGATGTGGCGATTTCTCGCCAAAAGTAGCGATCATAACACTCGTTTGGCAAGTTAATTTTTGAAATGCCAACTGAAGATTTTTATAGCGATTTTTCGAGTGAATGTAGATTTTACACATAAAATATAGCAACCAAAAAACCAGAAATATGATTTTTTGCACAACTTTTTCAAAAACTTCAAACACTTAACAAGAATATAAATTAAAATCGCAAAATTTCTGCATATTGGTATCGAAATATCTTGTTAAGATATTTTACAAGATATTTGGCAACGGTTTGTTATGTATAAGTATATATTTTGTTACTCTGCTTTATAAGCTATACATTAAATTTGTGATGAATTGTTGCAGCTCCTTCTTTTAATAAAGACATTATTGTGAACTAGAATTACTAGAAAAAATGACTTGCTAATTGCTTTTCCCATTCCCGGCGGCATGTACCCCTAGACCAGTGCACTGGTACTTTACAAAACTATTCCACTCAAACTACCTATATAACAGAACACATTACGCTTAATATGTGACCAGTTTTCCTTCAACAATTTTTCTCCAGTTCTACGACACGTACACCTACACCAGTCACGTGATAATTTTTTTCCATTGGTTTTGTTGCATATCACATATGTAAATCCAAAAATGGTCATACTTTGACACTACCTACTTCTAACTTGTCCAGTAGCATATTCATTTCAATCGGTACGGTGAGAGGTTACTTCGTCAAGCTATACGCCACGTCACACAGTGCTTTACAGGTAGCATTTGTCACCTCCTATGACAAGCCCATGTTAAAAGTACCGGTCACTTTCATATAACAGAACCGAAACTAGGACTGGTTCATACACACAAAGTTCTAGTCACATGACCATTCCAGTGACTGGTCCATTTTTCGTAGGGATTTTACACGACATTGTCCTTTTGCGACTGTCTTGTGGTATGCCCATCTTTGGTTAATCCTGTGACATGCACTATGTTGTTTAAAGCAGGACAAATGACCCCCTCCTATGACAAGCCAATGTTAAAGTTGCCAGTTGTTTACATAGGGTAAGGTTTAGCAGAGGACCGGTCTCTGGCACGAAGGGACCGATCCTGTGGCACACGCAGAACCGGTCCCATTCCCCATAGGGAGTATTTTCTAATATATTTAGGTACGCCTCACACTGGTAAATTTTTTGAGAAGTCGGCCAAAAATAGTTTTTACTATTTCACTGTGAACAGGATGATCCAAAATACCAATTTTATGAGTTTGTGTAAAGTTATAACATTTGTTGATTTTTCCTCAGTTTAAAGTTTCATAATTTTTTTGTTTTCAGAGAAATAAACAGTGCGTTTTTTTTTTTTTTAATTATGAATTAAATTAATTGATAGCAGATATAAACTCTTTTATTATTTATATAAACTTTTTTTATAATATTTATATTAGGGTAAGGTTTTCAACGAACATTTTCCCTTTGTTGGAGTATAACTAATATATTTTCCACCTTCAATAGCTTATAAATTTTTGATAAGGTTTGACATTTAGATTATTACTTAAAAGCTCACGGCACCTATAAAGATAAAACCTTGAAAAAAATCTGAAATCTGAGAAGACGTTGAAATGAAAACATTCTGAGAAAATTTTGTAGATGCAAAAATATGGTTGTCGGTCACACATTTGGCTACTCTAGGGGCACCCTTGGAAAAGTAAGGGCGGTTGGAGTAATTTTTATAAAACTTGAATTTTTGTATTGGAGCCTCCTTAGGGAGTCGGGATATGCGGTAGGTATGTTTTGAGAAAATATTGGGAGTCGGTCATACATTTGGCTCATCTAGAGAGTTAGATCGGTGGGAACACATTTTATAAATATATAATTTTTGTATTGAAGCCCCCTTAGGGAGTGTAGAAAGGGGGAAGGTATGTTCTGAGAAAATGTTATGGTTGAAAAAATCTTGGGGGTTCGGTTATGCATTTGACTTCTCTAGGGGCATCCTTGGGACAGTTCGAGCGGTTAGAGAATGTTTTTGAAAATGTTATTTTTATATGCGAGCACCATAGGGATTTTAGATAGAGGGTAAGAATGTTCAGAAACATTTATGTTGGTCAGTCTTACATTTTATCATTCTAGAGGCGCAGTTGTGGGGATTTTTGAGAATGTTTACCACTTCACCACCACCTTTGGGCAGCTATCTCAACCCACCAAACCACTCTCATTTTTTGTCTCATGCTTTGCCTAGCTCCAAATATTAAACAAAAATTAATTCGGAAATAAAAAAAAAAATTTAACTACCGGTTTTTTTATAAAAAAAGTTTATTAAACAAATAAATTAATTCGATTGTTTGATATTGATCGGGATACTATGGTGTACACTAAAACAAATCAGTAAAGTCATCCAAAATGATTGCAGCGTCAGAAAACTCTTAGTTAGAAGGGTGGAAAGTTGCTAATAGCAGAAAAGCGGTTTGCATAAAATCAATGAAGTAATTGTTAGAAAAAAATTGGTAAATTTATCAAATATTTTGCTAACCTTTAGTTGATTAGATATGAATATTTAACTAACTGAAATCAAATAGACTTTTTACTGTATCTTAGTTATATAAAAACATCTAAAAAACTAAAAACAGTCTGCTATATGCATATTTTTGGAATACAATTAAATATTTTTAGTGTTTTATTATTTAAAAACGCAATTTTAACAAAAAAAAATAATTTTACTAAATTTTTAACCAAGTTATTTTTGTGAGTGTATGAATCGAAACATTTAGAAAAAACGTAACATTTTATATTGTCTACTTTTAAGAAAATTAACCAGCCCATGGTTGTTAAAAAATTTGTGTATTGCACTAAAAGTTAGCAAAAACTGGTGTTATATAAGTTTAATGCTTAGTATCAAATTTCGTGTCCACTAGATTTTACGATCAATATCTTAAATTAAAGCTAAAGGTTTAGGCTTTCTAACAAAAAAAAAGCATTATAATACGCCGACTCTTTCACAATTTATAGATTTCTGACCGCCTTCTCCGAAAATGTAACACTCTGCGGGGAGTCTAAATCTGGCAAAAATTTTTTTCTCATTTGTAGTTTTTGATATATCGAGTCTTTTATATTTACGGTATACACTCAATTTTTTTTATATAAAAATATTCTTCTTTTCTATATATTTCATGACGTTTTCAATGGATTTGCAATATTAATACAAAAACGACTTCAGTGCAATCTTTAGTTTACGTGATAAAATTTATACTTTTTTAACATATGTTATACATAATGTTAAAACTAAACATGCCAAATTTTCCATTCCTTGCAATACTGGTAATATATCCCAAAACAAACACCGACAAGAATGTACTTAAATGAAAGAAAATTTTTAGATTTTTGTTGTGTAGTTTTATGTTCTTCAAAATTTTATTTATTTAATTTAAAAAAGTTGGAAAATGTTTTTTTTTCTGTGTTTAATTTTTTATACTAAACGTTTTAAAAAAATATTTGTTTGACTAATGAAGGGATAAAGAATGTTTCATTTCAAAACAAAAACTAAAACTTAAGTACCCAAAAAAAATCAACCATCCATTTGTTAAGCAAAAACTAAAAAAAAAACTATATTTTCTAAACCAAACTTACTCATTTATTGTCAAACGGTATTACACAGAAAAAATGAATACTTGTCATCATGAATCTATGCACTTATTGCACTGAAACTTTTACGAATGACTTATTATTATCATGTCGAGTTAGCACAGATGGTGGAACGCTTGACTGATAATCTGGAGTCCCAGGTTCGAATCTTGTAAGGGCACATTTTATATAAAAAAAATTCAATAAAAAACTTTTTTTTGTTATATTTAGTTTTTTAAAATAATTATTTTTCGACAATTTTTTTTTGTCCATACTAGTAAACATATAGGTAACCATATATTTTTTAGTTAGGTGTTCAGTAATAACATGTCATTATTTTGCGCTACATTTCATTTACAAGTAATGACAATTGTAAGTACTTGCCATTACCAAATATGTACTTATATAAGCAAAATTATAAGTTAATAATTTTACATTATTTTCAGTGCAATATGTATTTGTAATTAAATACATTATGCTTTGGTCATTAAAAAGGGGGAAAGCAACTAAAAAGCAATCATGATATCCAATATATGATTGCTTTTAGCTTCTTTTCCGTCTTTTTAATTACCAAAGCAGAATTTTTGTTTTATCAATCAATTATATTTAATTCCTAATAAAATAGCGTCCTAACAAATTAATTTTAATAGTGATGACCTTATTTGAAATTGAAATTCGGTCTAAAATGTATATATTACCGTATAGTATGGTTATAAGGAACTCGCTGGGATCGGGCTATTTAGCGAAGGGTGCAATTAAAAAGGTAAACATTTTTCAAAAAGTTATTAAAATTTGAGGACTTTTTCTTAAATTCGCGTAATTTTAAAATTTTTGTTTGTATGTAGTTCTTTTTAATAAATTTGTAATTAAAAAGCTAAAAACTTTAAGATTTGCAACAGAATTTTTATTTTTTAAATCTCGATTTTATGTGTTCGTTATAAGCGTAAAAATGTATAATGAAAACTCGGAAAATGGTCCAAAAAATTAGTTCGTTATATAAAAAGTGTGCTATAAACCGAGCATGTTTTAACCGAACTCCACGTATTGTATATTTTAAAAATCAATTACACGTTTTAAAAGTTTTTGGTATTTTCGTTACAAATCTGTAAGTTAATTTAAATTCAATCTGGCTGATTTTTTGTAGTTGTATAAGATAAAGGGTGTTTTTTATACAGGTATAGAACTTTAAGTTGGCAACACTTTTTTAACTGGCGGCCATTTTGTCAGCTGTTAAGTGATTTATCTTTAGCTTGGTTTGGCATTTCAACATGAATAGACTGACTGACGCCTGAACAACGCTTCCATATTGTTCAAATTTATTTTAAAAATCATGGTTCTCGTTCCGATTTTCATAAGCGAACTTTGTTTAGCGATGAAGCTCACTTTTGGTTAAATGGATACGTCAATAACTAAAACTGCCGTATTTGGAGTGATGATAATCCTCAAGCGTATGTTGAGACACCTTTACATTCAGAAAAAACTGACTGGTTGGTGTACTTTATGGACTGGTGGAATCATTGGTCCGTACTTCTCTAAAAATGATGCTGGTCAGTCAATGGTGACCGCTATAAAGCCAATATTACTGACTTTTTCGTTCTTCAATTGAACAACCATGATGTGCAGGAGCTGTTATTTCAACAAGATTGCGCGACATGTCACACAGCTCGTTCCAAAATTGATTTAATGAAGGAAACATTTGGTAACCGCATATTTTAACGTTTCGGACCCGTGAATTGGCCTCCAAGATCGCGCGATTTAACGCCGCTGGACTATTTTCTGTGGGGATATGTGTCGCTAGTCTACGCCGATAAGCCCGAAACGATTGACCTCTTGGAGGACAATATTCGCCGCGTTATTGCCAATATACGACCACAAATGTTTGGAAAAGTCATCGAAAATTGGACCTCCGGATTAGACTACGTCCGAGCCAGCCGTGCCGGTCATATGCCAGCATTCACATTTATATTATAATCCCAGAAGAATATCTTTCGAATAAAGTAAATTGCATGTCAGTTTAAAAAGTTCATCTTTGTTTTATTCCATTTCAAAGTGCTATACCTCTATAAAAAACACCCTTTACAAATTGTGCAAGTTTATTTTTATATTATATCATCAGTAAAATATATTTCTTTTCCAACTTTTATTTTAGTGTAATTTTTGCTAACTTTTTTTTTTGTTTTCGTTAAACAACCCAGTCAGAAAAAGACAACCGAGAACTGTTGGAAATACACTTTAACAGGTTGTAATAGTGCTGGCAACAATCATTAAACAAAAGGTCCTGCTGTTCAAAAGTGTCGGAAGCACGCGGTAAAGAAAATTTGCAACATTGGCTTACCTATGAAATAAGTGGTCTAAAAATTGATTTTCAAAAATAAAATAAAATAAAATAAATAATAAAAAAAAAAATATAATAAAAATTGTTTGGTCGTGCCGGTAATCCACACCTGGTTCAATGGGAAAAATTTAACTTTTTTGAGCAAAGTTGCCTACAGTTCACAGTTTTAAACGAATTCAGATGAAAAAGGAAAATAACATTTGTTATATTGTAATTAAATAAATTGTTTTAAATAAACTTAAAAAAAATTATGATGTGAGCAAGATTATTCAAGTTCACGAACATTTGTTTAAATAACCATTGCACGGTTCTTTCTTTAACAGCAAACAAATGATCTTGAACTTGAATAATCTTTGCTCACATCATAATTTATGATAAAAGATCGAAAAATAAACTTCTGGTTTTAATTTTTTGAAAATTTAAAAGTAAAACACTTAAAAAAAAAGCTTAAGACATTTATTTTATATTCTTAATAAATCTTCAATTTATATATATATTTTTCGCTATTTTTATTGAATATGAAATAACAGTGGAACTTTTAATATTTTTTTTTTTAACTCTTAGCTATAGGCAAATTTACTAAAAAAAAGTCAAATTTTCACCACTGTTCCTGGCCGCAAGATCCGCAGCTAACTGGTCCAGCCACGGAAAAATAGAATCTCTCCGATCTTAATGAAATTCGGTGTAGAAAAAAATATGGGACACGCATGTTTTTTAGCGAGTTAAAAAGTGGGGTTAGTCATGGGTTAAAAAGTGGGGCAAACATGACTCGATTTTATGTTTTTCGGATTATTTCAATTTGTTTCAGAGAAACTTTTCACAAATAGGGAGATGAACAACTCAATGGAGAGCCATAAACTGGTAAACCAAATATGTTCGACAGCTTTCAGTACTTTTGTTATAAAAAAATGTGGTTGAGTGAAGATAAAATTTGTGTTTTGTTAAAGAATTATAGTTGGATTATTCTAAATAATGTATAGTAATGCCTCCATTATTCAATTAAAGTGGTGTATGTGCTTTTTTTCGACATTAAAAATTGTTGAGCTTTTATATGACTTAGCCCGGACTTTAAATATTTAAAATAACAGCCACAGTAACATACTACATTGGCAATATTTTTATCAAAATTTTTGGTTTGTCGAGTAATTCACTGCTGCGTACAAAATCTGAATTTCACTAATTTCAGACATGTTTCTATACAAAAATATATAAATTCTGACCCCTCTTTTTAACCCTTAAGCGTGAGATTGGGCGGCTAAAAGATCGGAGAAATTGAGATTTTTTTTTACGCAGTATTAAAAAACTCAAAAAATCAATAATGTTGTTACCCTTATTACCTATGCTATGTACCCACTATGGGTTGCCAACTCTTTGAAATATTTAATACAAGGGTTCCCGATTAAAGCAAATTAATATGATGCTTTATAAAGGGTCCGCCTTCTAACGTTTTTTTTTTTTCAACTAGTGCTTATTTCGTGAATGGTAACACTTAGCTCATGTCTGATTTGACAGATAATTAGTTTTATCCTTCCGCTGAACGAATATGGTTGTGTATATGCTTGAACAACGCTGGGAAATATTGCAACATTACTTTGAAAATCATGGTAATGTTGCTGAATGTGTGCGAAAATTGCCATTTTTCTTCGAAAATGAGCAAGGAGTGCCCGTTACAGTCAATGGCGATCTTACGGGCCATGTTGAACGAATTTTTGTTCACAAAAATTGAAGAGGAGGATATTGGCAACATTTGGTTTCAACAGGACGGAACAGGAAGCCATTGTTAAAATACAGTTGCACACAATCGATAATGTGTTTAAAAATTTTACCGATCGTGTAGGCTACTGCATGGCCAGCCGAGGCAGCCATTTGAATGAAATTATTTTCCACTATTAACCGGAAGGATTGTACTTTCAAATAAAAAAAGAAATTTGAGAAAATATTCAGTGGTTTTTTTATAGCATTTTCAAAAAAAAAGAAGTTATTTGGCGGACCCTTTATATAAGGTCATATTTAATTGTATTAATTTTATCTAATTCTAAATGCAATATACAATTATATATTGATCAAGATAAGTTAAGATGCAACTATATATGACATCATATTAAAATTGTTCGACAAAAATTATATCTATATGAATTTATATAATTATGACCGGTTAAATAGACTGGCAGACAAAAACATATAAGTGTATGTAATAATGTATTGTTATATCGGGAAAAGCCGTGTTAAAGCAGAAAGATAACGAAAATTATATGTTAAGTAAAATTATATGTTAGATAAGCATTATTATATGTTAATTTGAACTCAAACAAACAACAACTTACCATACAAAAGTAGTATCTGAAATAATTTTTTTTTGATTAACATACATGTTCATGCATGCACGGATATGTTTTTTATACCAGTGGATGCGTCGTTAAAATACCTCTCATACAAAAAAAATTTCCATTTTGACTATAGTTTAATAACTTGTATGAAATGAAACATATTTAAAAATCGTCAAATTGGGTAATTTTGACCCGACTTTTTAACCCCTAAATTTGAGACTGCGCACTTAAAAAAAATACTTGTTAAATATTTGTTTGTCCTTTACAACATATCCAAGTTTTATTCAAATCTGAGGATTTAAAACTGTTTTGTTTTCTGGTTAGTGGAATATTTCAAATAAAATACACCAGCTTATAAGCCAAGTCTTTTGGCTATAGGAGTTTTTCGATTTTTTAGATTCTTTTCTAGTTTCAAGTAACTTAAAAAAGTTATAGTTATAATAATTTTTAAAACAAGTCAAAAGGTCCACAATAGAAAACTTGTATCCTAGAGTTGACCTAAATTAAAAAACTGTCTAAATGGATATAAAACTGTTAGATAATGAAGTAAAATCGACAAAAAATTGTCTTAAAATGAAAATCTATTTAAATTTAGCTTATTAAAATGATGTTGTGTGCCGTTTAAACCTGCTTAATGGGTTACCATATGTAATAACTTTACACACAGAGAAATATTGAGGTATTTGCCAACTGAAATTTGTTTACTATGACTCAAATTCGGTTATTACTAATTTCAATCGGTTGGTACAACTGAACATTAGTTTTCACAACAAAGTGCAATTAACTCGACTGAATTTTAGTTGCAACATCCAAAATATTCAGAAACCTAATGTAAATACCGTTGTACTAACTGAAGTTATTAGTTGTTGCCATTGAAATACACTTTTTAATTCGGTTGGCACTTTATTTCTCTGTGTGTATTAACTGCGGTAAACTCTCGATGCTGTTTTTTGTTGTAAAACATGTTGAAAATTTGTCCAAAGTAGACAAAACAGTTAAAGTAATGCGTAAACTATTTGAAAGAGCTAATACTTCGAAAAAAAAAAAAAATAGAAAAATATATGTTGGGAACAGTGGACCTTTATATGGTTTCTTATTTTAATTTTTCATATTTTTATTTTATTAATTCTACTTGCTTATGAAAACAATTAGTTTTATTGAAATTGTGAATAAAATTCTTACTGTTTACAAAAATCCGACTTTGACAATTCTTTAAAACTTGTTTGTTATTCAGCGTTTTTTTTTAACGAGAGATAGAGCAAATTAAACTCGATAACAGTTAACAGTTTTGACATATTCATGCAACAGCACAATATAAAACGAAAGATGCACTTTAGAGAACAGGCCACAATAGGAAACATTCACTTACACATAATTTTAACGCTTCTTGAAGCTTAAAAACGTGAACATTTAGTTTTGTACGAAGACCTGATTTATTACATCGTATTTTCTTCGAAAGAAGCGCATTTCATTTTTTGAAAAGATACATGCCTTGTGTATCTTTGGAAACAGTTTAGAAAGCGCCCGGCATTAAATAATGCTTATTTACCCAGAAACAGGTAAGCAATATTTTTTTCTGGGTTGTTATTAATGTCTGTTGGCAATGTCTCACTGGAAAGCACCGTAAAAATATTTTTTTCAAGTGTTGGCATATAACTTTGAGCCAAATCTTTGCCAGTATTTATTTAATAGACCACCGAATTTAATGTAAAACGCACTTTTGGTAAAGTGGCTCAAACCAGTGTAATCTATCTACTTTTTGTACCATTGGCAGTTTCTAACTGGGAACCTTTTAGAAACAAATGCGTTAACATCTACAGCAATTTGTATAAACTGTATAAAGAAAACTACTTTGTACTATTATTACTTGGTGTTGTAGTTGTAGCTGTGGCAGTGGCAGCAAAACAAAGTTTCAAACCATAATCAGTAACAACGGAACTTATGTGGCGCCGGAAGATCACTTTGTCATTGTCATTTTCTGCCATACCAACGTATTAGTAGTTTTTCGTTGAATGTGCTGGTATCTAGTTGTAGTGACTTACATTTAGTGATTTTTACAGTTAGTTCACATATACAAAGCATATAAACATCAACTTGTATTTATATAGGAATTATATTATCCAAAGACTACATGTGTCTCTCAATTTAGTGGAATACAAAAGCGGACAACAATAACAACAGCAACTAAATATAACAAAAGATTTGCTATTTTTTCTTTTTGTTTTTCTCATCCATCTCAGTACGCCTGCATTATATGTAAAATTTTCTTTAAAATCTTGATTGGTTTGAAGAATGCATACGAAATACTTTTTAAGGCTGTAGGCCAAAAGTAAAAGTGACCAAAAATAAACAAACAAAAAGTGGCTGACATAAAAAATATAGCTGAGGAGTGATTTTTCAAATGGGTTTTTTTGCATGTTACAAAAAATGTCAGTAATGAGGGAAAACCTTTAAAAGCTGTCTACAGCAACATATTTTTTTTAATGTATCCGGTGTTCTAGTGTGGTCTAATATTATGACCCTAATATTATGATTATGATATAATTATGATGATGAATCTAACCTATTTGTATTTATTTGAAAAAATAAAAAAAGATTTCGAAATGTATTCTTTTGGGAGTAAAGTAGGGGAAATCAGTCTATTTGTAGCTGTGTTTCATCAATTTTTATATCAAAACCAAGTCAAAAATAGTAAAAAACTCTTTTTTTGATTTTCACTTTGACATTTGACAATAACATTTAAAAAAGACTAATGAATCAGTTATCTGTAGGTTAATAGTGTTGCCTCACCCAAAAATCAAATATAATGCACGTAGAGAAAAAATGTGGTTGCAATATGATTGTGGTCACAAAACTATGTTTCATACAGCCATAAGTGGTTGTTTCGATAAAATATTGTTATATCAATCATATTTCACCAAAAATATGGTTGAATTATTCAGGCTATAGTAAAAATATCTCTTTTTTCTTTTATCATATTATTCTTTTGTTTACGATCATCACTTAGTATTTCTTATCATATTCCTCTCTTTAACTACAGCCATATTATAATTGCGCCAACTATAAGATGATCAGTATGTTTTTTATGAGTGTTTCGCTCTTTTAGTGCCATTTTTGTGTAAGCTTTTGTGAAAAGAAGTTGTGAGAAGCATTTAGTCTGAACAAATTAAATAATATTGAACAAAATCACATAAATGTAGAAAAACAACGCAGTGCTGTTAATTGTAATTTTGATATTTTTAGTGAAAGAAGGAATAATGTGGTAGTCTCAAACTGCTTTATCATGGGAGCCTAGGCAAAAGTTAAATTGATACGCATTCCTTAAATGATGTTATTGTTTACATAAAAGTGTTATAAATATATAAAAATTTATATTTTAATTTGTTGCACTCACGCAAAATAAATTGTAAGCAAAAAAAATTTAAGAAAAATGAAAGAAAAATTTAAACAAAATATACGTGCTTTTGAGACCGTAGTACAATATAATCATAATATTTTTCCAAAAATCATAATATGGTAATAAATGCAATTACTTTCAATGATCAAAATATAATAACTAGGACTATAGTATGGTTTATTGTGAAATTTTATTCTTAATAATATTTTAATGTGCACTTATGCTGCAATCACATGTTTCATTTATTTTATTTTTCCTAGCAAAATAAGATTTGCGCTGAAAAAGAGAAAGTTTATTTTTTTTTTAAGTACTAAAATATAAAATGTTTGTAAACATCTCATATCGACAAAATAGTGATTTATTTAACTCCTTAATAACTCAAATCTTATTCGTCAGCGTAAAGACAATTTAATTACTTAATTTATTTTAAAATGAGTTTATTAAAATGTGTAAATTATTAAATAAATAAACGTTTGTACAATTAAAAAAAAAACCTTCATAACTTTTTAATCCGGGGAATTAATTATGTATATTTTTGTACTACACACGACAATAAAATGACATCTAGATCATTATCGTTTCGGGAATGGAACTAATTTTGATTATTAATCTCATGGCTTACAAATATCATATAAAACCGATGCAACAAAAATTTTTACATTTACGCTGTTAAAACGAGAATGATTTAGGTGCAATTTCATTGTCGTGTGTAGTAAAAAATTATACCGAGCTTCAACAGAATGATTCGAGAATAATGTAGGAATTATACTATGATAATTTAAAAACCTTTCGATAATCATAATATGATAATATTGAGATCAATTGGAAAGTATAATAGGGTAATCTAATTATTATGTTATAATTAGGAAAAAGATAAGAGTGTGGTTGTCACAACCATAATAAGTACACTCAGGGAACTTCTGCTTTAAAAATATGTAGTTGTTTGGGTTGTAATACAGTTTCATTATTTTTAATGTAAATGTAAGTCATTTGTAGAACAAATAAAATTTTTAACTAACATTGTAGTTCATTTAAAAAAACAACTCACATCAAATGACTGTTTTATGATTTTACATTCATTTTTTACAGTTGTTTTTTGTTATTTAAAAAAATAAAAAAAAATTTTTTGGTTTATTTTTTACTACCATGTGGTTCATTTTTACTACAATGTTAGTCATTTTTTGAACATTAAAAAACAAATGACAATGTTAGTTGAATTTAATGAAATGTAAGTCGTCCTTTCTTTAAGTGAAATTTCATTTGTTTTTAAATACATTTGCAGTGGTCTTTACCTACATAGTATTCTAAGTGTAACATTGTTGTCGCAATCATAAATCCAAAAATGTATGATGCTCTTCGAATATGGTTCCTTCAACCATATTTTTTCTTTAGTGAGCTATTATCGCACCGGGACGAAGTGAGCTAATATCGCACCGCACATTGGGTTCAAATGGTATCAAAGGTGCGATTAATTGAAATTCAGAAATAAAGTTTTTATAATAAATTTTGGTATAGGGTAAAAGTAGATAAAATTCTGCATCAATAGCTGTCAAAATCAATCAACTAAGTTGTTTACTGTCATTTCATTGAGCGGTCAAAATTAGCAAATTATTGCTGTTTTTTAAAAAAGTGATAAATTAGAAATTTTTACAATTCAAGCGATTATTATTAGTGGTAAATCTACTAAAAGTAAATCTTTTATAAAGGAACCTTCAACATCAGGTAGTTAATAGTAATTTTTTTTTTTGTTTATAAAAATATGTGTAAATATTTTCAATAATTTTTTTAAAAAAGGTCCAAAATTGGGATAATTTCCGCATATAATGGGCCACAAGTATTAAGTTAGTAAGAGTTGGAATTAGTTATATGGATTTTAGAAAAGTATAGGCTATCAGCTTATATTAAAAAAAAAAAGTCCAGACAATGCCCGGCCCTTTTTTTATTTTAATTTTTGTGTAAAAACTCTGGTTGCCATTTATTGAATAAGACCAGTAAATGTGTTTTCGTGTTTTAATATTGTCATTCTCTTTATTTTTGGTATTTTATTGTTTTTGTTGATGCGTTTTTTTTAGAGACGAGTGGGTGAGTAATTTCTGTCACTTAAGCTCACGTAAAAAAAATTGTATCATGCACAATTTACAGGAAGTAAACACATTTTTAATTCTTTTAGCTAAATGCAAGTGATTAAATTTTAATTTAATCACGATTTTAAAAATTATAGAGAGCTCTTTGCTCGCAAATGCAGCAGGGAAAAGTCCAATGAAGATATTTTCAATATGTTTCTGCTAAGTTCTGACCCATTTATATATAGCATGAGCAAGAAATATGAGCAGAAAAAAAAATCTAATTTATCAACTTCGGAATTAGAGTTGATTTTGCCAGATACTCTAATGAAAATTATGATAACGATTATGGTAATGAAGATGGTGATGAAGATGATGATGATAATAGTGATGATGATAATGATGAAGAAGATTGTAACAATTATTATGAAGAAGAGTATAATAATGATGATGAAGATAATGACGATAATGAAGATTATGATAATTGGGATATTTGTGATGAATTTGAAAACGCAGAATAATACAAATATTTTAATATATTTTTTTATTAAGAAGGTAAAACGGAAACAAAGATTCCCCAAAAAGTTATAAAGTTTTATGTTTTCAGATTAATTTTTACATTAACTGAATTTAGTGGAAGCAAAAACTGGATAAAAATTTATACTAATAGGAATACATATTATTAACTTATTCTTTAAATTTATTTTGATTTAAAAGTTACAGCGAAAACTGTGGATCATGTTTTTTCCGAAAACAAAAAACACGTAACAGGTTAAAAAAAATTTTTTCTTCCAAAGCTGTGTTTCTATGTGTTTACGATTATTCATTACTAAAAAATTATAATATTCCCTTTTGTGACTTTTTTCAAATAAATTTGTACATTTATGAGATATTGTCAGAAACAATAATTGGATTTCAAACTAAATGTATACTAATATAAATACATATAATAAATTTACTCTTTGAATTTTTTAATATCACATTAAGAATGCTTTAATTTCCAATTTTATTCATTAATTTATCGCTTTTCATTCCAAAGTTACAGCATAAATTGTGAACTAAGGTCTTTTTTTCCAAAAAAAAAAAACAATAATGCGCTTAACAGGTTAAAAAATTAATTTTTTTAACTTTTTTTTTCTAAAATGCTGTCTTTTTATATACTCATCAATAAAAAATATAATATGAATTAATTGCCCCTTTTGGGTACCATCGAACCCCCTGTGAGATGGGAAGTATGACTTTTTTCCATTATTGCATTATTTCGAATTTAAGGAGAAATGTTCGAAAACAAAGACAATATAAAAATCAAAACTGTTCAAAGAATTTATAATTCTGAAGATTTCAGACATTCTCCTATTAACAAATATCAACTTTTTTCCCCTCCGTTTCTCCTCTTTGATATGATTGGCGTATTATAAAAAGTCTATTCTAAAACATATCAAACACATTAAAATCGTATTGAACCACGGCACAGACGTTCCTTGTCAATCAGTTCACAAATCTAAATCAATCATGCGTGTTTGCTCACCGAGTCAATTTTAACGATATATTACTAAAATTCGGTTACTACGATTAAAATCAGTTAGTTGTACTAAATATTGGTTTTCATAATATTATTATACTTTATTAGAATTTATAATGATTTATAAACCTAATATTAGATACGATCACTAGCTACATTGGCTATCGGCTCTTTTTCATAATAATATTTGCTTAATACATCTAAAAACCAAAATATCTAGAAACCAAATTTGATTCGGTTGACAGTTTTTTGATTATATGTGTAAATACTATGATGGCCTGCATATCGTATGAGTAATATATATTTTCATAAATATCACTCATACGTCCATGTGTTCACTAGAGGCGTTAAAAAAAATTAAAGCTATAGTCAAGGAATGGGATAATTTAGCTCCGCTGTATATAAAAACATTTAATATGAAGTTTGGTGCCGATTGGATAAAGAAAAGTCGAGGCGGAAAATTGAATCTGTTGTTTGTATTGTTATTTTTTATTTCAGTTTTCGCAAATAATTTTTTAATTTTGTAGTAGTTTTTATTCTATATGATAAATGAATCGGTATAGAGTCAAAATTATGTTTATAAAAATGTATACAAATTCAAATCGGTTAAGAATTAGCCCAGTAATAAAAAGTGGCCCAGACCACTAATGTGTCGAATATTACTTGAACACAAAATTAGAGCACACATCCTCCATGATTTTTGAACTTAATTACTGCAGCATAATTTTTTATTTATGGGACTCATAAATAGTAAGATAAAAAATATTTTTTTCAGGAATATGTTCTTAGGTGTTGTCAAAAACGGACAATAATTTTGGCATATTTTTCAAATCTCCAATTCAAAATTTTAAAAATATAGGAAATATTCTATTTTTGCAATGTATTTTGAACCAGAGGATACATGAACTAGAGGAAGCATGACAACGTTGATGGCATTCTTAGGATTGTTTAAGCTCATAAATGGAAATAAAGCCTTTTGAAAAATCAATCCTCAACTGTACTCACAAATGCACACCGAAGTGAGAGTTCGGATGAAATTTTTAAATGTGATGGAGAAGACAATTTAAAATTGAGGGGCTGAAAATGTGGTCACAAAATGACTGATTTTATTTTTTATAAAGATTTCGAACTTTTTTCAGAGTAATTGTAGGTTTATTGTCTTGAAATTAAAAAAATACATAATTTTATGCGTTAAAATTTTTGAAAGCTAAAGCCAACAAAATTATAAAAAAAAAGTTTCAAACAGTTTTGTTCGACAGTTGTTAAGCCATTAACGCCAGATTTCACCAATCAAATTAAAGTCCATTAATTTGTTATCTTTTATCTGCTGTATTAAAATGTTTAACGAAACAAAGTTGACGCATTTAATTGGACTCTTGAAATATCTTGGGAAAAAGTTATATTCCGTAGAAATTCTCTTATCTCTAGCACAATATAAATCTCTTAGAATCGCTTTGATTCAAAAAGTTTCAAACCAACAAATATAACAACAATTTTTTTGGAGAGTTTTGTTTAATCAAAATTTAGTTGCTTCTTTAAGCTTTGTTTACAAACATTTGAGAAATTTTTCTAAATTTATTTTTATCATAACTCGGTAACTATTTTAAGGTTTAATGTATATTCACAATACAGAAGTACTCTCAACTACAGATTGGATTCATGAAAAAATGAAATTGAATTATACAAACAATATTTAAGTGTAAAACAATCTGTATCGTGGAGTACTCCAGAATTGTTTATCTATCAGTTTTAACAAAAATTTTTTTACAATTCTGAGGCCTATATATAAATAAACGTTATGTTGCAAATATTATGTACAAAGTTTTCTGCAAGCATTCTTTATATCTATGAAGGGGAGTCTCCCATTGGGTTCTCTCCGATCTTAATGAAATTTGGATATGTAACAAAAAAAAAAAAAAAAAACAAAATAAAGGACAAGTAGGGTCAACAATTACACCATTTTTAGTTTTTTTTTGGCTTATTTCGAATTGCTTTAGAAAAATTTTCGACAAATGGTGTACCAATTGAAATAGCCTTTGGCGACGCATTTACATATAATTGATATTAAAATGTTTTGTTAAAGAATATATTAATTATAATTATATTAAATATACACACAGAGAAATATTTAGCTATTTGCCAACTGAAATTCGGTTACTACGACTCAAATTCAGTTATTACGAATTTCATTCGGTTGGCACAACTTAACATTAGTTTTTATAACGAAGTTCGGTTAATTTAACTAAATTTTAGTTGCAACACCTAAAATATTCAGAAATCTAATGTAAAAATCGTTGTAATAACTGCACTCAGGGAACTTCTGCTTTAAAAATATGTAGTTGTTTGGGTTGTAATGCAGTTTCATTATTTTTAATGTAAATGTAAGTCATTTGTAGAACAAATAAAATTTTTAACTAACCTTGTAGTTCATTTAAAAAAACAACTCACATCAAATGACTGCTTTATGATTTTTCATTCATTTTTTACAGTTGTTTTTTGTTATTTAAAAAAATTAAAAAAAAAATTTTTTGTTTTTTCTTTATCATATATCCAAATTTCATTAAGATCGGAGAGAACCCATCGGGAGACTTCCCTTGCTAGACTTCACTCACAAGAACTTTTCCATAAAAGTTACAAATATAATCGGTAAAATTGTTTCAATATACAGTTAAATATATATATACAGTTAAATTATCAAAGAAATATATTTTTCAATAAACAAAAAAAAACGGATTTTTGGTAATAGTTAATATAGTCAGTTAAAATTTTCTATTTTAAATATATTATATTATATTGAGTATTGGAATAAACGAAAACAATCTATTGTTTTTATCGATTTTACCAATTTTTTTTTTCCAACAGTTGAAAATAAAAACGAAAGTAAGTAGTCCTTTTTTTAACTGATTTTCAGTTAACTCAATGTGTGTAGACTTTACGGAAAAAATATTGTGAGTGTGGGATAAACTTAAATTTCAATTTAGTTTGACTGGTACGTGCAAGTACATGTCATGACAACAGTTAAAAACATTTTTTGTAGAAAAATCACTGACAAAGAAGATTTGTACAAGGTACAAGAAGGCAACTTAAGGGGTAACACACGTTTAAAAAAGTTTAAATGTATAATTTGTTTTGTTAAAATTGTTGCTAATAAAAATTTAAAGAAAAAATATATTTTTTAATAAACTTTCGTGTTAATGACGGAACTAGAGTGTTGAACTTATAACAATTTTAAAAACAAACGTAAACCCGCTGCTGACGAATTTTATTAAAAATTGTAAATTTTAATCGCCAAACGTAGAAAGAACGCATTATAATATGCGTTATAAGATGGAAGCTATACGTTAAGTGATAGAGCGATCATGGAACACATTGTCAAATTTAAAGTTTTTAAAAAGCGTTTTACCAGAATTTATTTTACAACAAATACGGTGGTCTACAAAAAATAAACACTGGCAAAGAGCAAAAAGTGTTTCCAGCAAAAATATATGACTCTTTGTTTAAAAAGGTTGTATGATTTCAGTTTGCAAAATGCAGATTTTTCAAAAATAATTTTGAAAAAATAATATTTTATTTATAAAATATTTCCTACGCATAGTAAACAAATTTTATTAAAGTTTTTTTTTGGCAGCTCAGCTGTTTTCGTGTAACATGTAACTGTTACACATGTTCAGTTTGGTCTATAATTTAACCATGAATAGACTTACAAACAAACAACGCTTGCAGATTATTGAATTTTATTATCAAAATTCATGCTCGGTTAATAAAGTGCATCGTGCACTTCTTCCAATTTATGGTCAGTTTGGGCGACCGTGAATTATCTATTCGGCGAATTTTGTAGCAATTGGGCCTCTGTTATTCCACTACATGACCAATTTTGCGGAAGGATTTGGGTGAAAAACCTTTAAAAATACAGCTGGTACAAGAATTGAAGATCCACTCTTTTATTGGAAAATTGTGTTCAGCGACGAAGCTCATTTCTGGTTGAATGGATAAGTGCACAAGCAAAATTGCCGAATTTGGTGTGATGAGCAACCAGAATCATTGCAAGAACTGTATTTGTTTTTAAAACAGAAAGGTTTTAATAATATTTAATCATATTGGATCATTAAACATATACATATATGATCATATATGAAATTTTTTTAACCGGTAATAATAACGTTTATCTAAGCTAAAAATTATTTGATAGATAAAAACTACACTCAGGGAAAAAGTTTCATCATATAGATGAAAATGTTTGATAAATCGTTTCTCATCAATTATATATCACATTTATGAAGTTTTTATAAATACGATGAAGAGTTACATAAAAATCATTTCTTAAAAAAGTTTCATTAACTTTGTGGAAATATTTTTATTCGTGGTAAATTAATGTTATTTATTGTTGATATGATTAGACCAATATAAATATTTTTGTTTTCGCATATAGCATTTACAAAAAATTGTTATGACTTAGATTAATTTACAAAAATCATTTTTTTGTTTAAATTTATCTAAACAAAAGGTCTCTAAATATCAATATCAATTGCAATTTCGAATTTCTGATTATATTATGAAATTAAAAATATATTATTTGAATTTGGTTTCTTTCGCAAACTCAAAAATAAATTTAATTTGTGGAACACTTTAAAATCAGAAATTACATATTAATTTTCACTGGTGTTTTCTGAATCTTAAACAGAATTTTCTGAGTTACAAATAGTGTTTTTTACTTAAACTAGTATTTCCGGAACTTTAATTGATATTTTCTAAATAATATTAGATGTGGAATTTTTTGAATGTATCTAAATTTAAATTTTCTGAGTTTTAACTAAAATTTTACCTGCAAAATTTCAATATAAAAAGGAAACACAACTTTTAAGCTGTAGTAAAAAAAATAATTAGTAATATTTAATAAACTTTTTTGCTGATGTCATTAGTTTTATTTAAATATTAATTTTGAGAAAATTTCACTAATATTTAGTTATTTTACAGTTTTTTTCTGCTAAATTAATTTCACTAATATTTAGTACGAATATTGATTTTATAAAATCGATTTCCATTAAGAGTTTACTAAAATTTTACAAAATTTTAGGAACTTTAATTATTTTTTTTACTACTTTTACTTTACTAAAAACTTACAGTCACGTTTTGCTAAATTTAGCAAAGCCATCTGCTGGCCTTATATTTGCAAAATTTTTAACTATTACAGTTTTTTCTGTAACTTTTACAGACTTCTTTATTTGAGTGTTGTGCGCCACCAGTCTGTTTTCGCTACAACGCGCCGAATACCATAGTAGCTAGTGCTCGGTTAGGGTATAATTTGTAATTATATGATTATTAAGTAATAAAAAAAAAAAAAAATATTTCAGTGTATTCCAAAATAAAACACTGGCAAGAAGATAATTTTGGCCAATCAGTGAATTAGTGCATATTTCAAGAAACACATATTTAAGGTTACAGACTATTATCACAAAGGGTTGAGATGGACGTTATGGGGAAGAATTAACCTCTTTGTTACTAGATCCTAGCTCTATAGGTTTGGGCTAAATTGACTTCTTCCCTGGGTTGCTCCATTAAAACTGAGATTTAATTGGAGTTTTTCAAAATAAAGTTTTTAATTAACCGTTGAACAGATATCTAATTTTAAATTTCTAACATAGGAGTTTGGGTAGGGGTGCAATGGTATTATTATTACCGACATTGTGGGAGTGTCCAAAAATTCCGTCCTAGCGGATGTATACACGGGAGGAGGAACCTTTAAATCAAATTTCAAGCTCCTAACATGAGCTGTTTTAGGGAGAAAATTTCTCCTTTTGAACTTCAATTTGTACTACGCTCTAGACGATGTTTAAAATCGGAGTTTGATGACTTAAATCACGATGTTTGTTTAATACAAATTTTTCAGTTGATTTTCAAATTTTGAGTAACATGATATAGATTTCAATACAAATATGTCACTTTTCCACAACTTAACCCACTTTCTTCAACGATTCGACGAACAGAGTTTACTTTTCCGTAGAAAACCTTTGTGTTGCTCATTGCAGTTTGCTAATTTTTCGAATAGCTTTGGGCGTTACAGAACCCTTTAAGTATTTCAAAGTTTCAGACTCGTAAATTGAGTGTTAGCGTAATTTTTGTAATATTATATTCCTCAAATCTACTCATCAAATCTGGACAACTCACACTAAATAACACTGAAGAATAACAGCTAGTTACTTTTATTGTTTGAAGTGTAAAAGTTAATATTTAATGAAATACATAAATTATTGTATAAGCTAAGTTGCTGTTTTTTTGTGATTTTCGGAGAATTTATAAAAAAAAGCCAAAAAAAAACTTGATGTTGATCTTTCAAATACTTTAGGTATAAGTTGTATCAAAATAAACAAATTTAATGCTTAATACGAATAAAAACTAAATTATTATTCCAATTAAATATAAATTTTATAGGTTTTTTGCATTGGCAGTGACTGGGACCGCATTAAAATTGGACTTTTGTCGATTCGAGGAAGAAATTACTTAGTGTATTATTAGTGTATTATAAGATGGCCATATAGATTTAAATAAAAATTATTTTCTTGGATGGGGAAATACATTGTGTTGTGTAATCCCGTATACGAATTTAATTCTGCTGGTCTAATAACGTATGTTATTACATATTGTAAGATACAATTAAATATGCCGTTTCATGAAAAATTATAGTGGAAAATAAAATTGTATTTTACTATACATCATGGTATACCTAAGTATATTTAATTTTATTAAAAGTGATCACATTGTATTGTATAAGGTGGCGCAAAAGTAATCCTCCTATCAGAAAATGCTACACATAATAAATACATAATAAAAAAAAAACATCGGAAGGTTATTTTTGCGCCACCTTATATATTATATTACATTATTTTTACTCGGGTTTGCACATTCTCATATATATAACATTTTATTTTCATATCCAAAACGGTATATAGGGAAGCCGGCAAGGGCAACCTTTTTGTTTAAATTTGAAATTTCTAACTAAAAAGGTTTGTGCAAACCCCCAAGTGTAAAACTTTCCCCTCCCCGTGGGAATATTTAAAAATCCCATCTAATCTAAAATAATAAATCTTAATTTAATTTCGTTTGTAGTTTTTAAAGGCCGACAAGGGGGTGACAATTCACTTGTATGGTCCTCCTATAACGCTACTCTCTTATATAAATATATGAATAGAATAATAGATATAAGATTGTACAGCATTTTTTAAAAATACTTTTCTTATCAAAAGTGTTCACTAGTATACTGTGTCATTTCAATTGCATACTTTTACATACCCAGCAAAAAAAAAGCATCAAAATAATAGATAAAGATGCAATACATTGCAATGATTTGGATTTCGATGTTAGAAAAATTTGGATCGGAACCAATGAATTTTATATGGGCTTGTCATAGGGTGGAAGGTTTCTTTTATAATCCTTTTTTATTGAATCTTAGGCAATGCTTATGGTTGAATGAAAGCTCAATGATTTTGATGTTCACAAGGGAACTCTCCTAGGAGAGAATAACCATTGCGCTGGAATTTGCATTATTTTTTTAACTTTTCCGAAAGTATTTTTTCACCTAAGTAGTGGAAACGCTGTCTTCAACGCCGAGGCAATATCGATATCCAAACATTGCTTTTCTCGAGTATTTAAACGTTAAGTCCAAAAAATTTCAATTTATCATATTTCAGATATCCTCCTTTACATAAAAAAAACTATATATATTATTCAGCTCTCTTTATTCAGCTCTCTCCCCCTCAATTTGAGATTGGGTAAAGTTGGATAGATTAGATTTGGAAAGATGCATTTTTTTAAAACCTCATTTTTGGAAGTTGTGAAAAGGAACTTTGTTATAAATGGGAAAGCAAGAATGAATTTGGAATTAATGAAAACGAATCTTTACGAATCACTTCCAATTTTTTTTTTGCTGGGTAGTTTAATACTTTCAAAACTAAACATAAATAATTTATGTTACATCCCATACATCACATAACATCCCATACACATGTGTGTACAACAGTATCTATAAAATTGATTATGGACAATAATAAAAACGAGATAATTTTAAAATTTTTGTATTTAGGAAAGATCGAAAAGTTAGCTATATTACCAGACTTGCGGGTTTTATTTACATATTGAGCGCTATTTATATATTGAATAAATGTCCGTAATTAAGTGACAAGGTACTGTATTTTTATCGATGTGAGTGTCCGTAAAGTCCCGTTCACATAATAACAGATGATTCATTTGACAAGCTTAATTTTTTTAAATAATTCATAAAGTTACCACATGTTTAAAAACAAGTGTTGTATTATACACAAATAAATGTAAACAGAGATTAAAATAAACAAATTGTGTAAAAAATAAATAATTAGAAGAAAAAATAGATGTTAAAAAATATTTTTTGGGTTTGTCTATAACATTCTGAACAATCAAACGATTTTTCTCGTATACTTTTTTGAAAGACAGAGAATATACTTGTGTGAATTAAAGTATAAACACATGTGTGATAATGTAAACGGGGCTTAAGAATGTTTGTTTGGAACAAAATTATTCTCACAGTACTCCGTAGATGATGTCATTTCAAACTTTCCGTTTTTAATAAAGAATATCGGTTAAACGATTCAAAAGCTACGAATTACAAATTTGATTAAACTTGAACTTTTCCGTAAATTTTTTTTTTTTTCTTGAAATAAAATTTATATTTTTAATGATTGCACTAAAAACCAAATAATTAAATTAAGCATAATTAAATCAAGATTTACAACAGAGTATGTTTCAATTTATTTTAAAACTTTTTTTTTAATTAATTTTAAAATAACATATTTTTTATTCTTTAAAAGAAAAATACTCAATTTAAATAAAAAGAAATAAAATTTTTCAAATTAAATTGAATTCAGATATTGGCAATTGCATTTCAGATATTATCAATTATATTGAAGAAAAAATCAATTTTTTTCAGAAATTATCAATTGTATTTCAGAAATTATCAATTATATTTCAGAAATACTAATGAATTCTAACTTTTGATCTTTATATGAAATAAGTATATGGCACAGAACTACAAATTGCTTACAAACTTTACATAATAAAAATCTTCTTTATTAAGTTTTACCAACAGCTAAGAGGCCGCAAAATTGGATCAATATATGATTGTTCTCTTTTAGCATCACATTAGTGTTCTAAATCAGGTTTTCCATCAATTTGGTCGTGATCAATTCGATTTTACCAAAAATTTTCTATCAGTTATAAATTTCGCGAAAATCGCGATTTTTTTTTTTTAAATATGGATTTTTCCAAAGGAAATCAGACATAAAGTTGACGTGTTGAAGAATGAAGATACAAATACAGCTATAGCTTTCTGGGTGCTCGCTAAAATTAATGTACACCCAAAAAAATAAGTTAGTATACTATTTCTCAGCAAATTTTTTGCTACTATTATGTATTAAACTAAAATTTTAGTTATACTCATTCAGCACTTAACTGTGCTGTACTAATGTCTTACTTAGATTTTAGTAATGTTTTACTAATTTATTTTGCTAAAAAAATTGTGTTGATTAGCACATCAATAGTGTGAACGAAAACCATACTGAAAGATATACGCAGAATGAATTAGATGTCGCGGCATGTCACGATGTAGTTGTGACGAGAAAAATTATACTTAAAAGTACAGCTCTAGTAAGACACAATATAAAAAAATCAACCAGGAAAAATTTTTGTTTCTGTTTTTCATACATAAAACAAAATTGTGGATTAAAACAACTAATCTATTAATCTAGTAATTAAATAAAAGACAAAATAAAATATTTAAATTTAATAAAGATTAAGTTTGTATTTGTAAACTAAATGTTTATATATTAATAATCTTGTGTGTTCAAATTGCAAACAAATATGCAATAAGTAGACAGACTAAAGCGAAAAACAAAGACATTTAGATTAGGTAGATTTTTCTGTTTCCTTTTGTGTGTTATATTTTGTTATTTTTTCTCTTCGTTTCGTTTCTATAATTCTCTGCGGCATTAGCGTTCCTTTAAAAAATAACATCATTTAGACAATAATTGATGTAAGTAGTTCAAAGATAATTTCGTTTATATAATTTCGTTATATATAACTATAATTTCGTTATATATAACTATTTCTATTGTTTTTAGATATTACATTAATTCATATCGTCAATTTGGGAGTATGAACATTTTTATATTTTGTAAAGTATTGTAAATTATTTTAAACAGAATCACAAAAATATGATTTATGATTTTAAGCAAATACATTAACTAAAGTATTATTTTTCTACAAATTTTTAGAGTTTTTTCAGTCGACTAATATTCAGCAAAAATTTTATTAATTTTTAGCAAGGGTTTTTTAATTTCTAATCTACTGTGTTAGCAAAACTTTTGCTGAATCTACTAATTTTGTTCCTAAAAATCAACTCGCTGATTTTCAGCAAAAGATTTTGTTGACATTAGTAATTTTTTTGCAAGCAACCTCCTGACTAAAATTTTGATGACTCAGCAAAATTTTTTGCTGACTTTACTAACTTTGTTATTTGAGTGTACGCGGACGGATATCTTGATGTTCAAGTGTACAAAATGTCATTGATGTGACGTCAAAAAGTTTTAATTTTGTTAACCCAAACAATTTTGGAATATGACCGTATATGGGATATTCTCAAAAATAAAATTTGAGTTAACAATTTGTTTTTAAACTTAAAGGCATATTAATAGGACTTTACACGATAATAAACCGCTATCTAGGGACTTTAAATTCGTTATTTCGTTTTAAATTAAAAAAAAATTTTATAACTGCATTTGAATTAAAAAAATTTCGCTCATGTATAATATTGTTTAATATTTTTTGGCGCTTTATTGAAAATTTACTCCGTTGTTTTGTGCTTTCAAAAATTCTTTGTTAAATTTTGTGGTGTTTCAAAAAATTTTATTTTTGACTTAAAATCGCGGTTTACTGCTTACTAAATTTCTTTTGGTATACAAAATATTTATTTCCCTAAATTCTAAACTGGATTTGGGTTAAAGCATTGACATTCGGATAAATAATGTTAATTTTAACGAATTTCACGCAACAGTGTTGATGTGATTTAGCAAAACGTTTTATTTAAAAGAGTAAATTTTTCGAAAAAAATTTGTGATGGCGATCAATGATATACATTGCAACTATTATTTAAGGATTTTAAAATATATAAATATAATTGTTTGCTATACAAAAAAGCAATAACAAATAATTTAATTTTTAGACAATTTTCAAAATGTCCATATATTTTTTGCATTTAAATTTATTTGTTTGCTCCTGAGTTCATGCAGCAAACTGCCCTATTTAAAACTAATCAGCAGAATGCCTTCCATTATTGTTTTATTGTATGCAAAGCAGTGAAGCGCTATTTTGGAAGCATACAAATGTAGTTCTTGGTGATGCCCAGTTCTTGAGAACGCCGCGGAATCGACTGATTTGGATAGTTTGCTACGTACGCCTGAACGGCAGCGATATTTTCGGCACTTCGACCAACCCGTTGTCTCACTGGCATGGCAGCATCACACAATGAATATGTATACTAAAATTTTGCACTAAACTTGTTATTGCTTGTCTACTAGAGCGAGAACAACGACCGATAATTGCAGTTAACGGTCTTTAAGTTGCGGTCACCGACTCCGAATACATTTTTATAATTTCTGAAAATACTGAAAAAAAGGAAAGTAACAGTTAGATAGTCACTGAAATAGTGCGTTCACAAATTAAATTCAAAGTTGTCAAATACCTATTGGAAAACCCTTTACATATTTCACAAATTAGGAAACACGTTGGCTATTTTTGAGATTAAAATTACGAACTTAACACTACCATCAAAAATAAATTCACTAGGAACATTTAAGAATAACGAGTTTTTTTAAAGTATATATTGTTTATATTAAAATAAATGTTTCTTTATGAGTCAGCAAAAATGGCGTTGTGTAAATTGGGATTCTTCAAAATCATATGAAAACACAAGATATAGTTCGACTTGTGTTCATCAAGGCTGGATCATTGTCTATGTTCCAAATTTTAGCGAAATCTAATGACGTTTTAAGGCCGCTTAAAATTGAAATTTTTTCAAATATTCTGTATGGAAATTTGGATAACAAATTAAAAAATAGTGTACATTAAATTTTAACTGATTTAAAATTTCTTCATGAAATCTGAATCAAAATTTTATTAGCTTTAGGATTGTACAACAAAGCTTTGATAATTAATTAACCGGTTTTCAACGTATTCGCAGTTTTGTGATTTTGAGAAAAAAAAATTATTTGATTCATGTTATACCCATTCCTGAGGACTTTTCATAATATATGATTTATTTTACTTTCATTAATAACTTTTTACATAATGGACCACATACGTTTTCGAAAAAAAAAAATCTTTTAGGTAAAGTTTTTTGTCAGAGTGGAACTTCTACGGAGTAAAAGTTTCATAATATAAGACGCCAAACTGCAAAACATCATAACATTTTTTTTTTAATTCTCATTGACGCGGACCCACTATTTTATTTAACCCTTTGGCCTCATAATATTTATAGATTTTATGTATTTGATATATTGTGTTCTGTTATTGAATTTATTGTTAATAACACAGCTAAACACTAAAAGTGCGACTATTAAATACTGATCGATTTTAGGACATATACCATGATTGTAAACACCAAATTTAAATATCGGCTCCGGTTTATGAAATACTCATATTATCGAACTTAACTTTTACCAAAGAGAAAGTTTTTTTCTTTAAAATCTCTTATTAATTCATATTCCTGAATAAACTATGAATAACTTCTAATAAAGCATGTACTTTGGGCATTTAAAAGCACATAAATCCATTGCATTTGGGTGAAGAATGCAGGATATCCTTGCAATGAAAGTTAAAACTTCACAATTTTTTATTTTTATGAATATTACAAAATTTCTTAGTCTCAACTTTACTCATCCAATCGAAAAACTTATGAATTGTACGTCAAAATGCTCAGAAAATTTAATCCGAAATGCAAGTTTTATAACTTTTTTTTTGAAAAAAACTCACTTTAATTATCAAGAATTTGGTATTTATTAGAAACCATGTCCCAGTAAAAAAGTTTATTATTTTCAGAAGCAGGATGCGCTTATGTTATTGCATACTACTACATAATACTGAGAATCAGCAAAAGAAACGGATAATTTTCGTATAAAAATATACAAACAAAAATTTTGAGCTTACTTTTTTCCCTTACAAAGATGCATTTGTAAGCAGGTGTATCTCTTATACGGATGCAGGTTGTAATGCAGAAAGTTTCATATCGTGGGTTACAAACGGTCTGCGCCAATTTTCCCGAGTGATTTCCGATTGTGTTTGGTATTTTCGAGTATGTGATAAAAAATAATTAGTAATTTAATTGTTTCTGAAGAGCTAACATGTGCAGCGATAAAAAAAAAAATAAAATCATTATATTATAAGTCAAAAATTTTAACAAGAAAAAATGAATATCTGTAGAACTTTATGTAAAAAAAATTTTGTACTATATTCATATTATTACTTTTAATCGTAATAATGTAGACATGAAATATGATTTTACTGAAAGCCATGAAATCACAGCTTTTCCTAAGCGCTAAAAGCCGCACTTATTATGCCCCAAAGTAATGCTTACAAGTGGGAATTCGCCATATAAAAATCATGGCATATGTAAGCAGGTTTGTAAGGAACTCTTTTGGGCTTACTCCCTTACAAACCTGTTACCATGTAAGCAGCGTTTTTCACTAGGGTTTTAAGCACAATTTAATGTTTTTATCTGGATTTATTAATTAAGATTTGTTGCAGACTCCATATTTTGAAAGTAAATGTAATTTTTTTTAGTCTCAGCCATTATTTCCTTAAATTAAAAAATAGAGTACGATCGGTTTTGCAAAAATTAAGTAAACAGTAATGTTTACTGAAGATACGTATTAATTTTCTGGATTTTCTTTTCGCTGTAGATTTTTTATTAACGAAATTGTGAAAAATGAGAAATTTAAACTTTAAAAACATGCATATGAAAAAGTAATGCACTTTTCGAAACGTAAATTCATAGACATAGTTCATAACATTTAAATGCTGCAAAAAAGTTAGGATTATTATTTTTAAAATTATATTTTTTGCAAAAAGTTGATCAAAAAATATTAATTTTTTCCAAATATTTCTTTAACTATATCTAACTTTGAAAATGTAAGGCCGTATTCATAGTGTGCTTTCTAAGTCTTTTAGAAATGATCGGTCGCAAACCCGATGCAACAAATTTTTGTGATTTTTAAAAATTTAAAATTTTTATTAACATATAGTCAACATTTTATCTCTAATTACATTACATTAAAATGAAAACTTTTGTTCAGCGTTTTTTTTTTGGTTATTTACACTTTTAAAATGTATTCACATTGATTTTGTCCTAAAGAGTTGGGAAACTCCCACATCTGTAATTTTAAACTATTTTAAACTAGAATTGGCAACTATAAGTATGAACATTATGGTCGGTCAATTTGTTCGGCACCGAAAAACTTGACAAGGAGTATAGCACGACCGTAATCTACTAGAAATTCTGAGAATATTTGGCGAAGAAACCATGGCCCTAAAATCAAAATCGAGCCCCCCGGTTTTTACTTGAAATTTTTTATGGGAGTTGAAAAAATTAAAATAAAACCAAATTTCACTTTTACGGAAAAATGGATTGGAATTGATGAAAAATTAACTTATGGGAGAGAGAATTTTTAAAAGGAAATTTTATCAGCTTTCTATATATCTACTCATATTGAAAAAAATCGGTACATAAGTGAAGCTTTTAGATGTTTTTTCAATAAAAAATGTATTTTATTGACAAAAACGCCCAAAAGATATACTTAGGATCAGAACATTTGCAATATGTGCACATATTTGTAAAGCTGTAAAGCTTTTAAACAAGCAAACTTACGACTATAAAGTTAAATTGTTCATTAATTGCAATGCATTTTGCAATAAACGTGGCGTGTATTTAAATAAAAAAAAAATCGAAAATATATGATGATGATTCGTGAAAAATTAGCCCGCCTATATGGCTTGTTTAAAACTAAATTTTCTCAGCTTTCTATATCTGTAATCACATTGAAAAAATTAGGTGCCCAAGTAAAGCTTTCGTGCCGCCTTTTTAATTGTGTTTTCAATTAATTTAAAAGGTATTTTAAAACGCCTATTAACCCTATAAAGTTAATATAGGCATTTTGGACACATATTTTTTGTTTTAATAAATTTCAATTTTCTCTGATTTCTTGTTACTTATTTTTTATTTTATTGTACTTATTTTGATATTTGACTTAAAACATTGTTTAAGTAAACGATAAACGTAGTAAACAACTTTAGAAAGTCTATTTGAACAACCCGGTCAAAAAGTTAGAAAAAACGAATTGTGTGTTTTTTTTGGAAGTGATATTGTTCTCTTTTTTGTAATTATTTTTAAACAGAAACAAAAAATTCAAAACTCAATTGATAATAAGTATACTGAAGTAGAAGTAATAACTGATACTGAAAGTACATAATTTTATAAAGTTTGATTTCTAAATAAGGTACTAATATAAAAGTTTAAATACATGTATATATGTATATATTTGAATGGATTCTTAATTACTTTCTAAGTAAACTTCAATCGATAAAAGAAAATATATTGCGAGTGTGGTTTTAAGCAATACAAGTGATTTGAATTTTTGCTGTTTTAATTTTGAATATAAGTATTTCTGAAAGTTAATCAGAATTTTAATGAAGTATGGAGTCTTCAAAAATGTCTATTGGTTCTTCGAATTTTGAGGTGGATGTATTGACATCCGGTAATTCTGAATCAAATTTATGTCATATGCTCCATCAAAATTATTGTGCTTTTGAATTGCCAAGTGCCTTCTCCGAACTAAAATTACCTAGTATGAAGTACAATTTTTATTTAAGCCATTGTTAATTTGAAAATGTTTAATTATGGAAGTTCTACCTCCCAAGTAGCGGATATACTGATTGGAATTTGGCAAAAATTGCTTAAGTCATTGCTGAAAAGGCACTACAAGGAAACAAGAAATAAATGCACAACCCTTCAAATCTTTACTTGGGTACCGAATTTTTTCTATACGATTACAGATTCAAAAAGCTTACAAAATGTTCTTTTAAACAAGCCTTCTTCCGGTTATACAGGCTAACTTTTCATCAGCTGTAAACCATTTTTGCATGAACTGACATGTAATTGAATAAAAAATTCTAAAGAATACACACCACTATAGAAAAATTCATTAAAGTTTATTAAAATGTAACGTGTATAGCCGGCAGAGATCTTATTTAAAAGGAAATTTTCTCAACTTTCTATATCTGAGGTCATATTTTAAATATTCTGCACGTAAGTTAAGTTTTTGGGTTTTTTTTTGGCAATATTAAAAAAGAGTTATATTGAAAAAAAAAACACCAAAAGGTTTACTTAGAAACCGAATATTTTCAATTTAAGCACAGATATAGAAAGCTGAGAAAATTTCATCTAAGACAATGCCTCTGCCATCGATACAGGCTAATTTTTCATCAATTGCAATCCATTTTTCTATGAAGGTGACATGTATTTAAAAAAAAAAAAAAAATTATCAAAGACACAAATTGTCTCTAAAAAAAACCAGGGGCTCGATTTTTTTTTACGGTACAATGAGGCCCATAATGCACACCAAACGGTGCATTTTTCGGGATGCATTGGCAGTTCTTGTAATGCCTATGGCTGCTCTTCACACCAAATATGGAAATTTTCCTTGTGCACGTATCCATTCAATCAGAAATGCGTTTCTTCGCTGAACACAATTTTCCGATAAAAAAGTGGATCCTCATCCAACTTTGCCAGCGCCCATTTACCAAAAGTTAGCCATTGTGGTAGGTCGTGTGTCTCCAGTTCTTGTACCAGCTGTATTTTAAAAGGTTTTACACCTAAATCTTTCCGCAAAATTTTAAACGTAGTGTAGTAACAGAGGACCAATTTCTGGTAATGGCGCCGAATCGATAATTCACGGTCATCAACAACAGTGACGGATATAGCTGCGATATTTCCCTCTGACCGCACTCTACGTATGCGTGTTGGTGCTTTAATTTCCAATAATGTAAATTTGGTACAAGATTCCGAATAGCCGCCTCAGAAGGTCGCCCAAACTGACCATAAATTGGACGAAGTAAGCGATGCACTTTCTTAAACAAGCATGAATTTTGATACTAAAATTCAATAATCTGCAAGCGTTGTTCGTTTGTAAGTCGATTCATGGTTAAATTATTGACCAAACTGAACATGTTCATCAGTAACATGTTACAAGAAAATAGCTGAGCTGCCAAAAACGGTGTTGCCAAAATTAAAGTTGCTTAAAAACCACCCTTTACCATTATCAATTCAAGACCCTTTCAACTGACTATCGTTGTCCTTAAAATATATTTACCGAAATATTTGAAACACCGTTATCCGTAACATACCGATAGAGATATAAGTTAAAGACTCATATCTTTAAAACACCGTTACCGAAATAACTAATATAACTAGAACGCCTTTATCGCTCACACCGTTACCGAAATAAAAGAAACTAACGTTACCAATACCGATAATCGCATCGAATCGGCTACCATCTATGAAAATAACTGTATTTACTGACAAAAGATTTTATAAACATAAATGAAACATCGGAGATAAAATAACATTGAGGATAAGTTCAATTAGGGAGCACCGTGTACATATTGATATGTCATTTCTGATAAAACATTAATACTGAAAAAAATAAGAAGCAGAAAAAAAAACTTAAAAACATTTCTAACATGTTACGATAAGTATAAAAACTGTAGTTGTCATAACAAAAAAAAAATACAAAGAAACAAACAAACAAAAAATAAGAAAAATCTTTAACTTTTTATGAAAAAAATATAAACAAATATTTTAAAGCTGACATGAGAAAAAGAAAGTTTATATATAAAGTGACTGACAAGCGTTTTAAATAAAGCTATTTATTAAGATTTTTCATCGCAAATACCCTCTAATGTGTCAGTAGCTATATCATACGGAGTCCGTAGAGTTTCTACACAATCATTTAAGCGACAAGTAAATTTTAATAATATAATCAAAATATAAAAAGTATTGAACTTTGTTTTATTTTTAAACACTTTCGCTTGATTTTTTAAGACTTAATAGTGACTTTCAACTATACGTGTTTTGAACGTGTTTTACAACACATTTTTTGCGCAAAACGTAGAAACGTAGTTTAAGGCTTAATTAGTTTAATATTCTTGTAATGCATAAAAAGAGTATACAAATAGTTTAGCTAGTGCATATAGTTCACAGTTCACCGAAAAATTAAGCTCACGTGTCCCGGTCTTTTAATGTGTCATTTTCATATACTTACTGCGGAATAACCCATTGTGGACCAATTGAAGATTTTAAATGTTCAATGACTTTTTTGTAGCATGCATGTATTTTTAATACTGAACGTAATTTAGTTTTTTTTAAATGTGCTGCCAATGCTCTAAACTTACTTCTGAGGCATGTCATTAATATAACGTTAAATTTGGGCTTACTCACATTTTCTACTGTGTGGTTATTATGTTTTAAGTCATAATAAAATATAAGAAATATTACATTTATAGGACAATGACTTGTACATTGAAACGATTAAAATGCAAACTTCTGCATAACTTCGGTAAATGCAAAAAGTACATATCTCCTCCATTAAAAAATTGAATATTTTTTTAGTAGCTGAAAAATGTCAAAGAATTTCTCTTGATTTGGTTCCACTGTTTGAAAAAAGCTGGACCTGTTTCGGTCGAAATTACCAATTTCACATTATCGAATGGGAATATCTCGGGAACTTTAGGAGATAACCCACAAACGTAAGCACGTAGGTCTTTACTAGCAGATTACAAATCTGTTAACTTTATGAAAATCGTATAAGAAGCAACAAAAAGTCAACCACTCAAAATTATTTGTGCAAAAAGTACCCAACTTGTAAACAAAAAAAAAAAATAAAGATAAACACGTCGCTTTCGATTAAGCAGCCACAAAGCTCTTAAAGCTCGTTAGGGCAAAAACATAAATACCCAGCAAAAAAAAAAACTAGATTTGGTAAGCAGTAACTACATTTGTATGCTTCCATAAAAAGCAATGAAATAAGGATGTGGATATCAGAACAAAATTTATGAATATTTTTATTAAATATAGTAATTCAGAACCAGAAAAATAATATCATTAGCCAAGGCTCTATGCAATAAGTCCCAAGTGCAAAAAGTCCCAGTGAAAAAGCTCCCAATGAAATAAATTCTAAAAAAATTAAATAAGTCCCGTCTCGGAAAAGAGAAATAAATTCTAAAATAATGAAATAATTTCCAAAACAAAAATGAAACAAATTCTATGTTTTGGTGGTTATTTCATCATGAAATAATTTCCAACTAATAAAAATGAAATAACTCCCAAAAAAAAGTCCATGCAACACAAATGAAATAAGGCCCAAATTAATTTTGCGAAATAAGAAATGTATGAAGTGTAGAAAAAATGATAATCTCGCAGAAAAAACTTTATTTCGCGAAGCCGCATGCCGCGTTCTACGGAGGAAAAAACCCCTAAGAGCGGCCGAAGGCCGTCACCCAGAAGAACTTGTTTTCAAATCAGATGTCGAATCCGTTAAAATCTTATATTTTTAAGACAACAAGTAACATTTATTTGACCTGTCATAACTTTTTATGTCCCAAAATACCAACCCACAGCAAGATTTATTGTTTTTTAATGATTATTTTTTTAAAAGTCTATTATATTAAAAATTTTACCTATATATTAGTGTCTAAACGTTAAATAAACAGAAGGCCAATGCTCTACTCTTTTATTTAAGATAAAAAACAATCAATTAGCTGTTTAAATGACAAAGCTATGACTGGTCAAATTATTTTACTTATTGTCTTAAAAATAAGATTTCAACGGATTCGACATTGGATTTGTAAAAACAAGTTTTTCCTGTGGCGGCCTTCGGCCGCTCTTAGGGGTTTTTTCCTCCGTAGAACGCGGCAGGCGGCTACGCGAAATAAAGTTTTTTCTGCGTGCGACACAAAAAAATAAAATTGAAGCAATTTTTTTTAATTTCCTTAAAACCCTATTGTTTGATTTCATGAATCAGCCTTGACATTTAACGTATAAGACGTTAAAAAAAAAAAAAATTATGATTTTGGGCAATAACTTCTTTTTCTACCGTCATAGCACACAAATTTATTTTGGCCAAACAAAAAACCAACAAAAAATGTTATTTCGTCCAAATCAATGTCGTATTGCGCTAAGTTTTGGGCGCTATGTCCTACGCTAAGTTCTGTTGGGACTTATTTCATTTCGGAATTACTGCTTTATGAAATAACACCTAATAACAAAAATGAAATAACTTCTAAAAAAATTAAATAACTGCAAAAGAACTGGGTATTATTTCATTTGAAATGACTGCCAAATTAGTATGAAAAATTTTCGGAACTTATTTAATTTTTTTGTGACTTTTTGCACCTTGAGTTATATATTTATGTGGGCATCCTTCATATATCCCCAATCCTTCATTCTTTTGTTTTACCATTGTTGTTTATTATCTATATAATTTTAATTGTTTTGTTTAAAGTAAACCTTAAGTTTATCAAATATTTTCATTTATTTAAAATTATCTATTTATCTGTTTTATTCATTATCATCAAATATTTTCTTTATCATTTTATTTATCCTTATTTCACTTTAATAAAAACTAGTATTAACCGTTATATTTAAATGTATAAAAGACCCCAGACTTTTAAATTCTGGGTCAGTTTGTAATTGTAATTCGTTGCATAAATCTAAATAGAAAAAAACCATAAATAAAATCAATAATTTTGGAATTAAAACACACAAGCAACCCGTCTTTTATTTAAAATTATTGGCGCAGTCGTGTAAAAAGAACCAAAATTAACAATAAAAATTGTTAATAAGTGATTTGGAAAAAAATCATTAAATTGTTTTTTGTTAATATAAAAATAAACATTTTTATAGAAAGACGATTATTTGAAAAAAGCGAAACTGTAAATCGTTTTTTTTTTGAAAGAAACATTGGCAAATTTGAAAACTTTGCCGAATAAAAAATAAATAAAAGCGGATAAGTGTGTGAAATTCCAACGAAAAAAACATAATATCAGACCGATAATTTTTGCAGTGATAAAAAAAAAAAAAATCTGTCTTAAACAAGAAAATATTTAAAAATTAAATAAATATAAAAGTGCAAAAAGAGTTAGAAAGGATTTTGCTACAAAAACAAAAAGTTTTAAACATTTGAAAATAACATTTACCATTAATTTGATAAAAGTAAAAAAAAAATCTAAAAAAAAAAATATAATACCAAAAGTTCACACAAATAATTGTATTTAAAGAAATACAAGTGAAATAATGACATCAACTATCTAAATAAATAAACTCAAAACTTGTTCAATAAATCCCGGTTTTTTTTTTTCTAAAAGTACAGTTTGTAACAAAAAGTGTCATTACTTGAAATAATAATTTAGAAAAATTTTAAGAATAGAACCAAAAACAAAAACAAAAAAAAAAAATATTCAAGTTAACAATTTCAAAATAACGAACAAATAAATGACCGTTAAAAAAAAAAACAATTTTAATACATAATTCAAAAACAACGAAAAAAGAAATGACCGTTAACAACAAAATATTTGAATATAAATTTAAAAAAGTACCTTTTTTTTTAAATAAATTGTAACTAAGAAAATACAAGAGTAAAATAATTATACAATAAAAGCAATCAATAATAAACACTAAGAAATAAAAAGTTGGGGCAAGTGGATCAATGAAGAAAAACAATGAGTGGAGAAGCTACATAAATTAAAAATTGAAGTGAAAATAAAAAACAAAAAAATTATAAGAACAATTTATAGTAACAAAACTTCCAACAACATACAATACCACAGTCATATTTAAATATGCTCTTAAACAAATAACTGAAAAACAATAACTAAAAAGTGAGAAGCAAAAAGTTGACAAAAGCAAATATAAAATAAAAAATTATTACAACAAAAGAACTGAATATATCATGAAAATTATCAGCAATAAGCAAGAATTAATAAAAGAAAAATTAAGTAAAAAAAAAACAACAACAAAAACAATTCATAAAAAAGAATTTAAGAATAATAAAAAACTAAATTACAAGAAGCAATAAACAAATTCTTTAAATAATAAACTAAATAAAATATAATATTAAAACATAAACCGGAAAATTAAAAAAAAAAAAAAATGTACACAAAAAGGACAAAACAATAATTATAAACATTAAAACGGAAAAAATCAAGAATAGAATAAACAAAATAATATTGAAATAAAAAATAATAAATCTTAACATAGAAATTATAGACAAAACCAAAGTAATTAAATAAAAACCATACGAACAAGAACAAACAAACAAAATAAGAACATTTTTGTAAAATTAATTTAATAAAAAGAGTTTCAAACAAACAAAGATAGAGCAGAGACTGATGAGAGTTATTAAAAAAATTACGAAAATAAGAAACAACTACAACTACAAAAGTTTTTTTAAATAAAACATCACAGCAACAACTATTAACAACAAGAAAAACTTGAAAATATAACAATAATCATCATTAGCACCGAATTATCATTAGCAATTAAATATCATCATGGCAGCAACAATAATGATCCCATTCCAGCTGTTAGCTGATGTGCCTAAGTTCGATGGAAAGCCTGAGGAGTTAGATATGTTCATAAAAAATGTTGAGGGCGTTCGTCAACATGTTGACGCAACATTTATGGATTTATTTGATTTGCGAGTGCGAAACAAACTTGTGGGTAAAGCCAATATCACACTGATAAACAACAATAACCCAACTAGATGGGAAGAAGTTAAGGTAATACTAAGAATAAATTTTAATGTTTCTGATAGCGTAGAAAGTATTATTAATAAAATTAAAACAGCTGAATTAAAAACTTCAGTAAATGATTTTTATGAATACATGCAAACCTTATTAACTAATGGCGTTTTCTTTTCTGGCAAAAAATGTAACATTTTGTTTGCCTTTTCTAAAAAATTGCACTTTTTGTGTTCTTTTCTAAAAAATTGACAGCACTTTAAAAAGGAATCTTGTTCTTTTTAAAATATGTCGCCCTATTAACATGCAAAAATGTTGCCATTTTCACCCTTTATAAAATGATGGGGTGAAAATGTTGCACTATAAAACAGCTGATTTTATAGTTTTGTTTTGAAAAAAAAAAATATTTAAAGACGAAAATTAACAAATTTTGTTTTATAAATTATAATAATTTTAAAAAATATACATTTAAATTGCTAAAAATGGAAAAAGCTGCTGTAGTGATATGCGTAAACAATGTTGTTGGGGTACAAATGGATTCTTCCTCATCATCAGATGAAGAGGAAATGTGTGTTCTGCAGGAGCGAAATATTGTGCTTGCATCAATTCCTGAATCCATTTTAAATAAAAAAAAAAATAATTAATTAAAAACAATTTGAATGCCAATTTGCAATTTGCCGCTTTTTTATTTTTCAACTTGTTTTCTTTTATACACAAATCAGCTGTTCTAAAGCAGGGCAGCATTTTTTGTATAAATTCATGTTTTATTGTGACTATGAATATGGCAACATATTAAGAGGGTTATGACAACATTATTTAAATGTCACTTATAAAAATGCAACATTTTTTTGTCAGAAAAGAAAACGCCATAAATTAAACTTAAAAACTAGTATTGATAGAGACAATGAACAATGGTTCAGTTGTCCAAACAATGAAAGAATGGTTTTAAAGATTTTCATAAGCAAATTACCAAACGAGTCTAAATTAATTTTACATTCAAGAAATCCACCTTCATTATTGAAAGCAAAGGAGATTCTTGTTGATACTGAATATTTTTATACTAATAAACCACAAGGCTCACAATTTTTACAATCTTTTTCTTCTAATCGTAATTATAATCAAGGTAGAAATTATTTCAATACTAACCGTAATATGAATAGTTCTCAACAATCGGGCCAATATGGCAATCAGTATAGATCACGAAATTTTTATGGAAACAATTCGGTTAATAGTGAGAATTTTAAAAATTTTCTACCAAACAATCAGAATTTTAACGATGTTGCTCGAAATAGTAATGGGAATTATTATACTAATAGCTCTGGAAATCGTAATCGAAGCTTCGGTAGCGGAAATTTTAATAATAATGGAAATGTTTACGATAATTTGACACGTAATGACAACCGTAATTTTAATAGAGGAAATAGTTACAATAATAATGCAAATTTAAATAGAGATTTTAATAGAAATAGTAGTGCAAAATTTACTACAGGAAATTCACAACAGAGAACTATTAATGAGGCAGTTCCAATGGATGTCGACACTATTCAAGTGTCAAATTTTCAATTACGGGACGAACAACATTACCCTGCATAGTAGTAAAGACTAAAACAATTCCAATAAAATTACTAATAGACACCGGTTCATGTACTACGCTTGTTAGGAGGGGCTTGTTTCATAACTCTTTTCAAACCGATCTTGTCCGTCCTATAATTTTGAATACGATTTGTTCTAGTACAGTTACAAGCACAAAAGTTACAATTCCACTGTTTAAGGAATTTAACTTACCTAATTCTAGAATAGAGATGTTAGAAACGGATATATTTAGTGATTTTGATGGCCTGATAGGTTGTAATATTTTGAAACCATTGGGTGTGAAAATTGATTTGAAAGAAAATTTATTAATAACGTCAGATGCTAAAATTCCTCTTATATTTGACCACTCTTCGAATGAATATAATGAAAGAGACAATTCATATTTTGAATCTATAGTACTGGATATTAATTTTAATGAACCGGAAATCGAACATTTAATAGAAAAATTAAAAACGGATGATTTAAACAACGAGGAAATACGTGAGTTAACTAAATTACTTAGGGATTTTAAATCTGTTTTTTATATTGAAGGTGAAAATTTATCTTCAGTTGGTAAATACAAGCATATGATACCAACTATTAACGATATCCCAGTTTACTCGAGGACATATCGCTTTCCGGAAATTCATAAAGCTGAGGTAGAAAAACAAGTTAGTGAAATGTTAGACTCCGGAATTATTACGAAATCATCTAGTCCGTATAATGCTCCCATTTGGATAGTACCCAAAAAGATTGACAATTCAGGGAATCAAAAATGGAGAGTAGTAGTAGATTATAGGAAATTAAATGATTTGACAATTGAGGACAAGTTCCCTATACCAAATATGGAGGACCTGTTTGCCAAATTGGGAAACTCTCAATATTTTAGCACTTTGGATTTGGCAAAAGGTTTCCACCAGATCCCAATTTTACCAACGGATAGGCATAAAACTGCATTTTCCACTCCAACGGGACACTATGAATTCACGCGAATGCCTTTTGGGTTAAAAAATGCCCCCGCGTCTTTCCAGAGAATGATGAACGAGGTGCTACACGATTACATAAATAATATATGTGTTGTCTACTTGGACGATATATTGGTATTTTCAACGTCGTTGGAAGAACACATTGTGTCATTAACGAAAATTTTTCGGCGATTATCCGAATATAACCTTAAAGTACAAATCGATAAGTGTAATTTCTTAAAGCGTGAATCCGAATATCTTGGGCACATTATTACACCGGATGGCATACGGCCAAATCCGTCGAAAATTAAAGTTATACAGAAAATTTCATTACCCAGAACAGTTAAAGAAATTAGATCTTTTTTAGGCTTAACCGGTTTCTATAGGAAATTCATAAGGGATTATAGTCGAATAGCTTTACCGATGATTTCTAAATTGAAAAAGGGGTCAGTTATTGATGTTAATGACCAAGGATACATTGACTCCTTTAACAAGTTAAGGAGGATTTTATGTATTGATCCAGTTTTGGCGTATCCTAAATTTGATAGGTTATTTGTTTTGACAACCGATGCAAGTAATGCTGCATTGGGTGCAGTCCTTTCGCAAAACGGTCATCCAATTGCATATACTTCACGAACTCTAAATAAACATGAATTAAATTATAGTGCAATAGAAAAGGAATTATTGGCGATAGTTTGGGCGGTAAAATATTTTAGACCGTATTTATTCGGTAGAAAATTTAAAGTTCAGACCGATCATAGACCACTCGTGTGGTTAAATTCGTTAAAGGAGCCCAACATTAAATTACAACGATGGAAAATTATGTTAAACGAATACGATTTTGATGTGGAGTATATTAAGGGAAAAACGAACCAGGTAGCAGATTTTCTAAGTCGTATTGATATTAATGTTTTACAACAAGAGGAACGAACAATTGGATCTGATATAACCACAGTCCATAGTGGAAAAGAAAACCTAAATGACCATATAGCTTTTTCGGAAACACCGATTAATGTACATAGAAATCAAATTATAATTAAATTAGGAAATACTTATAAATATGAAAAGGAAATTTTATATGAAAAGAAGTTTAGATATACAATTACGTTAATAGAATATTTTGAGGAAAAGGTACTTGAAGTTTTAAGACAAATTTTTCCTATAAAGGGAACTGTGGCAATATTTTGTGATAATTTCGAAATATTTAAGAACTTACAACAAACATTGGTGCATTATTTTTCTAACTCATCGGAGATAAAATTTATACGATGCTCAAAATTTATAAAGGATATTTTTGATAGGGAAAATCTTTTAGAATTTATAGAGAAATTTCATAATGAAAAAAATCATAGAGGAATTGATGAAACATATTTGGAATTAAGGGATTTGATTTATTACCCAAATTTAAAGGTAGAAATTCACAAATTCATAAATAATTGCGTAATATGCAACATGTGCAAGTTTGATAGAAAACCAATGAAAACGAAATTGTGTGTAACAGAAACACCTGTCAGGTCCAACGAAATAATTCATGTCGATGTATGGTTTTTGAGTAAAAATATGACATTTTTGACATGCATAGATAAATTAACAAAGCATGTTTCAATTCATTATTTGAACGACAAGAATTCGTTAACTATTGTTGAGAAGCTAAGGGAAAGATTTGCAATTTTGGGAAAGCCGGATAAAATTATAGCTGACAATGAGTTTAACACCGCGCTTGTGAGAGATTTTCTTAACTCGGAAAAAGTAGATTTTCATTATACTTCGCCAAACACACACACAGGTAATGCTGATATAGAGCGTTTTCACCTCACATTGAATGAACATATAAGATTGTTTAAATTAGAACAGAACGATAGAGATCTAGACGATAAAGCTCTTGTTTATAAGTCTGTTGAAATATATAATGAAACAATTCATCGCACCACGGGCTATAAACCTAATGAATTACTACACAATAAAGTTGATAAGTCCATTTGGCAAAAACTACATGATCACATTCATGAGAGGAAAATTGAAAGAATTGAAAAGATAAATCAAGGTAGAGATGATTGTCCTGAATATAAAGACAGGGAATTTGTGAAAAACCTAGGATTTAATAACCTAAAACAGAAACCCAAATATATAATTAAAGAAGTTAAGGAAAAAAATAAAACAAATTTTGTAGATGAAAAAGATTGTAAACGTGATAGACAAATTGTGAAGAGATCTTTTAAATACCAAAAAGAGATACCAAATGTGAAGTTTGAAAGAAAGCTTACAGGTAGAAACTATTCTAAAGTAAAGAAAAAATAAATATTGCATATATAATTTATAGAAAATTATTACAAACCATTATTCATTGTCCCAACAAAACAGCAAAATGAAAACTTTGAAAATTTGTAAATAAACTAATACAATTTTTTTTTATAATTTAATTTATAACTAAGGAACAACAGAATTTGCGAAAGAAAAAGAAAATTAACTAAAATAAAATTTGTATTTTTTAAACAAAATATTAGAACAAAAAATCTATGAATAAATTAAAAATATACTTATGAAAAAAAATAAATATATAGTCAGTTATGATAAGATTTTAAAGAAAGCCTACAAAACTTGTATAAAAAAAAAATATTATAAGAGTGAATTTAAATTTAAACCTTTGTTATTTTTCTCAAAATTTATGTTATATTTCTCGCATTCCAGGAGTAATGCAATTACAAAGGGTGGGGGAGTTATATATTTATGTGGGCATCCTTCATATATCCCCAATCCTTCATTCTTTTGTTTTACCATTGTTGTTTATTATCTATATAATTTTAATTGTTTTGTTTAAAGTAAACCTTAAGTTTATCAAATATTTTCATTTATTTAAAATTATCTATTTATCTGTTTTATTCATTATCATCAAATATTTTCTTTATCATTTTATTTATCCTTATTTCACTTTAATAAAAACTAGTATTAACCGTTATATTTAAATGTATAAAAGACCCCAGACTTTTAAATTCTGGGTCAGTTTGTAATTGTAATTCGTTGCATAAATCTAAATAGAAAAAAACCATAAATAAAATCAATAATTTTGGAATTAAAACACACAAGCAACCCGTCTTTTATTTAAAATTATTCTTGGAGCCAAAGTTGAAATGTTGCTTTTTTTGTGCTCGTTATTTTTAAAATGTCTATAAATGATTGTTTACTTTTTAATTTTCAGTAGAGTATTTTTGCTTTATTATTGCAATATATTTACAAATATATACAGCGTCATTACAAAAAAATTTTAACACTTTTTATTTTATTTTTAAAATATTAAAAATGTACCAATTTCTGTGAGAGCGGAGGAAATTCGTAGGAAATGTATTTTGGTCAGCATACGCCTTCATAATAAAAGTTAAATTCTCAAGCCCAGACCAATTTTTTCTAGCTAATAATTCGAACCACGCATCCAAAATACATACAAATTTTTTCAGTAGTGACATAATCTTCCGATTTCCCTTTATTTGCGATTTCTTTGTTTGACAATTTAAAAGATGAGTTTCTTTCAAAATATAATAAAAGATTTAAATTTTGTCTTTTTAAGATAAATTTGCAACAACAAACCAAGTGTATATTTTCAACTTAATACACAAGTCATGCCAAAATTGCATAAAACACATAAAACGTATGTTGTTTAGTGAAATTATCATCCGGCATATACAAAAAAAATTGCCCAAGAGATATAAAGCAAGCAAAAATATAATTAAGTTGCAATGGAAATGTTTTCTGTGGGTTAACATAGAAAAAAAGCATAAAACATCAAATTATAATTTTGATTCAGTTCAAGCTAGACATACATTAGGTTGTCCCGTTAAGATTTAAAAAATGGTATGCTTTGTTTAAAAAAAGTTGTCTTACTTTTAATCGAAATAGGGCACAAAAGTTTCGATATGTTGTGTGAGAATAAATTTAATATACATTTTTTTTAGTACAGTTTTGATCCACCGCAGCAATTTTAAGTTTTCAGTATATTTATGATGATTGTTATTATTTTGACTTTTTTCACAAAAATAGTTAAATGCCACTTAACAAAGGTCAGCATGAAAATAATGTAGCAAAGTGTTATTTAAGTGTTTTTTTTTTCTGTGAAATTTAAGAAAGTATTTAGTAATTATGTACTAAATGAAAACTTAAAAATGCTGCGGTGGACCAAAACAGTTATAAAAAAAATTTAAGTTCAAGATCATTTGTTTTTGTTAAACAAAAACCGTGCAATGTTTATTTATTAATTAAAACATTTTAAAATTTAAAAGCTAAATATTTAAAAAAATTTATAAATATTTTTCTCATAAAAAGCTCTACATAACGAAACTTTTGAGTGCTATTTCGATAAAAAGTAGAAAAACTTTTTAGAACAAACCATACCATTTGTGATATCTTAAAACGCGTTTCGGAACCTAAATGTACATTCTAATAAAATGTTCGTTATATTTTACGTATTCCGCTCTTCAATAGTCGTTTAAGTGCAATTACTAAAACGAATTCGCATAAATACCCTTTGTCGGAACACCGTAACTTACATAGATTTAAGACCAAATTTATGTTTGGGGCTTATAAAGTTTGCTTAGGAATTAGGAAATGCAGTATTATAAAAATTTGTGTTCAATGTAAATTCTCATCAAAGATGTTTTTAACTTTAAACCACAGTTAGTCATACATATTGTATTTGTTAAAAACCACACGAAAAGCATCGATGTTAATTAGAACAGATTACCTTTTAACATGTACTAGAACAGCTTCTTTTATCACCGGTTACATGGAACCGGTTCTAGAACAGGTTCCTATTAGTCAAAATTTAAGGTTTCACTGTCCCAGAACCACACTTAAAATACTATGAATGTAAATACCACTGCAAATGTAGTTAAAATTAAATTAAATTTCACTTAAAGAAAGGACGACTTACTTTACAGTAAATTCAACTAACATTGTCATTTGTTTTTTAATGTTCATTTGTTTTTTAATGAACCTGTTATAATACAATATAACTTGTTCTGCAACCTGTTATTTGGATTTTACTATTTTACTGGGTTTTTAAATGAATTTTATATTAATTATCAACAACTGCTTTTAATGTTTCTTGCCATAATGCATAATGCATAATGCATTTGATTTGTTTATGTTTTTTTTTTTTTTTGAAAGTCGGTTATACTTTAAGGTTAAAATATCCGTCAACTCCATACGCAACAAGGATATTTCATTGAATTTATGCTGTTTTGACAGATGTAATATTATAACAATAGAAGTGAGATCCCAATGTGATGTTATTTATACGGACTTTTCTAAAGCCTTTGGTACTGTGAATCATAATCTTTTTTTGCAGAAACTTAGTAAGATTGGATTATCACGAAATCTTTTGCTATTAATTACAAATTTTCTAGTGGACAGAAAGCTGAATGTGGCAATCGGAAATTATTTTCCTTCTCAGTTAATTGACGTCTACTCTTGTATTCCTTAGGGAACACATATTGGTACCTTACTTTTTATTATATTTATTAACGATATATCGTTAGTATTAAAATATTTAAATTGTCTTTTGTTTGCAGATGACTTTAAACTTTTGGCAAAAATATCGCATTTTATTACATACGAGGGCGGATCAATAAGTCCGTGACTTTTCGAGCTTCCCTCGTAGTTATATGAAATGCAACACTACTCCTATAAAGTACCGGCGTTAGGTAATAGCGTCCAAAACCATAAAGCCCAAAAACCGAAAGGTCATATCGCCCAAAAGGCTAGCATATTGCCCAAAAGTTTATGTACAGAATTGTCATATCACCCAAATGCAATGTCATATTGCCTAAAGGTTTTTTTTGGGCAATATGACATTTGCTTAAATTAGATAATTCTTAAAAATACAAGACAGTAAAACCGTTACTTTTTTGTCTCTACTTAATACTAGTATTTTACATTTAACATTTATAGTACATGGTATACAGTATATTGTATTCTTTACTATAGTGCGGTCGTGATTAATACGAGATGGAGCCGGAAAATTTTGAATACGTTACCGGTAAAAGAATTGATTCCAAATTTGTTTATTTATCCAGTGACAAACAGTTATATAAAAAAAAATCTTGTTATAAAGGCAAAATATTTTACAAGTGTTATTATTCAAATTGTAAAGCACGTATTTCAATTTCATCTAACCAAATCTGTGAAAAGTGTAAAAATGTTGATCATATTAATCATCCTCGTCAAGAAAATTTATTTAATGAACTAAAAGCAATTGAGAATATAAAGGAGCAATGTAGAAGCCCCACAGTACTTCTACTTCAAGCGGATTACGAAAAGTTTTTCAAAATGTTTGCGAAAGGTAAGTGGTTAATGCGCAATTAACGTATTGGAAGCGCTGTGGCCTGCCGTGCCGCACCGGCCGCGTTGTGGCCTGCCGTGCCGCGCCGGCCGCGCCGCTAGCGACCCGCCGCGCGGCCGGTGCGGCACGGCAGGCCACAGGGCTTCCAATAAGTTTATCGGGGATTGGTTGAGTAATTTTATTTATCTCTTTCGTATACAGTAATCCGGAGGGCACAAAAAGTTTAGTCTACACACAAATGCGAAGAACGCTAGAAAGGATTTCATCGAATATTTTTTTAAAATCTCCTCGAACACCATTGGATGTCATTGAGTCCTTCCAGCACGAGTTTATTTGGAAAAGCTATGGACTATCAAGAGATCCTGATTTCACACGACCTTTTTACAAAGCTTGCATTTCGGAACCAGAATTTTCATACTGCATATTTGCATCAGAAGCAATAATGCAAGGCATTGTTGAAAATATCAGCGTAGGTCAGAGACGATATTTAATTGATGGAACATTTAAGGTAGTTCCAGTCGGCTGTTTCAATCAGTTGCTTATAATTTATATTCAATATTTAGAAGATCAGGTAATTTAAATAACATTTTTTATAAATTTTTATGATCTGATAAATCCTTATTTTTTCAGGTTTTTCCGCTTTTTTTTATTTTGACTACAAACAAATCTTCAAAATGCTATTCGCATTTATTGAACTATATAAATAGTTCTATTTTTAAATTTGAACCTGGAAGTTTTATGCTCGACTACGAGAGGGGTTTGCGAAAATCTTTTAAAGAATGCTTTCCACAAGCTACTTTAAAAGGTTGCTGGTTCCATTATTGCCAGGCAATTAGACGTAAAATTTCTATTAAGTTTAAACCATTGATGTCCTCTATTCGCAACAACAAAAATATTTCCTTATGTTATCAAAAAATCCTTGCCCTTCCACTTTTACCATCTTACTCGATAATCGATGTTTTCGAGAGGGTAAAAACTGATATCAAAAATAATGACAAAGGTGGAACATTTAATGGTTTTTTGGAGTATTTTGAAAAAGAGTGGCTTCAAAAGGTAATTATATGGCTTTAGTTTGTTAAATTACGTTCCATTTTTTATAAGATTTCATATTTGCAGGTTGGACCCGAACAATTGTGTGTGTTTAAAGAGTCTTTTCGTACAACTTCTTCTGTGGAAGCGTACAACGGTGTTTTAGGACGATTAATTAAACCAAATGGAAATTTTTTTAAATTTGTTCTTGCATTAAACAAGGAAGAATTTGAAAAAAGTCGTCTTTTTAAAATCCTCACAGATAGCGGCGGATCTTTTGGTGCAAGCAAAAAAAGAAAGCTTAGCAGAGATGCAAATACAAAAATAACGAATGCAATTGAGGATTTAGAAAAGGGAAAAATAACTACATATGCGTTCTTAAATAGATTAGTTTATCCGAATAATCACATTTGCTCCGAAAGAGAACCGTTGGAAGATATATTTGAGGAGCCTCCTGCTTATGATTCATATGATGAATCTAGTGAGGATGGCGAAACAAATGATTGTAACGAAAACGCTTCAGCTTCACTTTTCGTCATTTGTCATGACGTTGCCCCAAACATGCTAGTACTTCCATGTAGACACCTTAAAATGTGTAATGTATGCTGTATAAAATTACAGGCACAGGCTATCGCGAATAATGCTATGAATGCTAAATGCCCCTATTGCAGAGAAATTATTGTTGACGTAATGCAAGTTTACTTATAAATTATTTACGATTATATTTAAATTTAAAAACACTATTACATATTTTAATTGAGAAATGTTTTTTGTTTGTTTTGTCTGTAAAACATTGAATAAGATTAATGCATTGGATGTAGTTTTGTTTTATAGATATATGTATGAAAGTACGTTTTTTGTTTTTTTTTTTGTTAAATATTGAATATTACAAATATTCACAAAATTTTTGTTTGTTAAATATTTCTATTAGAAAATTGAATAAATGTTTTCTTTACTTTTATTAAAAATATTAACTCAACTCTCCTTTATTTCGGGCACTATAACATTTTCAAGGCTGGAATTTTTGGGCTAAAAATTTGGGCGTTACCTAAAAAAAATGTCATATTGACCAAACTCGATGCCATGTTGCCCAAAAAATCAAAAAAATTTACAACAACAAAATATACAGACTGTTTTTGGGCGAGATGACATTTTGGTTTTTGGGCTTTATGGTTTTGGACGCTATTACCTAACGCCTAAAGTACCACCTGTTAATAAACTACTCTTAACGTTTGAGCAAGTTCCGTAATTTACTTTGCGTTTAACATGTGTTCAAAACATACAACCTCGTGGATTTTTTTAAAAATGGAAAAAAGTGAATTTCGAGTGCCCATTAAACATTATTTTTTGCGAAAAAAAACCGTCAATCGAACCAAGGAAAAGCTTGATAAATACAACCGGGACTCTTCACTATCGATTTCCATGGTAAAAGAGTGGTTTACTGACTTTCGTTGTGTTCGCGCAAGTACAAATGACGCTGAACGTTCTGGATGGCCAATTGAGGTCAATACACCCGAAAATGTCAAAAAAATCCACGATATGGTGTTGGCCGATCGAAGAGTGAAAGTCCGTGAGATTGTTGATGCCATTGGAATTTCATATGGCAGTGTGGTTTTCGATTTTAAATAATCAGTTGGGCTTAAGAAAGCTGTCTGAAAGATGGGTGACCATAAACGTAATCGTGGCCAATAAGGTGATGGCAACAGTTTTTTGGGATGCACGCGGTATAATCCACATCGATTACCTTTAAAAGGGAAAAACAATAAACGGCGAATATTATGCCAACTTATTTTACCGATTTAACGAGGATTTAAAAAAACGACCCCAAGTTGCCAAGAAATGCCTATTTTATGGACCTCGAAAAATCCTATTTTTTTGAAGGGATACAAAATTTGGACAAATGTTGGACTAAGTGTATTGAGCTAACAGGAGATTATGTTGAAAAATAATTTATTTTTTTTTTTACAAAAAAAAAACTGTGTTTCATTCAAAAAGTCACGGACTTATTGTTCCGCCCTCGTATTACAAGTTTATCTGAATGGTGCATTGGGAATTAGATAAGGATAAATGTATCTAAATGTTATATAATTTTCTACAAACGTTGCTTAATCGTATAGTTTTCGACTATGAAATAGGTGGTTCTTTACTTAAACGTTCAGTTGAGTTGAATGACTTAGGAGTTATTTTTGACACGAAGTTGTCTGTTTCTAGCCATATTGACTATGTAATTTCTAAGGCATATCGTATTCTCGGCTTTTTGAGAAGTTATTATAATGATTTTATAGATCCTATTACACTCAAGTCGTTATATGTTTCGTTGGTTGGTAGTAGGTATAAAGTATTAGCTTCTAATCGAACGAACGTGTTCAAAAAAAATTTTGTTAAACCAGTCTTGAAATTAATTTGGCCTTATGAAACATTTCTGTGCTTACAGTCTTTAGATGATCGTATATCATATTCTGCAATAATGTTTGTCTATAATGTTATAACTGATGAAATAGATTGTTCTGAAATTGGTGAATATTATATATTACATCGTCGTATAAAAATTATTTGATTCAGCCTGCTTGGCACTATTGCATTAAGTTGCACTAGAAAAACAAATTCATTCTGTATATCTAGAAAAAGTACCACAACTTTGTCAATTTTCAACTTATTTAAAAGAAAGTATGGCTCATTTCACTCAGGAAAACACTAAATTTAAGAATATTGTTGTTTAAAAAGAAGATTTGAAAAAATTTCATAGGAGCTGAAAAAGTTTAAAAAGAAATTTTTTTTAATTGTTATAGAATATCTCTGCATATTTTTATTAATAATAAAAAAAAAATATATATTTTTGAAAATTCAAAATCTTTTAAAAATTCAAAATCGGTTAAAAAAGACTGAGTTAAAAAAGTTTAAATTTGCCAATCGCAAAAAATATTTTTTTTGCCGTTATCTCGAAAATACAAGAGTATATTGCATCCTCTCTAAATGGTTTTGTAATACACTGAGCTAGACTTATTAACTACACTAAGGTCATTAGGCGAGTGATTTTTCTGTTTAGCACACACACCAAAAAATCTAAATCGACTTTAAATTAAAACATTTCTTGATTAAATTAAAATTTAAATGGAATTCAGTCCAATTAAGGAAATCGTAGTATCAATTAAAATAATTTGGTTAATTGATTTTATTTTCAATTAAGGTTTTAGTTATATATTCTTAAAATTTAATTGAATATTATTTTTAGTTTCAAACAAATTATTAATATGTACTATTAATAATTTAATTAAAACGTGCAAAAAATCGCCAAAAAAAGAACAGCAAAAATTAGTAAAAAAAAAATTAACCACATTAAAAAAACTAAAAAATTTACAAAAATCTCTTAAATTGTTAAAAAAAAATATAGCCAAAATTTAAAAAACCGTCAAAACTAAAAAAACGCAAAAATTAAAAAACATCAAAATTAAAAAACCGCTAAAAAATAGAAAGAACATTTTTGTGAAAACACGTTCTTAGTTATTCTCACATTAGTTAGACTCACATTGTTAACAAAATGTGCCAAACTAACCACGAATTATTATTTGTCCGATTTTCTGTTTGAATTTGAAATTGGAGGTTTTTTCATCACTTTAAGATTATTATGTTAAATTCAGGGAAACCCTTCTAGGTTTTTGACGCAATTACAAAAAAGTAGTCCAAAATAATGCTAACAACGCTATTTATTTGATTGAAAAATACAATATATTTTTTTCGATATTCCGTTTGAGTAATTTTTTGTAACAGTGCCGTGTAGTGAATTGGCAATTTTTAAGATTGAAAGTCACAACTTTCTATACAAAAAAATAATAGAATTCAAATTTTATTTGTCATGTTGTGATCTTTATTTTTGGTATTTTTTAAAAAAGGCAAATTTTTTAACCCGATTTTGAACCATTAAAATTCCGTGATGGGCGAAAAGCCTAGAGAGGTCGACCTTAAAAATTTTTTCTTTATCACATTTCCAAATTTCATCAAAATTGGAGTGTTTATGTTCGAGTTCTTTCCTTGATAGTATTTTATGGTAAATAGATAAAAGACCTTCGTTAACATTCGGATATTGAATTTGGTTAATAAATGCGCAGCATGGTGGTTCATAAAAATAAAACATTCGATTTTTTTATGGGCCAACCGGAATATATGTTAAGCACCGTATACACATAACGTATGATTTATTTAACATGGTTTATATGGGGAAGCAATTCCTTTTTTATAGTTGTTGTCCAAAAATTTTAATGTCGTAATAGTATTTATTCTGGAAGATAAATTGGTCGATATAAAAAAAAATATGTTTTCTAAACAGTATAAAAATCCAAATAGTGTTTGTTAAAATAACTTTCGCAAATATAAACTTTTTTGGCTGTATTTTGCTACACATCATTTTTTAAGCTATTTGCATATTATATAAATAGGACGAACTCATAGGTCATCCTTTTTCAAGTTTGCGAAAAATCTGACCCATAAAAATGGGTACACCATTAAAATCAGCGAGGCCGTAATATATAGAATCAATGCTCAGTACTCTTGATTTAGTGTAATATAAAGACTAGTTAGATCGATATTTTAAAGCCCGATAACTTTTGCTAAGAAGCGGCGCAATAGAAAGGAGATGATATAATTGCTAAATAAATTATTCGAAAAGTAGAAAAATGTTGCTAATTTTTTGTCCCACATTTATTTTTGTAGTAAAAGTGATAGGCTGATTTGATTAATGAAAAATTTTACTTTCAGAACTCCAAGTGAATTTATTGGTCTTACTATAATGGGTTCATTGATATCATGAAGATAACTTTCTCAGTGTAGACACAATTTTACTTGACTACAAAAAAAGTTGATGAGTACTTGCATGTATATTATTTTTTTTTTTGGTTGTCTGCCAATTAAGGCAATATTTATATTAACAAAACAAAAAGTGTTAGTGTTTATTATAATTTTTAAGATTGTTAACCAAAAAAAAAATAAATTTTATTTACCCTAATATGAAGTACATAAGTTTTTTTATAAAAAACAATTTATATTCTGACTACATGTTGCAATTACAAGTTTTTATTACAAAAACATATATATCCGATTGGCTGCCAGCAGTAACAGCAACCACTGCTTAAACCGGAAACAGGAACAGCATTTTGTTTTTTATTTTTATATATAAATTTTACATTGTTTTACATGACATAAAAAAGCCCCTTTATTGCAATTTGCTATCCATTTTTATTTTATCAGTCAGTGGTTTTCGTGGCAGCATTTTGCTTGTGTTAATATTAAACTGGAATTAAAGACTGATCATAGAAAATGATTTATGTGTAGGTATATTTTCTTAAATTTTTAAATGCATTTTAAATTTACATATATAAAAATATTTTTTGGCTATATATTTTTTTAATTAACTTAAAAATACATGTATGAGCTCAATAGAAATTGTTTTGGCAACAATTTAAGAAGATCCCAGTTTAATCTCTAGTTTGCTAGTTGTAGTAAACTCATCAGCAGTTGTAACTTTTATTTTTTTTTTAATTCAATCCACCTAGAATACGTGTATACAGAGGGAATTTATGCAGAAAAGTTAATTTAATAAAAATGGGATTAGCTGCTTCATCAAGCACTAAACAAGTCGATTAGACCATGATTTTAATATTTTTGATAAACAGTTAATCCGAATTTTCCTCTGCTTAATATTTCTAAACAACTCTGTATTAGTACTTCTAATTGTCTGCCACTCTGTGTTTTGATATAATTTCGGTTGGTCACGCTAAAAAATATACGTACAAAGTCATGTTAAAATTAACGTTAAGAAGCTGCATCAATACCACCTTGGTATTTGGAACTGACACAGTTAATTTTCTAACTCTCAAGTTAAATTTTTAACTGTAAAAAAATGCATATGTAAACGGCGAAGATTAAAAAGGTGAATTCGCGTTATCAATTACAATAATTTCACTGTCTAAACTTCCTATTAGAGATCTGTATATCCAAATAAAAATATTTTTATGCGCACTCTCTATTTATCTGTGTACAACAATGCTTATGTGTGGTTTGTGCTGGCAATGTTTGTTGTATGCATATAAAATGTAACTTTTTAATTCAAGTTTTTTAACCAATTTTGACCAACGTATTTTTACGGACACATCGATTTTTTAAGAGCATATTACTTATGACAGGAATGTGATATAAAAACGCAATAAAAAGCATAATAAATTTTGGAAACTTGAACTTAGACGTGGAGTGTTAAATTGCATTTTCATACCCAGTGTAGAAACGGTAATGACATATCATTACTTCTCGGACTAAAAGTAATGTCACAAGCATACTCTCTGCATTACTTTAATACCAGACTTGGATGACGTCAATTACATTTCACAGTCGTTTGCTTGTGAAATTTTTCTATATCATTAATAATTTCATACCTACGGACACACTCGTGGGTTTAAACGCTTCCTTGGAAAATTTTAAATTTTGGCAACACCGGACATGGGACATAATACCAATATTTGTGTATTTAATTACAGGCCAATTACTTTTCTTTTTACGTCTAATTACATGTAATTCGGTGTAATTGCGTAATTTCCCTGTAATTTAATACCCAGCTGTTGTTACTAATCACCATGTTTGGTATTAAAAATTTACAAATTCTCCAAGGAAGCGTTTAAGCTCATAAGGGTTAGCGTTTGAAATTATTAATGAAATAGAAAAATTTCAAAAGTGAATGGTTGTGAAATGTAATTGACGTCGCCCAAGTCTGTTTAATACAAATCGTAAAGACTTACTAATAATAAGTTAATTTTTAGTGTCCGTATTCGGTATTTTAAAGCATTATGGACAAACTTGGTGGATGGAAAAATGTTTATTGGGCTGATTAGATTTAGTTAAGCAATGAATTCACTGTTCGGCCTCAGAAAGTTCGGCCAAATTGAAAATAGTTCGGCGGCCGAACTTTTTACTTCATAGCTAAACTTTCTCTTAAATTTTATACACAAAATCGAATTAAATCGGCTCAACAAACATGTTTCCAATACCAAAATTTGTCATCATTGCCTCTAGATATCAAAAAACCGAACTGTTCGGTCGGACACTATTAATTTTATCATTATTTTTGAATAAAAAAAATTATGCCCATAAGTACTTATTTTTATCATTATTTTAAATGTAAATGATCTCAAAATTTTTGGAAAATCTATTTTTAGACGCATTAACTTTTAACTCTATTAAGTACTTATATTACTACTTATTTTTGATTTTTTGTAAGCTGGAAAGTAATGACATTTTGTGCAAGCAAGTCATTTATATTTTTATCTATCAAGTATAACATGTTGAAACAGCTCAGATGGAAGAGGGGTTGTCTAACAACCTGGAGTCCTAAGTTCGAATACCGTGTCAAAATTTATTAAAACAAATTTTCATAAAATAAAAATATATTTTTTATAAACTTTTTTTTTTTAATTTATATTTAGTTTTTGTCCATAATAGTAAACATATTTTTTGATTTTGCGTTAGGTGTTTAGTATCAGTATTTTGAACGATATAAATATAATACGATTTGTAATGGCAATTGTAAGTACTTACCATTACCAAATCTATACTCATATAATCACTTATATGGTAATACTTTTCTACACTGGATATGAAATAAAACTATTTAAGATCTTTTTTCCAAAACATATTTTTATAAATATAAGAAAGGCCTGCATCATTACACCTCCAGTTTTATTGAAAATGGTTCCAAAATGAAAGAAATTGATTCAATTCAAAATTTTATTTTATTTACATAACATAAGAAGATATTTACAAATGAATACTACAAATAACCCAGGAAAAAAATACACATTACCCTAACAAGTCATTGCCATATAACCGCTTACATATCGCCTTGCCAATTTTCATTACTGCATTACTAAACACATTGCCAGCAGACAGCAAAAACAGCAATGAGTATTTTAAACTGATAAATTCAAGAGCAGCATAAGCTTTAGGTATTATTATTTGAATAATTTCTTACATTTGCTAATATTTAATATTAACAATGAAAATAGATCCTGCTAAAAATGTCTTCCAAATAATGTACGTATGTATAAAGAAAAAATATACCAGATTTTATTTACACTCAGGGAACTTCTGTTTTAAAAATATGTAGTTGTTTCCGTTGTAGTACAATTTCTTTATTTTTAATGTAAATGTCAGTAGTTTGTAGAACAAATTTAATTTTTTACTAACCTTGTAGTTAATATAAAAAAACAAACCACATCAAATGTCTGTTTTTGAACTTTAAAAAACAAATGACAATGTTAGTTGAATTTACTGAAATGTAAGTCGTACTTTCTTTAAGTGAAATTTCTTTTGTTTTTAACTACATTTACAGAAGTCTTTACATACATAGTATTCTAAGTGCACTAGTAATTTTATATAATATTTTTTTTATAAATATATTATAAATATATTATATATAAAAAAAAGTTTCTTATAATTATTATTTAAAAAAAAATAAAAATTATGTTTTTTCGACCTATAATTCCGTTATGAAAATGAATTTATTCAAGTTCAAGGCCATACTCTATATTTCTTTATTAGGATATTGTCCTAACAAATAATCTATAGAGTTTTTTGTTTTCAATTTATTAATTGACTACCTTCAAGAATTTGTTGATGGTTCCATTTCGGGGATTTTCTAGGTCCCCATCATCAGAACAAGTTTAGAAAGCAGTGGCTACCTCATTCACAAACTCAAACACTTATATATCCCATTTGTTAAAACAAATAAGAATTAAGTTGAGAATGAAAATAAAATTTCCACTAACAATTAAAAAATTGAAAACATTTGATTTTGTATACACTCTGTCTTTGACAGAGATAATATATACATTTTTCGTTTATATTCCACCCTTGTTACTTTTATTTTAAAATAAAATACAATGATTGCGAGGGGATATAAACTAAGACTTTACTTTGTCTTTTTCAAAAGTTTGTTATAATTATTATTTAAAAAAAATAAAAATTATGTTTTTTCGACCTACAATTCCGTTATGAAAATGAATTTATTCAAGTTCAAGGCCATACTCTATATTTCTTTATTAGGATATTGTCCTAACAAATAATCTATAGAGTTTTTTGTTTTCAATTTATTAATTGACTACCTTCAAGAATTTGTTGATGGTTCCATTTTAACAAATGGGATATATAAGTGTTTGAGTTTGTGAATGAGGTAGCCACTGCTTTCTAAACTTGTTCTGATGATGGGGACCTAGAAAATCCCCGAAATGGAACCATCAACAAATTCTTGAAGGTAGTCAATTAATAAATTGAAAACAAAAAACTCTATAGATTATTTGTTAGGACAATATCCTAATAAAGAAATATAGAGTATGGCCTTGAACTTGAATAAATTCATTTTCATATATTATATATATTTTTATAAATATAAATAGCTCAACAATCCTACGGATAAAACTCCACCAAATCAATATACGCTTTTTATTTCATTTCATTTATTCAGTCTATGGAAACAAAAATTCCTTACAGACTATGATTAAATCAAAAATTAAATATAAATTAATATAATATCTTCAATATAATATTGCTTAATTACTTAAAAACTTTATTAAGAAACAGCTTAAATTTATCCTTGGACGTGGAAAACTCTATATAAGATTTGCGTTCATGATTCTGTTGCAGACTAAAATTGATTTCATTTAAATAAATAAACGTACGAGTTAGCGTACTATTAAGAGCATATTCAGTGCGATGCAGTGTCACATTAAAAATATCAATGAATCTTAAACTTCTAGGAGGGACATAAAATGGAATAAGAGACAGCAAATCAGGACAGTCAGTTATACCATTTACTATATCAAATACAAGTAACAATATTTTTATATACTCGCTTCTTTTTCTGCAATTTTCAAGATGTATTGTAAGGCTTTCTATATAAATTGTAAGGAACTACTTCATTTAACAAAAAAACAAGCTTGTATAAAAACATACACAGTAACTTCTATCACACAAGGCGGTACCTAAGAGAAAGAGTATCAGCCTGCTAAGCAGAAGGAAAGGGATAAAATCCCAACGAACCCATGTCAAAGATTTTTTTTTTTTTTTAATTTTTAAATTCCATTTTCAAAGTCCATTTTTAGAATGCTTATTTTTAGAACATCGGCTTCCTTTTTTCATTATTGTAAAGCTACATATAAAAAAAAATAAGGAACCGACTGTTTTGAGTATCACGCCTTGTTAAAAGAATCGAGTTGGTAATTCCCTATTTTAAAAATTGTTTGCTGGGTAAATGCTGTTGTTAATATTTTTTTAGGCAAAAAGTAACAAAAACCTATTTAGAGCAAGCAAAAAAAATTTTTTTTATTAAGATAAAACTTAAAGCTACGTGTTAACCGTATCATAATTTTGTGTGAGTATCGAAATTCTTTGTTCAACCATATCGATACAATTAATAGATTGCAGCCGTTGGGTAGAGAAGTGACAGGGTAGATTATAATTAATCTTTAACAGTTTATTTTGACTTATTTGAAGACTTATTTTATGGCAGCTTGCTACATCATGACATACTGGGGCTTGATTATATATTATGGATATACAAATAGTTTTAAAAATGATGACTTTATTATCCTTGACATTTTATTCACTAAAGAGTACCTAAGGGAAGAAATTAATTTTTTTTCGAAAACGTGGCAGATAGAGGATGAAGTTATTTAAAATTAATAATTAAACATTGTACGGTTTTTTTTCTGTTTAACAAAGAAAAAAAAATTGTCATGAACCTGCTCACATCATAATTTATGATAAAAGAGCGAATAATAATCTTTTGGTTATAATTTTTTTAAAATTTTAAAGTATAACATTTTATTATATATTTAATTTAATTATTAGACAATTGCTTTGACAAGCCGGTAAATACACAAAATTAAAGCTTTTTTAATCCACATATATGTGGGAACGTGATAAGTCTTCCACTTTTTATTTATTTTATATTGAACAATTTTATTTTAATTTTTGTAAAATATAGTTTTTATTTTATTTTTAAAACGAATTCCAAAATTGAATTTAAAATATTTGACAATAAATTCTCTGAGTTATACTTATAAAATAGTTGTGAAAGTTGTTTTGGGGAAGCCTCCACATTACCCCCCTTCTAAGACAGGAACTAAAAGTTTCTTGAAAAATTTGCTTTTGAGTACGATGTAGATCTTTCAATTTTTTTTTGTTTTTTTTATTTCTTAAATACGCTGTCTCAAATAGTTTGATCTTTGTTATGCTATTGACTAGAAAACCAATTCTGCTGTGGTTAATCCGATACATTTATTTGAAGTAAAACTGCATAAAGATGAATGAATCTTGAGTGTAGTAGACCGAATTTCATTTAAGATTTGATCAACAAATCGTTAATGCGCCTTCGGTGACTTTTAAAAATTAAGATAAATAGACCAACATGCAAGGAAATTTGGGTTATATTAGTTTTGATTGTTTGATTAAGTCAGTTACAGGAAGAATGGAGTGTAAGATTTGGCGTCTTGTAAACTTTGTAAAACTTGTAAAACGGATCATTGTGATTCCTTAAACATTTTTTGAGCATAATTTTTAACTTTAACTTATATGAACCAGGTATTCAGAATCTCCTGAAAGTTTGTTTAACAATTAGAGACTTTTTATGACTATTTTGTTGAGCTTGATCTTGTTATTGTGAAGATTTGAGGCATATTTTTGAAACAAACTTTCTCTTAATTTAGATGATTCGTATTTCTTATTCTTTTTTGACGGGGTCACCACGTGATAAGTCTCCCACTTTTTATTTATTTTATATTAAACAATTTTATTTAAATTTTTATAAAATATAGTTTTTATTTTCTTTTTAAAATTAATTTCAAAATTGAATTTAAAATATTTGACAATAAATTCTCTGATTTATACTTATAAAATAGTTGAGAAAGTTGTTTCGCGTCCTTTTGTATGAAAAACAGATACAAAAATCTAAAAACAACTATTGAGACAAATCTTAATTAATAAAATCAGATAAAAACATCCAAATTTATTAAACACATGTTTTCTTATCAATACCAACCATGTTCGAGTTAATTGAAGTGCGATGTTGAATGTTGCGTGTTCCAAAATGTATTTTTTTATTTTTCCAATACTAAATAAATACAAAATTAATTAAAAAAAAATGTAAACAGTTGTGGACTTCAGATTAAGTTTTCTAAAAATTTTAGTATGAAACCGATGGGTTTTTCGCATATATTAATTAAGTTCAATATAATTTAATATCATGTGCTAAAACTTTGTTAATTTTTTAAAGGGATTTTATAATATTCCCAAAAAAGAAAAATGAGTGAAGTTTTCATTTAAATTGCAAGGATATGTATTATATTTCACCCAATCGAAATTAATTGTTATGGTTTTTTATCCTCAAAGTCTATACTTTAAAACTATTTTTCGTGCGCCCCGGTAGGCTAGTTGGTAGCGTGCTGGTTTATCAGTGCGGGGGTCGTGGGTTCGATTCCCACCAGAGGCACTGGTCTGTTTGCGCTACAATGCGCCGAATGCCATAGTAGCTAGTGCTCGGTTAGGGTAGTAGTATATAATTTCTAATTATATGATTATTAATTAATAAAAAAAAAATAAAAAAAAACCATTTTAAATAATATTCACAGTTCATTTATTTATAAGAAATGTTAAAGAAAAAAAAAAATATTTTTGGTAAAAGTTAAATTGGCTAATATTTTGAAAAGTAGAGCTAATATTAAGATTTGGTGTTCACATTCGTTATCTGCTTCGTAAATTCTATTACCATTGATAAGTCGTGTTTAACTGAGTTTAACAGTGTTATCGTATTTATTACTTCCACATGATTTTTATGCAAAAAAATATATCAAAAATAATTGGTGTATTTTGAGTTACAAGCATCAATATATTTCAGGTACTTCTTTTTTTTTTTAAATTCATCTTTATTAAATTATATATTATATACATATTTACATTTTTCGAGATTTTATCCATAGATATTACAGCGAGTTATATTTTTAATCACAGATATTGACTAATTTTATATTCTAACATTTTTAAAGGAAAAATAGGAAAACCTTTATATGAAAAATAAAGTTATTCAAATATAATTAGAAAATATATATGTATACAATTGCATTATCTAAAGTAACAATGCATTACATACATATTATTTTCAATTTGATGATTTTCGTTTAAAGCTACCCTATTGCCGATTATCTACATTCTCCTTTCAGTTGATAAGATGAATTTTCTACTTTTTCGTAATATTTATCGTTGAGTCTCTTTATGAAGTCATCAATTCGTTCATATCCAGTTTCGTAGTGAAGAAGCTGCGTAGAGTGTCTCCAGTGTTTGTTGTGTATGATCTTAAGACATTTATTTTGAATAATCTGAAGTTTCTTCAGATGAGTTTTTGCTGCTTTATACCAAATGGGACTTGCATATGTCAAAGTTGGTCTTAGCACACTTTTGAATATTAAATTTTTGTTCTGTAGGCTGAGCGAAGAGCGTTTGTTCAGTATAGGCCATAGGGCTCTGATAGTTTTTAAAGTTTTCTTGCAAGTTTCGTCAATGTGCCATGAAAAATTAAGTTTCTTGTCCAGACACATACCTAAATATTTGACATCATTTTGAATTGTAAGGCAAACGTTATCAAAACTTAGCTGACGACTTGGTAATCGCTTGGGAGAGTTGTTGTATGGAAATATGATAGACTGAGTTTTGTTAAGGTTGAATTTAATTTTCCACTTGTAAAAATATTTTCTGCAAGCAGCAAACACCTTTTCCATTTTTTTTAACAATGCCTTAGTGAGTTTACTTGACGTAATTAAAGCGGTATCGTCTGCGTAGTATGCCACCTTCATGTACGAGGGGAGAGAAAAGTCGGATGTATAAATAGAGTACAATAAAGGCGATAAAATTGAACCTTGTGGTAAACCAGTTAACATTGTTTTAGGGGAAGATAATGTACCATTAACTGCAACAACAAATGATCTTTTGTCTAGAAAATCTGCAATAAGCATGCGCAGATATCTTGGTATATCAGTCTGGAGCAATTTGTATACTAAGCCATTGTGCCAAACGGTGTCAAATGCCTTTTCTATGTCAAGAACTATTAGGCCTGTTGATTGTTTTATTCGTTTATTAGCTTTGATAATATTAGTAATACGATTTATTTGGTGTACTGCGCTATGTTGTTTTCTGAAACCAAATTGTTCGTTAGCTATTATAGAAGTATTTTCAACGACATCACAGATTCGACTATGAATGAATTTTTCATACAATTTTCCCAAATTGCTCAATAAGCTAATGGGCCTGAAACTGTTGGGATTATGCTTAGGCTTGTTTGGTTTAAGAATCGCAATAACTTTTGCTCTTTTGAAATGAGTATTAAAATAGTTGATTTTTATACAGCTATTAAAAATTATCATTAGTAACTGTACAGCTTTTCGGGGTAAATTTTTAATAAGTAAGTTTGATACATCATCAAGACCAGGAGATTTTGAAGCTTTAAGCGACGCAATTAATGAAATTATTTCATTAAGCGATATGAGAGTCAGGTTTTCAGAATCTATGATGTATTAGTATACTATGGTGAGTTTTGTTGATTTTTGTTGTAAATACGTGAGTTTTTATTAGTTGCTTTGGCTCTGGTTTCTAAATAAAGAGAGCGCAAAGGGCAGTTAATGTCATTAGCAGAGTGATCAGTACGTTCTTTTCCATGCTTTTTGCAGTTAAAGCAAGAAAATACAGCTGGTATTTTGTCTTTGTTCCTGAGCGGGCAATCATTAGTGTGGTGTGCATTGGCGCATATCATGCAAGCTAGAAGACTATTACAGTGATCACCTCCATGGCCATACATTAGACAGTTCCAACATTGGGTTGGATTGTCATTTTTCCTTGGTTTGTACTTCTTCCATGAAACAATTACATTGCATATAGCTGTTACATTATTTAGTGATTTTGGGTTGAAATTTTTCCTTGAAAATTGTACTTTATATACTGCATTGTCGACAGAACTTAATTTTGTATGGATTTCAGTAATACTTGAAGGTGTTAAGTTATAACCGATGATATCCTGCTTTATATCCTCAGTACTGATTTTTGGCAGACCATATAGAAATACTGTGTATAGACGGTTCTCTTTGGAATTGAAAGAATGAAATACTATTTTCTGTTTTATTAGAGCATTTTTGCACTTTTCGTAAGTCTCAGTGTTAGGCGGAAAAACTTTTGTTCCGATGGATGTTCGTTTGTAAAATGAATCTTTACCTAATAGTTCTTGAAGATCTTTTAGGGGAGTTTTTTGATCGACAACAAGTGGTGGCGGTTTGACTATTTTTACATCGGCTATATTGGATACTGGGTCCAGATCCATATCGTTGAGATTAGCTAGGGCACTAAACCGATTACTAGAAGTTGACGGTAAGTCAGATGACATACCTATAGGCACGGTGTTTGATCTGGCCCCCGGGGCCATATTAGTATTGCTATACCAGCTGTTGAAATGTAACTTGTCACACGAGTGAGTTCAATAAGAACAACAAACGACAATTACAAAAAATAAACAGATTGTTTGCACTTCTTTTAAACTTTAATTAGATTTGATAACAACCCAGGTAGAAAAATACAATCTTTAAAACGTTTTAAAAGCATTTTTCATGATGGTACAAGCCTTTTTAGAACATACCAAATTACAAATTTAAAGCGTTTTGAGAATGTGCAAAATGATAACCCAAATTTACGGTCTGAGGATGGTATTTTATAACGTTCTCAAAACATTGCAAAACAAAATTTTTGAAATGCTTTTTCAATCGTTAAATAAGTATTTTCAGAACATTTTGGCTTACAGTTATTAAGCGTTATGAAAACGACCCAAATGATAACCGCTTTGAGGGTTGTAATTTTGAACATTGTCAAAACGCTCGAAAGACAAATTATAAAGATCTTTATGAATTGTTCATAAATACCACAAATAATGAAACATGTAAAATATGATTAAAATAATATAAATAAAGTAACAAAACATTGTAATTTTAAATAGTTTAACTAGCGTTTTATTAAGTTTTGAAAAAGTCCTCTAAAATATTGCTTTATCTGTCCTCAAAATATAGTGCTTTATAAAAGATATACAAGGACTATACACTTTATAGAGTCGCTACATTATGGGCTGGCCATATTGAGTGATTTATTGAACTCGGTTCATGAAGAGAAAAGCATATAAAAAAATTGCATAAGAAACCGAGTTCGCATATAGATAGACCCCTTATGACAGTGTTGTTTTTTAATCAGTAAAATATTTTGTAAAAAAAAAAAGTATTTCTAAAGTACTATTGGCAAATGTTAGAAAAACGCTTTAACGCAATGGTTTTACATTGGTTTTATTTTATAAACCGTTGTAAATTTTGTACGATAAGAACTTCTAAAGTACTTTTTACAAACGTTGGAAAAACGCTTTGAACCAATGTTTTTACAGTGTTTTTATTTCACAAATATTTGTAAGTTTTGTATAAAAAGTATTCCTAAAATACTTTGTCCGAACGTTCGAATAGCAATCCAAAATAATGTTTTTTAAATGCTTTTTTTCGTATTATTTGCAATTATCGCTTTGGAAACGCTTTTATTTTAGTACCATCAAAAACAAACGTTTTGAAAACTCTTGGTTTTTTGTACCATCCCAAATTTCTACCTGGGAACTATCCGCTACTTATTAAGAGACGACCTTTCTCCACGAAATTAAGTATCGAACTGTTTCAGGTACTTCTACATCTTCTTGGATTTATATTTTTTTGCAAGAAATTGGTTTAGAGTTTTATTAAAATATAAATAGTTGATTGTTGTATTGTTGTATTGTCACATCGTATATTTTTTTATACATTTAAAGCACTTAAACTTACAGGAGTATTAACTATGTTCATGAGTATGGGTTAATTTAATTCTATTGGAATTACAAGTTTAATCATTTTTAAATAAAAGTATTTAAATTAAATTCCTTTACAGAAATCAAATAGATTTAATTAATATAAAATTTAATTAATATAAAAAAATAACACATGTATAAACCATTATAAAAGGCCCCAAATAACCATATGCTTCCATCTATATTTTTCTTATTTTTTTTCAAATCCGCCCTGATAACACTGTTCAAGTTTTTAACACGAAATTTCTAGTACTAACGTGAAAACCATATGGTTGTGTTTGGATGAGCCCCCTGACTACTACTCCACCGATGAAAGTGCCAATTTGGCTCATTGGGAAAAATTTATGGGGTTTTTTTTGAATTTCGGTCAATTCGTCAATTTTTGACTATTTTCAGCCCATTTAAGTCGCTTTTCCTGTATTCAAAATTTCTTGTGTTATCATTATACGGCTCACAATTACTATTTCCACCATTAGAACGCACATTTCAACTGAGAAAATCAAAATTTTTAGCCTATTTTCATGATTTTTGCCCATTTTTCATCGATTTTCCCCATTTTTTTGCTGTTTTTATGCGCTTTTTGTAGTTTTTGCGCAAACTTATCGACATAATTCTTACCGTTTTTCCTTTTTACAATATATTATGCAATATTATTGCCAGTTCAAGCAACTCAACACACTTTTTAATACAAAAACCATCCTTTTTTACGCTTTTTCGGTAATGTGCGTCGACAATTAAAAGGAAAAAGGAAAGTGTACTTTTTTAATTATTTGGGTTTTTTCCGTTGGCTACCTGCATGATTTTTTTACACAAACGCACACGAATCAGGTATATAGCCATCCTTTTTTTATTTTTTATAGGTGTTCATTGATCGATTTTTGTCATTCAACAAGTGTCTCCGAACGCCTAAAGTACGATTTTTTTAAAGTGATGAAAAAGTAATAAAAGTATAAATAAAGTTTCCAGTTTGAAGTGATTAATTTTTACGGTAAAAAATGGATGAATGCCTGAAAAAATTCAATCATTACTGTTATATGTGCTGAAAGTGGACCATTATGTCGTCTAAGAAAAAAATTACTGATGAAATTGTAACATTGTACGAGCAGTACTTCAATTTTCCAGTGATTCGTAATGTTGACTGGGTGCCTAAAATGGCTAGTTCATCATGTGCAGCACGTTTGTATGATTGGCGAACAGGTCGACGGGAAAGCATGCCATATGGAATACCGATGATTTGGTCAGAGCCAGTCGACCACGAAAAAAGCATGTGCTACGTATGTAAAAATAATGTTGTGGGTATGAACAGAAGAAAGGCGATGGAATATATTTACCAAAGTGTTCCGTCAGCTCAAACCACTCTTCCCCATTCTCCGCCAGTGCCAATCCCGAGAAAACCGAGTCCAACCGAAGACTACATCCCACCATCTTTTTTTTCGGAGCCAGAATTGAATTTTTCTTTGTATCAGCCATCAAAAATTACGCCACCATGCAAACACATTGAAGTTACACAACAGCGCTTGAACATAATGTCAAGACAACTAAAGTTGTCACAAAATAAAACCATAATTCTTGCTCAACATCTTAAAGCTTTGAACATCCTGTCACCAGAAGTTAAAGTGTTCGGTTCGCGTGGTCGACAGCATGAATTTGTACCGTTTTTTACTCGCAACGAAAACAATTCATTTACGTACTGTAATGATATCAATGGTTTGATGTTGGCCATGAATTACATGTACAATGCGGACCAATGGCGGTTGTTCATCGATGGATCGAAGAGCAGTCTCAAAGCTGTGCTGCTGTATTTCGATAATACAAAAAACTCTGTGCCAATTGCGCTTGCCGTGAAAACAAAGGAAACGTATGATTCCATGAAACTAATCTTGGATTCTGTGAAATACCATGAACATTGTTGGAAAATATGCGCTGATTTGAAAGTGGTTGCACTTATCTGTGGCCTTCAAACTGGTTACACTAAAAATATGTGCTACTTGTGTACGTGGGATTCGCGATATACACCACAGTATCAAAAACGAGATTGGTTACCGAGAACAAATCGTCTAATCGGGCAGCAGAACGTTATCCACGAGGAGTTGGTGCCGATGGATAAGGTATTGCTGCCACCATTGCACATTAAACTTGGGTTAATGAAGAATTTCATCAAAGCGTTACTGGTGCGTGGAAATAGATTGGCATTTGGACGATTGGAGTACATTTTTCCACGCTTGAGTGAAGCGAAAATTAAAGAAGGTAAATAAATATTTGGAATTCTTTTTCCGCCAAACAAAGATGAAGCATTCTTGAAAGTTTTTATATAAAATCATATATTTATTTCAGGTGTGTTGAATGGCCCAGACATTCGCAAACTGATGAAGGATGAAGACTTCAAGAATGTCCTTCAAGAGGCGGAACTCATCGCTTGGGATAGCCTGAAAGCAGTGATCGAAAAAGTTCTCGGCATTCATCGAGTGGACAATTGGCGTGCCATTATTGATGATATGCTGCAATCTTTCGAAACCATCGGTGTTCGAATGTCGTTGAAAGTGCATTTCATGCATCACCACCAGGATCACTTCGAGCGTCAGTTGCCGTCTGAATCAGACGAGCATGGGGAACGTTTCCACCAGGTATCAGCACAGTTGGAACACTGGTATAGTGGAAAAAAATTAGATTCACTTTTGGCAGATCTTTGCTGGAATTTGTTAATGGAATTGGAGGATAACGAATGATATTCCATTGCTTATTTCTCTATTTCAATTGCCAATTTAAAATGAATTACATTAATACAGAGAAACACGCATTTCCATTAATTTTTATACCGAAAAAATGTATTCAACCACAAAAAATTTATTTAAATCAATAAAAAACGCGAAAATCATCCGAAAAAGCGTAAAAATGGATGGTTTTTGTATAAAAAAAGTGTGTTGAGTTGATTGAAATGGCAATAATATTGCATAATATATTGTAAAAAGGAAAAACGGTAAGAATTATGTCGATAAGTTTGCACAAGAACTACAAAAAGCGCATAAAAACAGCAAAAAAATGGGGAAAATCATGAAAATAGGCTAAAAATTTTGATTTTCTCAGTTGAAATGTGCGTTCTAAAGATGGAAATAGTAATTGTGAGCCGTATAAAGATAACACAAGCAATTTTGAATACAGGAAAAGCGACTTAAATGGGCTGAAAATGGTCAAAAATTGACGAATAGACCGAAATTAAAAAAAACCCCATAAATTTTTCCCAATGAGCCAAATTGGCACTTTCATCGGTGGAGTAGTAGTCAGGGGGCTCATCCAAACATAAAAATATGGTTTTCACGTTAGTACCATTTTACAACTTGAACTGTGTAATTTATAGCTGTCTTAACACTTAGAATTGCTACAGAAAAGTGATCCCGTCTCTGGAAAATTCTAGTATTTTGAATAAAATTGGACACGGATGTAAAGTTAATAATTTAATTTATACAAATCATTTAAAAAGTTTGGCAACTGTATATATGTGCATAAATATATACATATATATCACATCATTTTGTTGAATATTTGACATTTTAATATATTTCATTGATCAACACATGCTTTTTCTATATCGCAAAAATTTATCAGATCAGAAATATGTAAAACATGTATATCACTGAACCAGGGAGCAGCTATGATTTTATACCAAACGGATTTTTCAACTGTAATCATCAGCCAATACAACTCTGCTTTCAGTTTTTGCCGGCAACCTATCATCAGCTCATGCCCACAATGTTTTGAACGCGTCAGCAAAAAAATAAAAATTTGGTGTTATCAAGTTCTCTTCTTCAGTGTTGCACAAACGTTAAGTTTTTTCACAAATGTATAACGAAAATTAAAAAATTTTCTTAATTCTCGAAAATCTCAAAAAATTCTTTATTCATTTTTATGAAATTTATTTCGCAACTAATTCAAGGTATTGCCTACAATATATCAGAATTTTAAGTTAAGAATCAAAAGGGGTTCACGTTTTCTCAGCTGTTCCGAAGGTGTCTTGGATATTTAATATGAACTGTTGTATATTCACATTCACTATGACAAATTTTAATATTTCTTGCCAATCATGGGAAAATCGATATGCACGTTTAACAAGAGACCACGTGTAGTTAAGCTCCGTACCCAGATTTTCGTTAGCACATCCGATGTCCTTTCGAAAGAATATTTAAAGTAAACATTTTAAATATTTCTACTCCTTAAATGATGCCAATATGGATATCAGATGAGAGAAAATAATATATTCCTTATTTTTTTTATTAAACTACAGTATAATTAGGTATCAAATTAAATGAATTTTAAAGACGCATCCACTGATATATTAAAAATGTGCATACATGGCCTTACATTTTGGTTATTTAAAAATACCTTATTTATACGGGTGGTTGTTGTTTTGAGTTGAAATTAACATATAATAATGCTTATTTAATTTTATCGAGGTAGTGTCTGGGCTTTTATCACATTTCGGTAGTGTTCGGGTTTTCCCGAAAAAGTTTTTTAACCCATTTTTAAATATTTCAAATAAGTGGTACCCTGGAACCACCACATGGGCAAGTTGGGTATCAAAATTTTTGTTTTCTCGAGTACTTCAATACTGCTAACAACAAAATTTTAATTTAAAAAATTTTGCATTTTTTGTCACACTTTCAGTTCCAAAACTTTTTATTTCTAACCCTTATCTACATTATTAGTTTTTCGTTTTTGTTTTATGCAACCACTATTTTAATTATCAAAATTTCGCTTTGTTTTTAAACTATTTCAAGAAAAACTCGATGATTTTTCAAATTTTAATGCAAAATAATTTTTGTTGACGTCTGTTTTATGTTTTATTTTAACAAACAAAATTCGCTAGTTACATTAAAAACTAGAGGTCTTAAACTAAGAAATGAGAAACTGTTAATTCCCCATAGATTTCTGTACAGAGAGAATTTCTTGGACGAGTTTTAATGAAATTTTTTTCACTAAACAGATGAAGTTTTCTTCACAATATGAATAAAAAAAATTTTCAACTTTATGAAGAAGATTCATAATTTTAACGAAACTAATATTAATGAAACTTTTTCATTAGTTGTATGAAGTTTTTAATAATTAATATGACATTTTTTCATTCTTCGAAGAACTGCATTAATTTAATGAAAAGTTTCAACAAACGAGTTCCAGTGACATTTCATTAAACTAATGCACAAATTAATTGATGTCATGTAGAGAACTCTCTCAGTGTGAAAACATCGTTGAAAATTTAAACAAATTATTATACTCAAATGTCATCTTAGCTTCAGTAGATTTTAAAGCCATAAAAAGTTGTTAGCGTTTTAAGTTAGACTCCACGGTATTGAGACAAAACTTCTAAGAAACATGGTGTTCAATAAAAATTAAAAAGAAGAAGTATCTTGATCACTAATCTAAACTTAAAGTAACTAATTTTAAAACCTTTTCTATATTTGAGAATAGCGTATCAAAATTACAAGAAGATGATGTATTGCAAGAGGAGGTCCTTCAAAAAACATAAATTTGTCGAATAGTGAATTTCTTTAAGAAAGGCCGAAAAAAATAATTACAATTTTTTTTGAAATTTTTTGATAGATATTTGCCTTATAAAGGGTCCGCCAAATAATTTTTTTTTTTTTGAAAATGCTATAAAAAAAAACTACTGTATATTTTCTCAAATTTCTTTTTTTATTTGAAAGTACAATCCTTCCGGTTAATAATGGAAAATAATTTCATTCAAATGGCTGCCTCGGCTGGCCATGCAGTAGCCTACACGATCGGTCCAATTTTTAAGCACATTATCACCAATGGCTTCCTGTTCCGTCCTGTTGAAACCAAATGTTGCCAATATCCTCCTCTTCAATTTTTGTGAACAAAAATTCGTTCAACATGGCCCAATAACGATCGCCATTGACTGTAACGGCCACTCCTTGCTCATTTTCGAAGAAAAATGGCAATTTTCGCACACATTCTGCAACATTACCATGATTTTCAAAGTAATGTCGCAATATTTCCCAGCGTTGTTCAAGCGTATACACAACCATATTCGTTCAGCGGAAGGATAAAACTAATTATCTGTCAAATCAGACATGAGCTAAGTGTTACCATTCACGAAATAAGCGCTAGTTGAAAAAAAAACGTTAGATGGCGGACCCTTTATTATTATAGAGAATAGATTTTTGAAAAAATATTAACCCTTCAAGTGCATACTTACCGTCAAAGTTTGAATATTCAACAACAAGAGAGCGTGATTTAGCTATAACATTTACATAATATGCTTACTGGAATACCGACCAGCATTTCTACCGAGTTTTGTGAAAATATTCGCACAAAATACATGCTGGGTAAAAAATGGGTTAACTTGTTTTTATTTTATGCTACGTGTGAGTGTGTGTATTTGTTTAGTAGTAGAATTAACACAACTTTGTAAACTATACAGATGTGTGAGTTGTTTTGTTGTGGTTTGGCTTTATTTTGCAAATTTGTATACACGCCTTTAGTTATTTAAAGTTTTTACCCTTTTGTTGATGTTGGTTTTTTTGGTACTGTTTACCAATGCAAATTATATGTTTTTTTCATACAAACAGCATTGGTGGAATTTGATGTATTATCTCCTCTTTTTTTTCATGAGGTTTAAACCGTTGAAATTCTGTTGGCTCCAATATGTGTTGAATTATTTTAATACCTGTTCAACACATTGTTAACTACAGTATTGTGTGTATTTGTACCGTACTGACAAGTATTGAAACATGATAAATCAATAATGTTGAATATGAAAAAGTAAACGTTATGTAATAATATGATTACCCAGCAAAAAATACTGCTTGCAAGTAGTTTCGGCAGGAAAATTGAACAGTTAAGCGCTTGCATTATTGGTGATAACAGGAACAACAAAAAACTAATATAACTGTAAAAAATATTACTTGAGCCAGAGTACAAACTAAAATTTGTTTTATATAAATAGAATATTTTTGGTCTTCGAAGTTTAGTAACGTCATGATGCTTGTTAGGAAAAGACCTAACCACGTGCTTGATTACTAAGAAGACAAGAATGGAGCAAAATTGATTTGGTTGAATTGGTTTTTTGTTAAAGTTCTGCCTATTATGGAGGCTCTAACTTTCCTAAAACTTCGGGTTCTGATGAGATCTTTAGCCAGATCGAAATACCAGTATCAACCTAGCTAATATGTTTGATTTGCTTTATTTTTGTAAATATACGGAGGTTGAAAGCTCGTTATAAATTGAAAATAACATAAAAATAATCTCGATGTATATAAAAACAAAAAACTAATATAACTGTAAGGAATGATTTTTGTTCGAGATAGCTCGCTCGGAAGCACTTGTTTTGATATCCAAAACGTGCTTATTTCAGAGATCTAAAAAAAGGTATGAATTCACTGATTTTAATAAGTAAATGTTCTTATCATCACCATTTTTTCGTGCTTTCGCGAAGCCATAAAGTGTGTTAGACAGAGCCCTATCGCTTCTTTTAACGTACTACTGCAAGCTTTTAATCTTGGGAAGCAGAAAAGAAGCATAAAATAAACAGATAAAAAGCAAAACAGAAGCAGTTATCAAATTTCTGCTGGGAATCTACAGCTTCAGTTTTTTGTAAAAAAATGTATATTGTCATAAATTAACATATTGTGGTATAATTGACGTATGAGTAATATTTATTATATTTCACTGTGACGTACGATTGATAAAGTATTAAATATTCAAAATTCGTTAATTTTACTGAAATCGATTGGTACAGCTGAATTTTGGGTTTCGCAACAAAATTTTTCTAATGCAACTGAATTGTAATTGCGATATCCAAAACATTTCGAAATCACATTTGAATTAGGTTGTACTAAACGAATTCTTCGTTGTTGCAACCAATATAGGTTTTGATATTTAGTTTGCTATTAATTTTTCTGTTTGTAATAACACAGTGCAACAAATGAAGACTCGACAGTATAGGTTCGATTGTACTACCAAAGGTTAGCACTTAGGAAATTATGTTGGTAAAGACGACAGCAATTGTAGTCAAAAACAAATGAAATTTCATTTAAAAAAAGGACGACTTACATTTCATTAAATTCAACTAACATTGTCATTTGTTTTTTAATGTTCAAAAATGACTAACAATTGTAGTAAAAATGAACCACATGGTAGTAAAATATAAACAAACATTTATTTATTTTTATTTTTTTAAATAACAAAAAACAACTGTAAAAAATGAATGTAAAATAATAAAACAGTCATTTGATGTGAGTTGTTTTTTTAAATGAACTACAAGGTTAGTTAAAAATTTTATTTGTTCTAAAAATGACTTACATTTACATTAAAAATAAAGAAACTGTATTACAACCCAAACAACTACATATTTTTAAAGCAGAAGTTCCCTGAGTGAGTAAAACCCTGTACTCGGTTTGGCCAGTTTGACTACCAATTTTTTGTTATGGACTTTAAAAGATTTTGAAAATCAGTGCACCACTCAAAAAAAGGTGTCCTCAATTTTTGGCCAACAGCACATATTTTTACTAAAAAGTGCGGAAAAAATGATTTTATGCACATAAAATTTTTATAAAATTTGTTCAGTAGACTCTTCACTACATTATTGCCAAATATAGTTAAGCAATATCATCAAGTCTGAATTAGCTGTTGGACAAAAACTGAGGACGCCTTTTTTTGAGTGGTGCACTGATTTTCAAAATCTTTTAAGGTCCATAAAAAAAAATTGGTAGTCGAACTGGCCAAACCGAGTACAGGGTTTTACTAACCTTTGGTAGTACAATCGAACCTATACTGTCTAGTCCGTGCATTTTTTTCACAGTTGCACTGTGTAATCGACTCAAATACAAATTCTGACTATGTATGTGAGCTAAATGTTAAATTTTTTTTTTAAATTTTAATATTTTCCCATAATGTTGAAAAAAATACTGTTTAATTCCATTTAAAAACAATTTACGAAACGTAATAAATAGGCTTTGTGGTAAGATTTTTTCGACTGCATTATATATATCTGCAGTAAACTACAGTTTCGAAGTCTAAAGGACGACAAAAAACATTATTAAATGGTTTGCGTTAAATAAATAAAATAAAGGGTTGTAGGGATAATTTTTGAAAAGTTTCGTAAATTTTTTTGTAAGCATTGTTATAGAATCGAATAACGGGTTAATTAAAGATTAATTGTTTGTTTCGATTTTGGTATCGATAGATGTATTAACGAAATATTGATATTATTGAATAAATTTACCAAAAATTTACAACCGTTTTTAATCATAAAAAAGCTCGGATTTATTAAAATTTTATATCAAATAAGTACAACACTTTGAGACCTAAACTCACAATTGTGAGCTTTGATGTCTAACGGGAAATGAAAATAGGTAATCAATTTACCAAAACCCTTAAAGGGTTTTGAAAACTTAGCTCAAATAAAAATTTTATAGAATTTTGAAGTTTGGCTCTTTTTGATCGTTTTTTTTTTTTTCACTAAGGTGAAAACTAAACAGTTACAAGATTATTTAATGCACACAAAAGCATATTTTAACGAGTCATCGCATTAGATCCGATATGAAACTACAAAACAAAACATTTTTAATCTACACTGAGCAAAAAAGATGAGTTAATTTCACAAAATTTATATTTTTGGGTTGGTTTGTTTTTATATTTTCTTATTATCATCGGAACATGAGCTGTCAAAATTGAGCGTTTTGGGTACAACGCTAAAAATGATGTTCATATATATGATCATACATGTGTATATCTGAATATATATGAAAACATATAGTTCAACATATTATAATAAATGGTCTCATATATGTCGGATCCTAACTTTGCAGGTATATGGTCGTATATGCACTCTAATTAATTTCTGTTGAAATTTACCCAACTTATAGTAGGAAACTGTACTCCTACTATAAGTTGGGTAAATTTACTCTATGTGTGTAAATGAAAAAAATACGCACATTGAGAGTAAGTTTGTGAACACAAAGTTGGTAAATTTACAATGGAAGTGCGTAAAATTTTGATAAAATTTATAAATAAATGAGTAATTTTACCAAAATTTCGTGTAATAAAACATGATTTACGTGCAATTATACGTATAAAATGCGTAAAAATACATATTTATAAGCGTAAAAACCCCCTAAAAATGCGTATCTTTACCTTCCGGTAAAAAAGAATAACAGCCCAAAAAATTTTTCAAATAAAAAAAAAATTAATTTTTAGAAAGAGTTTTATTAATGTGTTGTATAATAATAAATTTAATAATAAATATTTGTATATAAGTTGTTGTACATATACAGAGCTTCAAAGATTGAATTCTATTCTAAAAAAAATTAAATCGGATTTTTGTAAATCGAATGATTTTTTTTCTTCAATCATTGCGAATTCAATAATTGGGAGTTCACTCTATTTGTAACTTAATCGATTTAGAATTTGCCGAAACCGGCGAAATTGAAAAATACCGCCAGAATTAAAAAAAAAATCGCTAAAATCGAAAAAAATATCGTTAAAATGAAAAAAATCCCAAAAATTTAAAACAATCTCCAAAATTAAAAAAACGCCAAAAATGTAAAAATTACTTAAATTGAAAAAATCGACAAAATTTAAAAAAAATCGCCAAAATTAAAAATAAATTACTAAAATTTGCCAAAATTAAAAAATCGCCAAAATTAAAAAAAAATCGCCAAAATTAAAAATATCGCCAAAAATTTCTAACAGTGAAAACATTGCCAAAATGAAAAAACTTCAAAATTTAAAAACGGCAAAAGTAAAAAAAAAAATCGCAAAAATTTAAAAAAAAATCACCATAATTGATAAAAAATTGTTCAAATTGGAAAAAGTTGTCCGTGTCTTTTATTTATCTCTGTTAGTTTTTGAAACATAGGCGATGTTTCAAATAAATACTCTATTTTATCTGCGATGCTTACTTTTCGAGAAAAACGCGATTTACGAATCCAGCCAATCAAATCGAAATTTAGGATCGTTGTAGGGGTAATGGGGTTGAGTTTTGAACAATGGTGCAGCAATTTTTCCCCCAGCTCCATTAGTTTTCGTAATATGTACCTTTTAAAAATTGACTAAATAAAAAACCGTCCATAACTCAAAAAATAAAAAAGCAACTGGAAAAATGTTTTCACAGGTGTTCAAAACTCAACCCCAATACCGGCCTGATTGGCTAGGTTCCTAGATCGCGTTTTTCTCAAAAACAAAACATCGCAAAGCAAAAAGAGAATTTATTTGGAACATCGCCTGTGTTTCGAAAACTAATAAAGACACATTTACAGCCATTTTAAGTTTCTCGTCAATATTTTTCGTTTTTTCAATTTAAGCTTTCGTTCCAATTTGAAAATTTGTTTAATTTTTGGCGATTTTTTTTGCAAATTTTTTATTTTTAATTTCGAATTTTTTTTTTTTCATTTTTAGCTATTTTGCTAATTTTTGGCGATTTTTTTAATTTTTGCCGATTTTCTTTTAATTTTAGGGATTTTTCTAATTTTTTGCGATTTTTTTAAATTTCAGCGATTTTTTTAATTTTTGGCGATTATCTTTAAATTTTAGCGTTTTTTTTAAATTTGGAGATTTTTTTTTAATTTCAGCGATTTTTTTTTATTAATTTTTTTCATTTTTGGTGATTTTTTTTATCTTAAAGATTTTCTAAATTTAAGCGATTTTTTCAATTTTACCAATTTTTTTCAATATTGGCAATATTTTTAAATCGATTGAGTTAAAACCGACTGAATAAATCGAATGAAGAATTTTATTCTCTAAAATATTTTTCCACAATTAGGCTGCAAACACTTGGAAAGAAACTATAAACTAAACACTATCGCAACTACTACAGTTATAAATTTATTTTTTCACTAAAATTCTCAATAAATTAAATTTTTTAGATTTTGTTGGCTTTTTTTAATTTGATTAATTTTTTTTCAATTTAAAAATGTCAAAATATTTATTACTATTATAAGTTAGTATATTTACAAACTTTGTGCGTAAAAATTTTATTTAACAAAATAATACTACTTTTAGGCATAATGTGTTTAATTGTAAACACATAATTGGTAAAAATACTGTAAGTGGGTATTATTGTATATAAAAGTATGCGCAAAATAGTTTTACGCATTTTGATGTATAAATTTACCGAATTTGCGTAATAATACATGAAAATTTACTCGTTTTATAGTAGTAAATTTACAATCATTTTTTAGAGTGTGTTTATATATGCACATATATGCTTCATATCTGTTCATATATGGTTCTTTAATTTATTTTTCAGATTATTGTAGATTCTAGAATAGATGAAGAAGACGCCATTTGTTCAATCTTGAACGTAATATTTATTTTATCAATAAGGTTTAGTAGAATATAATTTTCTTCTTTAGAAAATTAAATGTAATAAAACTGAAAAGAGTCATAATGGCATATTATTTTCTATTATTTGTGTACAGGCATTAGTCTTGTGACCAATGCATCGTATTTTTTGAAGTAGTTCATTGCCCTAGGTTTTTTTGTTAATATGCTTACAGCATAATTTTTAAATAATTTTATTACTAACTGTCTGTGGTATAGAATATTAGATAATACCTAAATAATGCATTTAGGTCCAAGGTGTCGCAAGACATATTTTTATTAAAGCAGTTTAAGAAAAAATTTCAAAACTTTGTTTGCAGGGCGCCACTGGTCAATGCTATCCGATTTTTCTTAAATTCGTACCACCTAACTTTTAGACATAGTACAACAATAATTGATAAAAATCGAAAGTTGAAAAAAAATTCCGCTCTAGTGTTTTTCATATGTAAATATATGATCAGCTACACCCGTATACAGTGGCGGATCCGGCCAAAGCTTTTGGGGGGATAACATTTGAAAGCACTTTAAACAAGGTTGACAGCCTAATCGAAAAACTGGTTTAGTAAAGATTTATAGCTTGATTCGATTTCGGTTTCGGTAGCGCTATTTTATTCGGAAATAGTATTACCGGAATATCGATATTATTACATAATTTTAAAAACAAATCAAAATCGTTTCTAATAATAAAAAGCTCGAATTTATTAAATTTTTATTTAAAACACATGGTTATCACACATGATCAAATCAATATATACATGATACGAGAAACACTTTACCAATTTTTTTGTAATTTTGATTTTTGTAAAACACGGACATGAACGTAGTGATTGTCCGCGTTGGCTTACTTAGATTTTAAACAAAATTGTATGAAAAATGGAATTTTGTAAATCATCTTAGGGTTATTTCAATCACTTGAACAATCAAAACTATCACTTGCATTTGTTAGGTGTTAAATGAATAAATATGTACTTAAACACAAAAGGCTATAACCCTCTGACTACCCTTCTAAACAACAGTCTACAAATTTTGAAAAAATATAAGAAATATGATAATGCAGTAAAACGCAATATTTTTCTTTAAGTATGTTCATCAGGATCTTTGTCATTGAAACTAATCTCATGCAGTAACTGTTTATTAGGGAAATATAGTCGCAACTAAACTGACAATAATCCATGCGTAAAAATAAAGGGTCCACCAAATAACTTTTTTTTTAACTCCTGAACCAATTGGACTTTGTATGGCGTCATACCAAGGTCTTTATGCAAAATTCGTCTCAATGATGTCTCCGAAATGTTCAATTGTTGAGAACGACGGTGAATTGATGTTGATGGCGCTTCACCCAGACTTTCTGAAACAGCAGCAATATTCTCGGGTGTACGCACTGTTTTTGGCTTTTCGCGCTTTGGTTTATCGATGAGGATGCCAGTTTCTTTCACTTTTTTCACAAGATAGCGAACATACGGACCATATTCGTTTAGCGGAAGGATAAAACTAATTATCTATCAAATCAGACATGAGCTAAGTGTTACCATTCATGAAATAAGCACTAGTTGAAAAAAAAAACGTTAGATGGCGGACCCTTTACAAAATTTTTTAAAATAAACGAAAATTTATTCATTTTACAAAAGATTTTGCTGTTTTGACATTTTTTTCGTATTTATAGCATGGATTATTATTAATGTAGTTAAGCTCGAAATCACGAAATTTGGAACGTAGCTACATTTAATGATCAAAACAATACCAAAGAAAGCATTTTTGGTTATTAGAATGTTTTAGTGGTAAGAAAGGGAAGAGCAATTTAAAAAACTCGATTTTCGGAACCATTTTCTGGTCGGTAGAAATGGGAGGGGGCATACATGCAAATATTTTTCTTTAAAATTTTGGGGACCTTAACAAGAATCTGGATTCAACATAGAAATATATCCGCAAACAAAACCCCTAAACACACTTACGCAAGAGTATCAGAATAAAGACACCGATAACACCACTTTTTTTTACACAATTTCTTTTTTATTGTTAAAAAATAACAAATACACAATTAAACACATTTTCAATAAAACTAAATAGTTAACATTTTAATAATTTCCATTTAGAAAAATTCATTTTATATCGTTTTTTTGTTCATTGTTTATTATATTAATGTTTAAGGTTTGCCAATACTAAATTGTATGAATTCCTGCAAAAATAGTGAAACATTTTTGTATTTTTTTTTTTGTATATTTATTTATTAAAATTCAATCTCTTGGGGTCGAAGTAGCAAGTGTTGCAGGGGTCCTTGAAGCGTATATACAGCAAATCTATTGATAATGCCATAGCCTATCAGGATTCCAAAGACCGACCATGCGTGGTTCAGTACCACACCCGGCTAGAGGTGTCCCTGCTTTCGCAGAACATGGCGGATCTAGAGCGGACACTCGATAAAAACCCGTAATCCCCTGTGTTACCTTACCGTGCCCATGGGATGAATAGCACTACGTTAGTGTGTTTTCGAACGGTGGCCTCCAGGACGAGGCGAACCCTGGTTGTATTAGCCCGCTGGTAGTACAGGGCTCTGCTACTATGCGTTCTTTTTAATCCCTTATTATTCTTTATTTATAGATGGATTTAAAAAACCAAAAACTTAATAATGAGCAAGAGAAGACCGACGCAGGTCTATCCTCAACCAGTCAAGAGGTATTATGCCTAAAGAGCAGTGAGGGTGCAATCGAAACGGTCGGACAAGCAAAGGACATCTTCTGTCCTAATCTTGCCGAGCCTATGGATGTTGGTAATGTGTCTGAGGACCACTCGGGTCCACCTATAGACGCAGATATTAACATCCCTACGGACGAGGAAGATGAACTTTTAAGCTCTCAACCTAAAGGTGCCGCAAAAGAGGTAAAAGAAGCTCCAGGCGATCAGTCAAAACCAGTGACTGAGAGAGCAAAGCTATGCGGCGCTGCTCGCAACCGCCTGAGGATGTACCTAGATGAAGGCATTGACCTAGAGGTAGCGCGGCGACTGTGTGTCTTACCAATGCGTGAAGCCCGAATGGAGGTCAAAGCTCTTATGGGTAAAAGGAAGAGGGTACGATCTGATGGCTCAACGCCACCAGGATCGAAACAGCCTGCAAAACGGACCGCTGAAATAGCTGCGGATGGTACACCTCGCAAGGTTGAAGGTGGCTCATTGCCAAAGCCGACCTTGACGGCTCCATCTAAGCAGCTAAAGCAAGCGGCACCGTCCTATAAGGAAGCAGTTGCCACAGTAAAGATTGGTGTTATTCCACCTGATTTTCCGGCGACAAGATGGACAGATGAACAGCTACATTCTATCCAAAGAGCTGTCTTGTACAAGATCGCGGAGCTGAGAAAAGGGACCATTAAGCCCAGCTTCTCAAGTTGCTCCTATAAGCCAGGTTGGCTCAGTTTCGTCTGCCGCGATAAGGACACAGCGCAGTGGCTGGAGACTCATGTCCCCACTCTAAAGCCATGGAGTGACGCTGTGTTGAAGGTAGTGGCGGAAGATGAAGTGCCGAAGGCCCAGGTGTTCGTGGGATACTTTCCCGAGAAAGAGGACACGTCCAATGAAATGATTCTTGGACTGGTGGAGGGCCAGAACTGCGAACTTTCGGTTGAGTACTGGAAAGTCTTGAACAGGATCATAAAGGGTGGTATCGTTGAGCTCACCCTATCCATTGATCCAATCTCAGCTGACATACTCAAGCGAAAGAATCACAGGGTGAACTTTGGGTATGGAACAGCGCTGGTAAGACCCACCCGCCAACAATATGGGGTCGAGCGTGTCATACCCGGTAAGGAAAAAACAAATACTTCGACAGCTGCGACTAAATCCGACAAAAGGGTCTCCACCGACCCAACAACGTCGGATGAAAAACCGGGCTGTTCGAAGCACTTTGTAACGCCTAGTTCTTCTGAGCCCAAAGCTAAAAAGACGGCCAAACAAAAGGCTCCCAACAGACCGAGAAAATGGGAGAGAAACTCGGCAGAAGAGGCGGTTCTGCTGAACTCCAATAGAGGCAGGAAGGTGGCAAAGCGTGCCGCAAAACACGCCTAAAATGATGGCTGCCCGAAAAGGTAAGACGCCAAGGCACCTAAGGTGCTTACAGGTGAACCTTCACCATGCCAAAGCGGCATCGGACATCGCTCACAGAAGGTTCACCACTGATGCCCTGGATGTTGTATTTATCCAGGAACCATGGGTGCACGACGGAGCCATCAAGGGGCTTAACGCCAATCAAGGTAGGCTGATTTACGATTATCAGCATAGTCGGCCCAGAGCGGCCATCCTTGTTAGAAACAATATAACATTTCTTCCAATTTCAGAATTCGTTTTGGGAGACTTGGTTGCTATTTGGGCAAAGGTGCCCTCTTTATCTGGGGAACATGAGGTAGTACTGGCCTCAGCGTATCTACCTGGCGACACCAACACGGTACCAACAGCTGAGGTCTCGGCCTTAGTGGAATATTGCCGAATGAGGAACCTAAGTTGGATCCTCTGTTGTGATGCCAACGCACATCACACGATATGGGGAAGTACCAATATAAATAAACGTGGTGAGTACCTACTTGAATTTATATGTAGTAACAATATAAACATAGTGAATAGGGGTGACGAGCCGACTTTCAGGAATTCTATTAGGACAGAGGTCTTGGATCTCACTCTTACTAGTTCTGATATGTCATTTGCCATCTCAAACTGGCATGTATCCAATGAACTGTCAATGTCGGACCATCAACATCTGGTATTTGATGTTGCTAGTGCATTGGACTCATGCCAGGTTTATCGTAATCCCAGACGCACAAACTGGGAGGATTTCCGATACAATTTGGAACGAGATGCAGATGTCTCTAAAGGGCTCATTCTGAGCACTAGAGAGATTGATCATGCGGCATCCGAAATGCAATCGAATCTAACTTCTGCTTTCTTTTTGAGCTGCCCCCAAAAGACCAGGAAGACGAAGAGGGACGTTCCATGGTGGAATGATGGTCTGGAGAAGCTTAAAAAGGAAGCCAGAAGACTGTTCAACAGGGCAAAGGAAACAGGTGACTGGGTCACCTATAGGGCCGCACTCACTGAGTACAATAGAGAACTACGCAGATCCAAAAGGACCACGTGGCGCAACTACTGTGAGAAGATCTCTGATCTTCCAGAGGCGGTGCGAATACAAAAGGCCCTGTCACAGGATCATACAAATGGTCTCTGCACTCTTAGGAGGCCGGATGGCTCATACACGGAATCTCCCACTGAAACTTGTAAACTCTTGCTCGATACTCACTTCCCAGGATGCGTTGACAACTGCGGGTCCGCTGTGATTCAGAGAATCCCGAACCTGACAGGTAGGTACGTACGCCTGGCGGGTGCAATCTTTCAGGAGAACCGGGTAAAGTGGGCGATAGATGAATTTTCTTCATTTAAATCTCCGGGTCCAGATGGGATCTATCCTTGTCTCTTACAGAGAGGGATGGACTTAATTGTCCCACAACTGGTTAGGATATTTAGATCGAGTCTATTATTCGGACATGTACCGAGACCCTGGAGGGAGGTTAGAGTGGTCTTTATACCGAAGGCGGGGAAAAAGTCTGAGCAGCTACCCAAGTCCTTCAGACCAATTAGCCTGAGCTCGTTTCTCCTCAAGACAATGGAGAAAGTCTTGGATCAGTATATTAGGGACACTTACCTCAGACGAAAGCCGATACATGAGCTACAGTTCGCGTATCAACGGGGTAAGTCTACCGAAACTGCTATCCATCATGTTGTCACAACAATAGAACGGGCACTGGAGGCAAAGAACATTGCCCTTTGTGCATTTATTGATATACAGGGCGCTTTTGACAACACGTCCTACGATGCGATTAGGGTATCCATGTCTAGGAAGAGCATTCCTCCAATCATAATTGATTGGACATTGGAGATGCTCCGCACTAGGATAATCACGTTCGGAATAGGGACTACTTGTAGGACCGTGAATGCGACCAGAGGGTGTCCTCAGGGTGGCGTTTTGTCGCCTTTACTATGGACACTGGTCATTGATGAATTACTCGAGGGTCTGAACGACTTGGGTTTCAGGACCTATGGATACGCCGATGATCTTGTCATTTCCGTTGTGGGTTGGGATGACAGGACCATCTCCGAGCGTATGCAACAGGCTCTGAACTTCACTCTTTTGTGGTGCCGGGAAAAGGGGTTGTCTGTCAATCCGTCGAAGACAATCCTGGTACCATTCACGAGAAGGAGAAAACTTAACCTGTCTATGCCGGTCGTTGAGGGCGTAACGGTTGGCTTCTCTAGCAGTGTTAAGTATCTTGGAGTGACTCTTGATAGCTCCCTCACCTGGAACGAACATCTTGACCACGTCTCCAAGAAGGCCACCAGGGCATATTATGCCTGCCAGAGGCTTTTCGGGAGAACATGGGGCCTAAGGCCACAAATGGTCTACTGGTCGTTCAATACTATTGTTAAAACCGATGATCACCTATGCTGCCCTTGCATGGTGGCCAAAAGTTGAACAGAGTAAGGCAAGGGAGGCTCTTAAGAGAATCTACCGTCTTGCGTGTGTTGGCATTACAGGGGCCGGCGGAACTTGCCCGACGGATGCCTTGGGGGTTATGCTGGGGATCCCGCCATTGCATATTTCTGTAATGGAGGTTGCCAGTATGGGTTCCTCTAGACTAAGTGAATTCGGTGGCATGAGGGGAGGCGACCTAAGGGGTCACATGAGGATCGCGCGAATCCTAATAGATGACCCAATTTCTAAGGTTGCGGACAAAGTGTCACCGGAGTGGATCTTTGATAGATATTTTGATGTGTTATTGTTTGACAGAGACATGTGGACCAATCAATCCTGGGAACCGGAAGATGGTTCTCAGGTGTGGTTCACTGATGGCTCTAAGCAGTCGAATGGGAACACGGGTGCGGGCGTCTTCGGACCAGGCTTCCAGCGTGCCTTACCTATGGGTAAATATCCGTCCATTTTTCAGGCGGAGATTTGGGCCATTTGTGTCTGTGCATTGGAATGCCTGCGAAGGGGAACTCGCAGATCTCGCATCTACATTCTTTCTGACAGTCAGGCTGCACTGAGGGCCTTAATGGCCTATAAGGTGTCGTCCGGGTTGGTCATGGAATGCATTCAGACTCTCAATAGGCTCGGTAGAGGCAACTCTCTAACCTTGGGGTGGATTCCTGGTCATGAGGGGCATGAGGGCAACGAGAGGGCAGATTGTCTTGCCAACCGCGGGGCCCGAAAGCCCTTTATTGGTCCTGAACCATTCTGTGGAATACCTGCGGGGTATGTTAGGGAAAGGCTCAGGGCATGGAGAGAGTCTGAATTCTCTAGTTACTGGGAAAACTCTCCTGGTCAGCGCCAGGCTAAAAGATTGATCTCTTTTTCCAGTAGGGGGTCGAGGCGACTCTTGTCGCTTGAAAGGGGGGGTTTGAGGACCCTGGCGTCGTACTTAACTGGACACTGTAATCTCAGATACCATCTGCACAAGAAGGGTCAATCGGACACGGATTTGTGTAGGTTTTGCGAGATGGTGTCTGAGACCTCGGAGCATGTTCTCTGCGAATGTCCCAGGCTTTGTGATAGGAGACTTAGGTTTCTGGGTGATCGCTTCATTTCGCCTTCCGACATCACGAACATTTTGCCTAATAGGATAATTGGCTTTATAGGTAGCTTGAATCTGTAGGTAATCTTAGGCAGCACAAAAGACCTACATTGGTCGCGGTGCATAGTGCCTTCTGATCTAATCTAATCTAATATCAAAACATAGGGATTTATAAAATATATATTTTTTATCCTCGCGTTAGGTAAGTGATATGAAGTGTAGGGGATGTAATGAACGCGAGTGATTAAAAAAATTAGGACAATAGTTAAAAACCGGTCTACTCACTTTTCTTTTAAATCAAATGTATTTTGCATTTATTTTTACCTATTAGAAAATTAACAGATTAAAATTTGTAAGAACAAAGTAATTTTAACTATAAGAAATTAATATAAAATCCGAAATAATAAAAGATTTTTTTTATTTTTACTATCAAAAATAAATTAAAAAATTAAAAAAATAATTCCAAATCCGTGAAAATAAACGATTTTCTTTTTTTATTTCTATCAAAAATTAACTGCCAAATTATCAAAAACAACAGCTTTTTACAGTACTTTAGATGATTTTTTTGTAATCTAACTAAAATGAAGCTTTTTTTTTTTTAAATAAAATTTTAAATTCAAATAATCACTGTTACAAAAAACAGTATTTATGAGTAGTTTTTTTTTTAAATAAATGGTCAAAAAATAAGTAAAGAAATATTTGTTTGTAGTTTAAATGTATGTTCCTTAAAAAACAGAGTTTACAATTAACTTTTTAATAATTTACAACTAGTTACTGTTAAAATATTGCGAGTGTAAAATATATAATATTTAAATTATCATATCTTTTGAACCCTTCAACAGACAATTAAAAATTTCCCAGTCAGAAACTGACATTAGTACAAAAAATCAAGCACTGACAAACCGCTGGCTAACCAAGGAATTGTAAATATATTTCTGGCAGAACTCTTGTTTAAGACGCTTTACCAGCATTTTTAAAAAGCGTTGTGCCAGTAATGGCAATGGCTGAGACCAATGGGCCAACGATGGCAAAACGTGTTTTCCCAGGTAAGGAATTATCAACTGCTCAAAAGTCTAACAACTGGGAAAGCATTTATTTTCTAAAACTGATGATTCTTTGTTTAAAAAAGTTTGTAGTCGGAAGGTTCCGAGTTCGATTCCGGTTCCAGGCATACATTTTTTGTGATTTTTTTAATGCTTTGTAATATTTTTTTAATATAAACTCGATTTTTTTTTGTTTCTGGATAAGTTCTTTAAGTGCCAACTTTTTTTTGTTTTCCTAACTTTCGCAGGTTGTTTTCAGCAAACCTTATGCCAGTGCTAACATATTTGAGCCGCCAGCTGTTACACAGCAGCTATAATTCAGTTACATTTTAAACTATCAAGTATTATATGTCTGAGCGGTTAGAGCTGCCAATATGGCGGTCAGTGTTCAAATACGGGAGGGAGCAAAAAATTATATATTAACTTTTTTTGTTTTTAATTTCGAAAAACTATTTTTAGACCAAAAATTTCATGGTGTTACCAACATTTTTCCAACATTGGAAATTTTGTTTCCCCAGTGTTTGTCCGACAATCTTTGAACAGACGGACCTTTTGTTTAATGATGTTATAACTTTGAGGTTGGAAAAGCACTTGTTGCCAGAAAATTTTGTTTTTTTATCGAAAATGATAACGAAATTGAAAACATAATAAATTTTTCTGAAATTAATTTTACAACTAACTTAAAGTATCACTTTCAACATATAAAACTTTCAAGTTGGGAAACGGAACTTTTCCGAATGTACCTTAGATATTTGATATAAAATTTTGTATATTCACATGTCACCCTATACAAATTTCAATAATTTTTGCAACACTCCGGAAAATGATATGCATCCCAGCAAAACCTCAGTAATGGCCAGAAGCTAAGTAACAAGCAGCAGAAATAGGGGCCAAAACTCCCAAAAAACTAAAAACTAAGTGGTTAACAAAATAATTAGTTATTCATATCGTTCGTATGTATAAAGAACTAACAAATATGTGATTACAAAATAAGTAGTAATTAAAAAATAAGTAATTGAAAATACGTCATTATTTTGAATGCTTACAAAAACGACTTCGCCAAATGAAAATAACTAGTGCTGACGCCGAATTATAATTACAATGCTTGGATATTTATTTTCATTATATACCCACGTCCATGGTAATGAAAGCTTGGATGTTAAACAAGAGATATTAAAACAAATAATTTAAATATTTGTGCTCATTAAATGATCCCAGTACACAGAAAAAATGATGGGCCAAAAATATCTAATTAATCGATTGTTTGAATATCAATGGCAATTTAAACAATTTTTTAATTGATTCAGTTAAAAAATTTATTGAATTTTCTAATATATCCAAACAGTGTTGACAACATGTAAACAAAATTTTTAAAAATTTGGCAAACTATTTTTTTTTAATTTTATTTAGATTAAATAATCAAACAAAGGTTTAATTACATCAATATATTATTTAGTTTTTAAATAAAAAGGAAAAAAAATCGCAAATGATTAACTTTTAATAAGTTGAATAATTTACCGATTTCAAATACACACAAAATCGTAGTTATTTCACTAGAGTTTGCAACACTCTTTTTGTTGAGATATTCGTGTACGCACGAAAACTTAATTTAGCTTCGTGTTTTATCTGTGGTAATAAAAGTGCACATGTGGATTTAAATAAACCTTATCGAAAAAGGACAATTAAACTATTATTTTTCTAAATATTTAAATTTTCAATAATTATAAGTGTCATTAAACTATCATGTTAAAGTTGTGTGTGATTTTTTTTAAGAAAGCAATTCAATTACAAGAAAAAGTTCTTTACTTTTATTTGTTTTCTTATAATACATTTTTATATTAAAAAGCTTTCATTTTATTATAAATAAAATGTCAATTTAATTTACAAACCTACATTTCTTTTTTTATTTAATGGGGGGCATATAACAAAAATAAAAAAATTCGAGTTTTCAATTAAAACTACCATTGTTTTCTTCTCAAGTTTCAATTAAAGTTTTAACTAAACTTTTTAATTGAGGTTGTAAAGAAAAACAATAACTCTTTTAATTGATATTATTATTATTTTAATTGAAACAGTTTTAATAAACTGTCTGTAAATTTTTTTAGTTAATACTATCATTTCAGTGGTAGGTGCAAAATCAATTAAAATATTAATTGATTCAATAAAATTTTTAATTGAAACCCGTTTTTAGTTTTTTCTGTGTATGGATATCATATGAATGATAATAATCTCTGATATTCCACAAAATTATTTGTCGTAATTTTTCACGGCCAAACATTTTAAAAATTACTTTTTAAAAATGTGGTCCTTCAATGTCTTTGACTGTTTTTAATTAGTTCGCCGAAAGAAAAATTCATATTCAAGGCTTGACTACACTGTAATACATTCTCAAATTTCAGCGTTTTAGCTTTATTAGTTTAGCAATAACAAAGATTTTAAATATCCATGTGAAAACAAAATTATATTATACTACTCGTATTACACAGAAAAAAAAAATAATTCATTCATAACTATAATAATTTTTTTCATAAACTGTATGAATTCGACATTACTTGTTCTTGCCCAAAACTTTTTCATACTATGGAGGAATTCCTTCATACATATTATGAAAAAATTTCGAATAACTTTTTTTTTCAATTTCCTTAACAAAACAAATAATAAAGATAATTTAATCGCCAAATTCATGTTATTATACGTATTGTAGTGCACTAAAAATGCATTTCTATTTTATTAATTAATAAAAAAAATTCGTACATCAAAAACGCATAACCCACGCAATACAAATATAAACAATTGCCATTCAACCTTAAATTAATAGTCGTAATTAGCAGGTCTTGTGAGTATTTTAACAACGCAACACAATCAACGTAATCTGAAATCTGTGCATGCAGGACCTTTGTATTCCGAAATTTTTCACCTGAAATGCCTGTTGTAAAACAATGTCAGGACAGATTTGAAAGGTCGGATCTGTTGGTTCCTACGACAAACAAATATTATTCAGCCATTCTATTAAAACAACAACATGATTGCGGTCTGAAAAGCCATATGAATGTTAATAATATTATGTGAATGTATTTAGTCATGCAAAAAATATTATTACCTTTTGATTTTCTTTTGTAGTTACAATTTTTCCAAATATAATTCCTCGAAAACAAAGAGAATTTTTTTTTTGAAAACACATTTTTTTCCATTTCAAATAATAATAATTATTTTACTAAGGGCGAGTAACTTTTCTCAGAATAACCAGAGTTTAACTTTAACCGCAAATATATCCATATAAATTTGACATTAATACCTATGCCTTAAACAAAGCCTTAAACTTTGGTTAACTTGAGATAAGTTAGCAGGTCTAAATAGTAGGAGTTTATTCATACATATTACGAAACAAAATCAATGAAAGTAGTTCATACCATGGCATAACAATACATTACGAAAGGCATTAAGGAGAATTAAAGTTTTTTATTTGACATTCTATGGTTTTTTGTTTATTTTTTGTATGTATTTTTACCATTTTGTTTTTGTAATCGAGAGAACATTTTCGTAGTAAGTCTACCAGGTATTGTTTTTCCATTGTTCATAATATTTATGAGGAAATTGTGTTCTGTGTATAATAAATTTATTATATTTGATTTTTGCTTCTGCAGGCCTAATTCAAATGTTTGTTATTGCTAAACTAATAAAGCTAGAAGGCTAAAATTTTAGTAGTGGAGTCAAACCCTGAACATGCATTTTTTATTTTGACGAACTTATTTAAAACCGTCAAGGATATTATTTATTTATTTGTTTATTAAGTCTTTGGATACAAGTCCTTACAGACTAGAACAATTAATTCTTAAATCTATTTATTTTTCTCATAAAAGGAAAAATTTAAAGGATACAATTTTTAAAAGAACATTTTTAAAATTATTGGTCCTGAAATATTACGACAAATAACTTTGTGGAATATCAGATATTATTATCTTTTATCTGATATCCATAATGGGATCATTTAATGAGTTCAAATATTTAAATAATTTGTTTAAAAATTTAACTATAAATATCCTTTTGAAAGGACATACGATGTGGTAGGCAGGTTATTTGCATGTTTAACATACATATCAAGTTTAACATTTGTGTCAAAAAATATTGAAATCTGTCGCATATGAATATACAAAATTTTACATAAAGATACCTTTGGAAAAATTCCGTTTATTTGTCCACCCCTCTGATTCCCAAATTGTTTATAAGTTGTAAGTGATACAAATTTGTATATATTGTAAGAGATATTTTAAGTTAATTGCAAAATACGTTTCAAAAAAATATAGTTGAAAATTTTTATTTTTAAATTTTTAAATTTTTTTTTAATTTTATTTGATTTTGCTACAAAGTAACAATACCCAGCAAAAAATAGTGCTTACCTAGAAGCGCTTCCAGAAGGCAATATTTAATTACGAAGCGCTTCCAAAGCAAATAAAGAAGGCATGATTTTTGTTCGTGATGTCCCACTTGGTATGTTTCTTTGAAGCATGTTAAAAGCGCTTCTTTTATGTGCTCTTAGAAGCAATAAAATCATGCCTTCTTAGGCAATAAGAAGGGTTTTTTTGTATGTTGACAGCATTAATGCTTCGTGGTATGCATTCTTTATTGCTTCATTGTAGGCATTATTCACTGCTTCAAAGAAGGCATTAAGGGAAACACAACAGAATGTCTTCCCAATTGCTTTATTGTGCTATGAAGCGCTATTTTGGAAGCATACAAATGTAGTTACTGCTTACCAAATTCAGGTTTTTTTAATGGGTATGAAAATTATATTTGAAATGAAAGGAATTCAAGAAGTCAATGTAATTCTCCGCAAAAACAAAGAACTTGCGAACGTGTTTGTTCCCTCTTTAGTCTCTGCAGGTTATAGTTGTCTACTTTACGATTTTAATTACAAAAATAATGTTAATTTTCAAAAATGCATGGTTCATTAAAAAATTACATTTGCATTTAAAAATCAAATCGTAAACTAGACAACTAAGGCTTTCAAATCATTTTTAAGTTATGGAAATAGTTAATAGAAGATAGTGCTATTTCAAGTTTAGTGCTGTTATGATTTTTTTTTTTAAATAATAAAAAAAAACTTTAAACTACTAAAAAAACAAAAAAATTGCACTGTTAAATACTAAAAATTCGTCGCAGATGTGACATATCAATTATGAAATATTTTAGGATGTAAATCACGAATGTTAACACCAAATTTCAATATTAGATCCACTTTTCGAAATATTCGTGAATTTAACTTTTACCAACAATCTAGTTTTTTCTTTAAAACTTATTATTAAAAGTATGAACTTTGATCATTTAAAATCACTAAAAACGAAAGTATGAACTTTGAGCATTTAAAACCATATAATTTAATTGCAATTGGATTAAGGGTGTAGGATATGAAAACTTCACTTATTTTTATTTTTTTTAAATATTATAAATTCCCTTAACCGATCTTGCAAAATTTTAGCAGAAGATGTGAATTTATATTCCATTTAATTAATTTCTGCGAAAGAACCATCGCTTTCATATCAACAATTTCCGAAAAATCAATCAGAATTTCAAAGAAAACATGTGTTAAACATATTTGAATGTTTTTATCTGAATTATCAAAATTTAGTTGTTTAACTTTAGTAGTTTTTTTCTTAAACTAAAAGAGAAAGTACGCGAGTTTTTCCATAAATTAAGTGACCTCTGCTATTCACTAAAGGTACGTATTATAGTATTAGATCTTCTTTTCGTTTTAGATATTTTATTAGCGAAATCGTTAAAAATGAGAACTTTGATATTTAAATAGATGCATAGAGAATATTGCCACACCTTTCAAACCGTGAACTATATTAAATTAAAGAGCATATTTGATACTATTGGAATGTTGCAAAAAAGTTGCAATATTATTTTAAATTCTGTATTATTTTGAAAAAAAGTTTATTAAAAAACTTAAATGTCTTAAAAAAAGTGTTTTTGCAAATATTTATTTAACAATAGCTAAAGCCATATTCGTCATCTGCGTCCAAAAGTCTTTAAGAAATGATATGTCTCAACTCTAAAGAATCAAATTTTTTTTTTAATTTTGTTGAACTGTGTTATTTTTTTATATAAAAAATGTAGTTAGCTATTTTATATAAAATTATTAAAAATAGTTTGAGTTCAGTTCCCAAAAAAGCCGAAGTTGTTATTTGTTCCAAAAATTATAAATTTTTCAAAAATTTTAACGTTTCCAAAATTGAAGGGGAGGAAAAAAGTGAAAAATGCATTTAAAAATTGTATTTGCATTATGAATGCATTTTCGCGGAAGAAAAAAGTGGTTGTCTTTTAATTACAAATCGTTAATTAGACAAATGAGGCTTTTATATGCTTTTTAAGTCTTTCAAATAGTCCACTTATTTTGGGAAATATGATTTTTCAAAATTTACTAGTTTTGGATATTTTAAAAACTGAAAACTGCAATAAAAAAGCGAGTTTCCAAAATTTGCAAAAAGTGACCATGGTAGGAACTAATAGACATAATAGAGAATACGTATACAAAACATAAAGGAATTTAAATGACACCCTGTCAGATTTTGGACGATCTATCATGGAATGGTCGATATTCAATTAAAACAAAATTTAATTCAAAAATCTTTTTTAATTACTTCACATCTTTTGATGTTTACTCGAATTCATTAAAATTTCTATTTCGTTTAATAAAAGGATTAACATTATTTTTGGATACAAAATGTTGGAAAATTTATTTACAATTAAGGAATTTATACATCAAACGTCAAACTGCTCTATCCAAACTGAAGATTTTTATTTCTTAAATGCTTTTATATATTTTTAAAAAAAAAAATGCCATTTAAATTTATTTAATAGATATAGACTACATAACACTCACTGGTAATAATCTTATTCAACCCTTCACACATAGAATCCATTTTAATGAATTTATGTTTTTAACTTCCTTTATTTGTCAACTTTCAACGTTGTGTTTCCAAGAAACAAAGAGAGAGAAAAAAGCAAAATATTACATGTTTAGACATCTAGAAAATCATGAGCTTTTAATAAAATGGACACAAGCTGAAGGAGAAGATACTTAAAAAATGATAACAGGATAATTTAACGCTTGGTTTCAGTGTTGGTTTATATCAGTGATGTTCTTTACGCACACTATTGCATTTATACTTGTGTGTGTAGCAGCGAAAAAAACGAAGTTTATTCTACGGTACACTGATAATAAATTTCAATTGCAGAAAAAAGATTTTTTTGAAAAAAGTGAATTTCATAAAAATATATTTTTTAATATATGAACCCCTTTGAAACTAAAAAATATATATTTTTTTCTATTTCGGCTTAAGCGGACAAGGGCTCCTGGGAACCACCATGGCTCAGAAACAGTTTAGCGTTGTATCATATTAGTGTGTGTACTCAAGTGAAAAAAATTTTGTTACAATTTAAAAAAATAGATTTTTTGCATAGAAAGAAAGCTACACTCATAGAAATAAAGCTGTACAAATGCGCTCATAGAAATTTTACATAATTCGGGCTAAATTTAGAAGGGCATTTTTAACTAATTTTTAGTAACTTTTTTTTGCTATTTCTACAGACTTATTTCTATGAGTATAGCTTTCATTTCTATGACTGTACAAGAATTAATTTCAAATATAATTTTGGTACACTCCTAGAAATAAGTCTGTAGAAATAGCAAAAAAAAGGTACTAAAAATTAGATAAAAGTGACTCTGCAGAAAAAACCAGTTGAATTAAGAGATTTTTTAACTAAATATTTGCAGACTTAAAATATCAAACAAAACTGTTGTGTTAACATTTTTTTTTTTGCTAAATTTAGCCCGAATTTTGTAAAATGCAAATAACAGGTTAAATTGTTAAACCAACTGAAATTTTTGCTAAATAATTGTAAATTTCTGATTTAATAACGGAAAATTTTTAATTGCATTAAAAAAAACTTAAAATTTTCAAAATGTTTATGATTTTATTTGGGTACAGATATTTAGTAATTAGTTTTGCTAATGTTAGCAGGTGTTTTTGTTACTTTGTTACTATTCATCAGGTTTATTTTTGCTATTTTAAGTCTACAAATATTTAGTTTAAAAATCTGTTAATTCAACTGGTTTTTTTCTGCGGGGTCATTTTTAACTAGTTTTTAGTTACTTTTTATGCTTTTTCTACAGACTTATTTCTATAAGTAAAGATATTGCTGGGTCAATTAATATTTTTATTTAAAATACGAATATTTCACTGGTGTTTGTTTAGGGTTTTTAAATAAAAAAATAAATAAATAAAAATTTTTCACTTATAATTTTATTACAAATTAAGCATTGTGCATCGTCATCCATATTCTCTATAAAAAAAAAAAGTATTTTCCCATTCATCATCAAACATATTTCTACGTGTATTTTTATTTGTGTTCCGCAGCGTGGTGTTGCTTCAACAATGGTTCAACTACAATTGATTTGTTTTCTTTTAACTCAGTGAGAACAAAGCAAAAGCCGAATATGCACATCGAAAGCCATACGAAGATGTTTATAGTGTACGTGTGTTGACGCAGCGTAAGCAGCATTTTCTTCTGTAACCCCGTGTGGTTGGAAATTGAGAGGAAGCACATCACTGGTTTATATACTCATACAATGTAGGGGAGTATTTGTTTAGTTTAAACACTATGTTCCTAAAGTTCTTTAATGTTTTATAAAAATTTATTGTCTTATTTTTTTCTTTTTATTTAAAAATGCTTATTTTACTTTGAGCTATTGGAAGATTTAAGCATGCCGATTAACCGCTACTCGGTTAATCGGTGAATTTTAACCAGATAATCGAAGCACTTATCTTGAAAGCGGTATGAGTTCATTTTCAAAAAAAAATTGAGATAACGGTGGTGTTTAATAATATTCAATAGCTTCCATTCACTGCAATATAGTTTTTTCCAAAACTTAAAAATCCGCTAAAATTTTAACGGTGATCATGTATTGTAAATAGTTTTGGATAACGCGGATATCTTCTCCATAAATTATTATTGGACAAAAAACTGTCATTTGTTGCGGTAACTATTTTAACGGTAGCAAAAAAAGCAATATGATATTTCTTAATACTTTTAAAAATTATTTTAAGCTATTTTGAGTGTAAGAAAAAATTAAGCAGGGGTACCCAGTAAAATCCAGTAAAATGTTGATAATTTTTTGAGGGTTTGTATTGTATGACTAGAAAATTAATCAAATAAAAAACATATTTTTTAAATTTAATATTTTTAATGTCAAAAATTACTAATTTTTTGTACCAAAATACGAACCTTCCAAAAAGAATCATAAAAGACACATACATTTTATGAAAATTATTTAATTAAAAAAAAAGGGTTAACAACTGACTAACGGTCTGTTTTTCTAAGACGTGTCACTCAAAAAATTCGTGTAAATGAGTGAAGAAATTCATTTTGGGGTTTTGTATCGCATATGTCACTTTGAATTGAGTGAAAACGTAAGAGTTGTCGTTTTCGTCTCTTTTTTTGGTTTCCACAATGCGATTTGAAACGTCACAAACGTCAAAAACAGACGTTAACAAAAAAGTATTCGTCAAAGAAAAAAGGCAACACAATTTAATATTAAAAAAAAATACAGTAAAACTCGCTTAAGACGAACTCGGTTAACCCTCGGTTAATACGAACTAATTTAAAAGTCCCGACGTTTTGACAACAATTTCCATATAAAATACATCTTTTAATACGAACTCGGTTAATACGAACCCTCGGTTATTACGAACTGTTTTACGCAGTCCCAAAAACTCGTTTTCATCCAAATTACCATGTTTAGTACACTCTTTATCCGTTTAATGCGATATACCTAATATGAATTTCATATCCGTGGATGACTTTCTAGATATAGATGCTAATGTTTTGACGTCACATACTTTATCAGGTGAAAAAATATTGGAAATTGTTAATCCTCCCGATGTTGAAAAATTGTCAAGTGATATATTCGAACAAAATCGTGTGCCGAAGAAGCTGACAATCATATTTTGGTAATAGAAAAACTTATAACTAATGAAATCGTGAATTCAGTCATTCAGAAAAAACTAACAGATTTTTTTTTTTTAATGAAGAATTTTAATTGAATTTTTAATTGTGAATGCATGAAATGCTAATTTTTTTTTATTTATGTAAAAATCTTGTTTTTGTTATAATAAATACATATTTTTTATCGTTAAAAAAACCCGCTTAATACGAACATCGCTTAAGACGAACTAATTTTTTTGGTCCCTCGAGTTCGTCTTAACCGGGTTTTACTGTAATACTTTTTAACAAAAAATTGTAATAAAAAAAGAATAATGATTTTCATTTTTATTTTCATTTATATTTATATTTATTTACAGTTTATTTTTTAGTAAATGTTTTTTTATTTTAGTTGTAAATGTTTTTGTTTTTTTTTTTATACAAATTATATTTTTATCTACACTTTTATTCTTTTCTAAAAAAAATAAATAAATTTTTTTTCAAGCAAAAATCAGCTGTTTTTTTTTTTATATTTCATTTACAGTGTTGGGTTACCATCTACCAACGAAAAATGAGTTATTTGTATATGAAAAAAACTAACAAAAACCGAAAAGCAATATCATGGCAATCTCTACTGTTTGACATAACATAAAGCTTTACGTACTCAAACGTAAGTCAGGCGAACGAATTATAAAAACTCATTTCCTTACGTATTCGTTCGGGTGCCACACGTTCGTCTGAAATTATACACGTATTGTAAAAACAAGCCGTAAGAAATGTAATTGAAATTGAATATTTTGAGCACAATTCAAAAAATGCTCAAAACAAAATTGATTTTTGAGTCTATAGAATTTTTTTTTTTTTTTTTTTTTTTTATTAATTAATAGTCATTTAATTACAAATTATATACTATTACCCTAACCGAGCACTAGCTACTATGGCCTTCGGCGCGTTGTAGCGAAAACAGACCAGTGCCTCTGGTGGGAATCGAACCCACGACCCCCGCACTGATAAGCCAGCACGCTACCAACTAGCCTACCGCGGCGCACTCTATAGAATTTTTAAATTATTGTTTCTGAGTAATTTTTAAATCCAAAAAGAAGACTCTTTTGGATGAACCACTTTCATACAAAAATTCTAAATTTTAATATTATATTTTGAGGAAATTTCTGACTCATTTTGGAACATTTTGCATTTCATATTAGACAAATTAACAATAATAATAAAAGTATACATAAATCGATATTAATCAGAAAATAAAAAAGACCTTAAATAAAATAACCATTAGATGTTTAGATTTTTTCCCTATCAAAGGATATTGTTTGTTGGAAAAAGTCTTAATTATATAATATAATATATCGCTCATTTACTACAATAACGTCATAACTCAAAATGTTTGCAGTAGATTCCCAGCAGAAATTTGATAACTGCTTCTGTTTTGCTTTTTATCTGTTTATTTTATGCTTCTTTTCTGCTTCCCAAGATTAAAAGCTTGCAGTAGTACGTTAAAAGAAGCGATAGGGCTCTGTCTAACACACTTTATGGCTTCGCGAAAGCACGAAAAAATGGTGATGATAAGAACATTTACTTATTAAAATCAGTGAATTCATACCTTTTTTTAGATCTCTGAAATAAGCACGTTTTGGATATCAAAACAAGTGCTTCCGAGCGAGCTATCTCGAACAAAAATCATTCCTTACAGTTATATTAGTTTTTTGTTTTTATATACATCGAGATTATTTTTATGTTATTTTTAATTTATAACGAGCTTTCAACCTCCGTATATTTACAAAAATAAAGCAAATCAAACATATTAGTTATATAAAAACAAAAAACTAATATAACTGTAAAAAATATTAGTTGAGCCAGAGTAAAGACTAAAAAATTTTTTATATAAATAGAACATTTTTGGTCTTCAAAGTTTAGTAACGTCATGATGCTTGTTAGGAAAAGACCTAAACACGTGCTTGATTACTAAGAAGACAAGAATGGAGCAAAATTGATTATTAATAGGTTTTTTGTTAAAGTTCTGCCTATTATAGAGGCTCTAACTTTTCTAAAACTTCGGGTTCTGATGAGATCTTTAGCCAGATCGAAATACTAGTATCAACCTAGCTAATATGTTTGATTTGCTTTATTTTTGTAAATATACGGAGGTTGAAAGCTCGTAATAAATTGAAAAAAAATTTTTGAATTTGTAGAAAACGAGTTTAAAGTTTTCAATTTACTCCCATCTGGAAGAAAAAAATAACGACACAATTTCTCTCAAGAGATGAGTATACAAGATATCAATACGAATTCTTTACATAATATGATAAGTGATATAACGAATAATTTTGCGTCAATAACTCAAAAATCATGTTTTTTTGAGTTGTGACGTTCTTGAAGTAAATCAGCGACATCTAATATAATATCGATTGATAAAATTTCTCATTATCTGAGTATTTTATTTAAGAAAACGTGTTCAGAATATCAAGTGTTTCTGAAAGAAAAACCATTAGATTCCGAAGAAAAACTATTGCGTTACAATGTTCTATAAATCGACTTTCGACTTTTTGGAAGTCCATTTTCTTCTCATTAAAAAGACGACTTTTGCTTTAGACTTTTGGACTGTCTTATTCTTCATATATAGCTCAAAATAAATTTGACTGTAGTCAATAACACAATAGACAATCAGAAAGCCAGTACAATAAATCGTGAAATTTTAAAACCCAAAAGTGACTGAAAAAGCGCGCAGTTGTTTCAAACTGCAAAAAATTATACTAAACATGCACCTGTTACCTACTGGTTCGATTTTGGTAAAATGTACGCCCAATTTTAAATGAGGAGTAAGCTTTTGGAACATAAATTGTGTAGTTGTGTAGTTCTGTTACATATTAAGCATTAGTACTCTTAAGTAGAATACGTCAAGATTAAAAATTTATTCGAAGCTTTAAATTTCATTCAATATTATTTGCCGACAAAATGATTTCAGACTTTTGGCAATCTGCTTGTTGAGATTAAGATAAAATCAGGATGTATATTCAAAAGTGTTCAATTAGTTACAAATATGGTGTATTCTTTAGAATTATGTTAAAAAATATTCAAAATTGGAGATAAAAGTGAACGAAACATTATTTTCTGAACACATTTGAATCTTTAACTCGTTTTCTCTCCTAAATGGCTTGAGATAATAAAGAAACGGTTGCATTTAGGGGTTTAGAAAATTCAAGACTATAACACAAAAAAAATGTTAAAAATTTTCCTGTGATGATAAAAAACTTATTGGCAAACAATTTTTTAAAGTTTAAGTCTCAAACTTTTTTTCGAATGGATCAGAAGTTTAAAAGACTCATAATTATTAAAATTTTGTTATTCATCGAACCACTTTGTGCTGGTGCTCTGCATGTAATAAACTACATTGACTACAAAATTAATTTTTTGAAGCTTGACATCTTCTACATACCTTTGTTCAAATTGGATCATCATTTTAGAAGTTGTGTATTTATTATTACTTTTTTATATTTATAACCATAAAATATTTGTTAGCAGTTGTAAAGGCCGAGTTTTTAACAATATCAATATAGCACAAATTCAACGATCCGTTGCCAATTAACTGTCCCCACTGTTAAACTTTGAACTATCAAAAATACGTATGTAAACGATGAAGATTGAAAAGGTGGATGGATTTTAATCAAGTTGATAAAATTCGTTGTCTCTCCCTATTAGTAAATTTTGTTAGTAAAAATATATTTTTTTACTACATTTGTAGTTGATTTTATAAGTATCAATAAAAAACAAATGAAAATGTGTGCTGAATTTATTTAAATGTTAGTGATCCTGTTTTCAAGTGATATTTCATTTAATTACATTTGCATGGATCTTTACCTGCATAAATTCTTAGTGTATCATTTTCAAAGTATTTTTTATTTAGTTTTGTAATACGAATTTTAGAAGGATATACTATCATTTGTATTCAATTAAATTTAACGTAAGTATTACAAAAAAAAATTGTAGATATAACAGTTTTTGTTTGCTGTTCTTTGTCTACACATATTCAGAAACATATTTTTACGATTTTAGCAGATTAATTTGGAATTTTCTATAAACTAAGTTTTTTTTGTACATTTAACAGTTGTGTTTTTGCTGTTCTTTTCATATAAATATTAAGCAACAAAATCTGCATATTTTAACCGTTATTTCAGCAGCGTAATAGTTATCTAATTTTTTCTGCTAATTTTACAGATTTATTTACATGAAAGTACTAAGAAATCGAACTTGTATTGACAACTGAATTATCCAATTTAGACGACAGTTTTTGTGACTGACAATTGAACTTTAAATGCTTTAAGAAAAATTAAATTTAGGTATATGCAATCAATAATCAACGAATTCGGTTGTCAAAGCGAACCTCTGTGCTGGTTCCATATTTTTTATAGCTTTGTGTAGATTTTTATTGAATATCTTCGAGTTACCTACTGGCAGTAATTTTTCACTAGTTATCTCTATGCTATTTCGCAGCTTGAAAAAAAAAAATAGAAAACTGTAAGCATAACTTTTGAGCATAATTTTTATTGTATTACAAGTTGTGATTCTAGAACAAAGGAATAACAACAAAAAATTTATGAAATTTCTTTTTTTTTGCAAAAAAAAAGACCTACCATTGTTTTGTTGTGGTCAATTTAATATCACCATAAGAACATTGTGGATTTTATGTCATTTTTGTTTTTGTATAAACACAAAGCTAGACATGCATATATAAAAAAGGACACACATATACAGACCATTGTGGTCAAGGTTCGTTTGTGCATAAGTTGTTGTATGACCATTAGACTGGTTCTTATTTTACGATTTTGATATTTTTGCTGCTCCTATAGGGCAAATTTGTTCTATGTCATCTAAAAAGTCTATGGTGAAAATTTGAGCCAAATCGGATAAAGTTATAAGGTGGCGCAAATGGGTCAAAGTTTCGAGATTTTTCCAAAAATGAAAAAAAATTATTTTTTTTTAATTTTTTATTTTTTCGAAATAAAAAAAAAAAAAAAAATTATTTTCGTGTTTAATTCTGTCATATTTATTCACATTTAAAATATAATAATTTTTGGACAACTATAAAGTGGTCTAATTTGGTACCAAAAATCCTATATTATTTTGGAGTATTTCACAAACCGCAAAATTTGATAGTGAATTATTTAGGTTAGTAAAATTGCAAAACTTTAAAAAAAAATTTCTTGGTTCCACAGTATATAAGATGGGGAATTTACGAGAAAATTATTAGAATTTATCGCTTTCCCAATTTTCGTGTGCAGCGTTTTAAAAACTGCGGATTTCAAGGAAATGACATTTTTTGTATGTAAAATGTTGAAATAAATTGTGGAGAGCGTAAATTACCTCCAAATAACCAACTATTAATTTTGTATTATTCATTAGACTATAGAAGATAAAAAAAAAATATTTTTTTCCAGGGTCATAATTAACCCATTTGTATCTGAGGGTCGTAACAGGCCAAAATCGCAAAATTGGACCGTTTTACTAAAATTTTTTAAAAATAGAAATAGTTCAAAAATAATTTTGAAAATTTTTTTTTTGTTTTCTACTAGAATAGAGGTATGACTTAATGAAATATGAGATTTCTGAAAAAATGTTTACCTATTATTTCCTGATGTCAAAAATATTAAATAAATTTAAAAAATTTTCATCATATATGTCAATATAAATTAGAAAAATATAATAATATTAATTTATTTTGACTAAATTATATAAAACAAATAACTTTAATTAATTTCATTAAAATTTTAAATTATTTTAAGAAATTAACCCTTTACTGCATATTTTTTTTTTATTTGTTTTAAGATTTAAGCTAAATCGAATAAAGTTTAATTTATAATGATAAAAGGTTTTTAACGATTTTATTTACTTTATATTTACATTTGTACGCATTTTTAAGAGTTTTAAATATCATATAATATTTAAATTGATTAAAAACATTTAAGTGGCTTACAAAAAGTTTTTTGTTACGAAATAAAACATAAAATCATTTTTATATTATATATTATATATTGAATTTTTGAACTTTGAAACTAATATCGTAAATATTTTTGGAAAAAATAATAGAAAATGTCCGTTAATTAGAAACTGGTTTTAAACACTAAACGCACATTTTAATTAAATTTGAAAAAAAGAAGACGCAAATAGTAATTGACGATAACAAACCTAAAGCAAATAATTTAGTAAAAAATATAAAACAATAAAGAGACATAAAACATTTTAAGATTATAAAAACAAAAAATTAAAAAAAAAAAAAGAAAAATAATAAAATAAAACAACAACATTTTAATAACGAAAAATAAAGAAAAAACTAAAAAGAAAAAGAGCCTGTTAATGTAATACAACAAAAAATTGTGTACCTTCATAAAACAAAATTTTGAAAAATTTAAAATATAAACATAACAAATTTTTTGAAAATCGAATTTGAAGAATAACTAAATATTTGCACATGCAAAAAAAAACAACACAATCTCCAAGAAGTGATTATTACAACAAATAAATTTGCATAATATTCAAAACTTAAAATTTAAAAAGAGGCATTTAATAAATTACGAAAATAGAGTTGAAGAACTCCCAAAACAACAATAAATCATTATAGAAAACCATGATAACTCAACAAAAACAAATTAAACAAAAACAACAAAACTAAGAAAGTCCAAACGACGAAAATATTGAAATTTCGACAACTGTTTATTAACTAAAGAAGAATTGACCTATTGCAACAACACAATTTAAAAAGAGCGCTCTACATGTTAATAAAAATACAACAAATAAAATCAACAACTTAAAACGATTTAAACAACAACAAAAAATGATTATTATTAGAGAGATCGCCAGAACTTAGCAACAGTAGATGTGATGTAGGTACTCCAGTTTTTTAAGAGGTTCACCAATTCGGAGGGAGGAAAGCAGAATAAGTGCAGCTCAAAATTTAGAGTGACCGAAAAGCAATTAAATTAAATTTTAGAACTGAAGCGCAAATGATAAACGTTGGTAATAAGAAACATTTAATATTTACAATTAAGAATTTAAAATAAAACAAATAAAAAAAAAATATGCAGTAAAGGGTTAATTTCTTAAAATAATTTAAAATTTTAATGAAATTAATTAAAGTTATTTGTTTTATATAATTTAGTCAAAATAAATTAATATTATTATATTTTTCTAATTTATATTGACATATATGATGAAAATTTTTTAAATTTATTTGATATTTTTGACATCAGGAAATAATAGGTAAACATTTTTTTAGAAATCTCATATTTCATTAAGTCATACCTCTATTCTAGTAGAAAACAAAAAAAAATTTTCAAAATTATTTTTGAACTATTTATATTTTTAAAAAATTTTAGTAAAATGGTCCAATTTTGCGATTTTGGCCTGTTACGACCCTCAGATACAAATGGGTTAATTATGACCCTGGAAAAAAATATTTTTTTTGTATCTTCTATAGTCTAATGAATAATACAAAATTAATAGTTGGTTATTTAGAGGTAATTTACGCTCTCCACAATTTATTTCAACATTTTACATACAAAAAATGTCATTTCCTTGAAATCCGCAGTTTTTAAAACGCTGCACACGAAAATTGGGAAAGCGATAAATTCTAATAATTTTCTCGTAAATTCCCCATCTTATATACTGTGGAACCAAGAAATTTTTTTTTAAAGTTTTGCAATTTTACTAACCTAAATAATTCACTATCTAAATTTTGCGGTTTGTGAAATACTCCAAAATAATATAGGATTTTTGGTACCAAATTAGACCACTTTATAGTTGTCCAAAAATTATTATATTTTAAATGTGAATAAATATGACAGAATTAAACACGAAAATAATTTTTTTTTTTTTTTATTTCGAAAAAATAAAAAATTAAAAAAAAATAATTTTTTTTCATTTTTGGAAAAATCTCGAAACTTTGACCCATTTGCGCCACCTTATAACTTTATCCGATTTGGCTCAAATTTTCACCATAGACTTTTTAGATGACATAGAACAAATTTGGCCTATAGGAGCAGCAAAAATCGCAAAATCGTAAAATAAGAACCAGTCTAATGACCATTAGGGAATACATCGTGGAATTTCGCGTCCGGGATTCCCGGAAAACTAAGAATTTTTCCGGGCATTTTAAGAATACAATTTCAAGCAAAAATGTTAAATATTCAATATATTTAATGCGTCAGTTAGGCTTTTAAATTCAAATATTTTGTTAACTTCACCGCAACAGTTAACTTCACCGTTTATCGATTTCGTCCTTTAATTAGAAATTTACAGTTACTATTGATCGCTCTTAAAAATGTTGCCATTATAAAAATTTTCTGAAAACAAATATTGTCCAAATGCCGTTTGTTGACCAAACATTTCTGTCGGACTTTATTGATTTTAAAAATTTTCAAGTTTTTACATGTTTTGTGAACTTTTTTTTATTATTTTAAGCTTACAATTTTATATACTGACTTTTTTTTAACAAAACTCTAAGATTTTGAGAAATTTCTATCAGACTTAAGATAAACCAAAAGTTCTGAGAAAAATCACAGAAATATAATGGATGGAGGCTTTTTTTATAAAAAAAACACGTAGCTCGTATAAGACATTTGGCATACAAAAATATGATTTAATATAAAACTATTAATTAATAATTCATTTTACGGTCGGGATACCGAGAATTTCGAAAAAATGTCCCGCTGATCCGGGATATTAAGAAGTGCGGTATTTTGCATTCCCTAATGACCATATACACATTAGCTTTTATTTATGATGGAATTTATTATTTTTTTACTTACATGAAGACTTTCATTACAAAAGATATAAGCAAACATTTTTTGGGAGACTAACATTGACATTGTATATTAATAGTATTAAAGATTATAAAGATTATTCTATAAAATATTTTTAAAAATGTTATTATTGAATGAAATTTTGTTTTTGAAGCGCCAACCCAGCAAACTGGCTAGTACCACTGGATTTAGCGCATTTGAATAAGGTTTAGCAGCTGTGTGACCGCGATTGTAAATAACTAAATAAATAAGTTTATTATTCGAGCAAAGCAAAATATTAATAACAATATCAAATATTTTAAAAAATAAAAGTAAAGATAATTACACTCTGTTAAAATGTATATCATGCGCGGCTGTAGCAATAAATATAAAGATAAATTTCATACGCATCAGTGTGCAAAAAACTAAAAACACATGGAATTGTACATCATGGCGTATAAAATTGCCCTGTATATCTATTGATGGAGCCGCGCATGTGCGTATAATAGTTTTCCGAAAATTATGCAAACTTTGACGAAAAATTAATAATTTTGTTCAACTCTTGATAGTAAATTTTCATAAATTGTCTTGGAAAGTAGTCCCTCTACACACAAACGTGAATTACACAGTACAACATTTTTCAACACATGATTTTGGGACTCAATTCAAGGAATGGCACGTGAAAGTAGCCCTAAAAATAAGAACTTCTGCATCATTCGTTTTGTCAAGTTGGCTACAGCAATAATTTAATGGCCATACGAATTTTTTGGCTCAAGGTGGATTATCACGGTTATATCTCGGTGAAGCAAACATGTAGATATTGAATAGGAGAAAAAAAATGCGGAACAATCCTACCCGAAAAAAGTGCATCCGGTGCCTTAAAATGAGTTATATGTTTTTTTTTTTATTACACTAGAATTAATTTGTATTTTTTTTTGTATTTAATAATAAAAAACAAAACTTTTTTGCAAACACACTTTATAGTTTTAGTTAATAATGAAAAAAATATATGGGACTATTTCAAAGCTTTGTGCGCCCTGTTACACTTTTGATCGTCACTCTATATCATGTAATTGGAGAAAAAGTAACATTACATCAAAGTGTACTGAAGCAACTAGGGCCGTTGCAGTTGAAGTTATTATTGGTCATTGAACTGGTTCAAAACCGTTAGCAGTGGATGAAACATGGCACATAGTGCCAAAGGATTCAGTCCCTCGACTGCTACACAGCAGACATAACACTGAAGGAATTTTATCTGTACCCACTATGTGACAGTAGAAATAAAGACGTAAAAAGAGCAGTGATTGGTTCTGGACGGGCTAGTTAGCAACTCGTGCATAATATGACATACGCTGGATAAAAACTGACATATTACAAGCTAATTAGTTTTCGCATGCCCGGCGAAGTGTACCCCTTAGACCATTGCATTGGTACGTCTCAAAACTATTTCAGTCAAACTACCCCTATTACAGAACACATTGCGCTAAATATGTGTCTAGTTTTCCTTCAAAAATTGTTCTCCAGTTCTAAGATACGTACACCAACACAAGTCACGTGATAATTTTTTTCCCACTGGCTCTGTTGCATATCACATAAATCCTAAAATGTTCATACTTTGACACTACCTACTTCTAACTTGTCCCGTAGTATATTCATTTCAGTCTGTATGGTGATAGGTTACCTTGGTCAAGTTATTCGATTGTCACCCCCTATGACAAGCCCGTGTTAAAAGTACCGGTCACTTTCATATAACAGAACCGAAACTAGGACAGGTTCATACACACAAAGTTCTAGTCACATGACCATACCAGTGACTGGTCCATTTCCCGCAGGGATTTTGCAGGATTTTGGGAATTTTAATTAAATTATTGAAACATTAAATAAAAAAAAATATCTTAGACACACCGAGAAGTGTTAAAAGCAAGAATTTAAAAAAATTTATAAATTTTTGTATGTACGTTTAAAGTTTTTACCTTACCTTTAGCGTTGCTAGACGTCCAACTTTCAGCGGGATTGTCCCGATTTTCGTTATCAAATCCCGCGTCGCGTGCTGTTCAACAATAGTACCAATATAAAATATTTCTGCTTCGTTGATTTTAACGGCGTACCCAGCTTTTTCACTTATGGGTCAGATTTTTCACAAAGTTGCATTAAAATTTAGTAAAAATTACGTGTTCCAAAACTCAGACAAAAAAGTTAGTATATGAGAATGGTTTTTTAACCAAAACTTTTATTTTTGCAATGCTGGGCTATCAGTAATATTTGTCTAAAATAAAGTACGGAAATCACGCTTCTAAAGAATGTGCAAAATTATTTCAACTTTATAGTCTGCAAATTTAAAGAATTTATTTTTCGACGTCAATAACAAGTTTTATGAATTGGTTTCTGCAAATAGGTTTGAAAAAGTGTAAAAAAGTTTGGTTTGTGGGAGTGGCTGCACCCGTACATTAACCGTTCTGCAACGGAGTCTTTAAATCCGAAATTATTCCAAAAAGAAAACTTTTAAAGTTAATGCAACTATGGATTGTGGATATGAAATAAGGTTAGGAATAATAGAAATTTTAAGCGCTCAAATTAAAGCTACGATGTATAAATCTGAAGATTTAAAGTAATTTTTCGTAAACATTTATTTGTTTGGTAAAGACAGCGCCTCAAAGAAAAAAGTGTCGAATGGTCTCAGTCTACCGTACACAGCAAAACAACTGAAATTGAATTTTAATTAAATCTTTTTTTTACTATTTTAATAATTAATCAATTTAATTTCTGGTCATATCAAATAAAAATTCAATTAAAACTTTTGCAATTTTCAATTAAAATTTGAAAGATCGTTTTCTTTTGCCGACTAATTTAAAAAGTTATATAACATTCAAAAGGTCCACATTATTGTAGACCTAAATCAAAAAACTCGCATAAAAAAGACATATAAAAATGTCAGAAAATTAAGTAAGATCTACTAAAAATTATATTTAATTAAAAGTTTTAATTAATCTTGTTTTTTAAAACATTTTGTGTATCTTTAACGGGTTACCATATGTAATCCTAACGTTTTTAATTGCGGTAAAACAACGATATATTGGTTGTTGTGAAACATGTTCAAAAATTGTACCCAAAAGACAACAGATAAACTGAAACGTAAGCCAATTACAAAAGACTAAAACTAGGAAAAAGAAATAAGAAAATATATCAATGGTCTACTATAGGGAACATTATGAAAATATAATATTTCACATTTTTGTTTTGTTTTATTATATTATATTTGTTTATGGAATCAATTAGTTTTATTAAATTTGTGAATAAAATTCTTAGCTTTTACAAAAATCTTTTGTTTAAATTGCATTTAAAATATATCCTATCTTTAAAATTGTACGAAACTATAATTACTTTTTCTCAATTTCATATAAAAAATGTATTTACATTTTTTTTAGAAGGCATTTGGTAAATATATCTTAACGCTATTTTAACAATCAGTTTTAGAAAATTTCAATGCGGTATGTCCAAGAGTAAAGTGTATTCTACTTACTTATCTTTATTCTGAATCATTAGAAAGCCTCAATCGTATGATAAAATGCTTCAAAAAGATCCAAAATAGCCATGCTTGGCAACTCTAAACCCGGGTTTCTTTAAATTGTGACAAAAAAAAAATCATTCAAACCAAGGAGACTTGTCGAGCTGTGTAATACTTAATTTTTTGTCTGATAATCGGTATTTTGAGGTATGAAAAAATATGGCTTTTCTTGGAAAAATAATATTGAATTGTTTGTTTCTCTAAGTACACTTCAGTTAAAATCTACTAAACAAGTTTTTTTAGAAGAAACACAGGTATATCCTTCCTGAATTTTTGTGAAAGGGTTGGATTTTCCTAAAACTTGCATTGGAAAAGCTGCTGCTTGCATTCTCGCAATCGTAATTGATAAAAAATAGGTATTCAAGTCAGCAAAAGTGTAATTTCACATTTTCTTATTTTTCAAGAGGAAAATTTACATGTACATTCAAGTCGAATGCATGTGCATTCAAGCCAAAACATTTTTAAAATAGTGATAGCGGAAATTAAACTCGATAAAAATTTACAATTTCGACATAATCATGCAGCAATACGAAAAAATAACGAAAGAAAGCAGGCCCCAGGCAGGGGAACATTACCATAATTATGGGTAACTCATAATTTTGGTATGGATATAATTGGAAAATTTACTACCCGATGAAAAAAGTTTATATATACTAATATACAACTTGATATCATTATCTTCGTTTATATTTTTGGCAATATTTATACAACGATATATGTTCATATCTTATACATAGTTTATGACATTTTTAATATGGTGTAATATATCAACATATATTCATGTATCATATGTTATATATTAGCTTATCTTGTATATCTTATCATATTATATATATATACATATATATAAGACCATATATTCAACCATATATGATCATGTGTAAGTGCAATTAATCACAAATAATCCATCAACTTTATATATAATTACCCAAGCTGGATTTAACAATCTTAACATTATTGTCCTATTACACAATTGTCCAACCGTTGGTTTGAGCGGAATTGCCTCCTTTGGCATAACGTTGGTAATGCAAAATATTTGGTGCTTTCAAAATAGCTTAAATTAAATTAAATTTGAGAAATGTGTATGTACACAGAAAAAAAACTAAAAACGGGTTTCAATTAAAAAATTTATTGAATCAATTAATATTTTAATTGATT